>OY776129.1:39758951-40091940 GCA_963675135.1 Galeopsis tetrahit | reverse complement strand
TTTTTATTATTAATTTGATTTTTTTAACTAATTCTCCTTAAATTTAGTTTATTTTTTAATATTTTCATATTTTATTTAGTTTTTTACTTTTTTGAAGATTTTTTTGTCCTTAATTAATTTTTTTATTATATATTTTTTTAAGATTTGATATTTATTTTTTAAATATTTTCAGATTTTCTTCAGCAAGTTTTTTTTATTTTTTTAAGATTTTTCTTTTTTAGATTAGAAACATTAAAAAGTGGGAAAGTAATTTTTTTTTTTTTTTTTGAGGAAGTAAGGTTATATATATTCACGAATGAAATGGGGGTGCTACTAATGTAAATTAATTTTTAAATTTTTTTAGGGGTATACTTAATAAATGGTTGTGCTTATATAATTTTGAAGGTGTGAGTAGGGCCGGTGTAAGTAAGTTGAGTCAACTCGCGAGCTACTTGTGCTCAATTCGAAAAAAGATCAAAATCGATTTGAAGTTAATCGAGTCGAGTTGAGTTTCGAGCTACTCGAGTAGCAACCAAGTTCGAGTTCAAGCTCATAATAAATACTCGGCTTGAAAAGCTCGTGAGCCTAATCGAGTTTGGACAATATTTATTATTTTATTATTAATTTTGAGAATTATATAGGTAACCGAGTCGAGCCGAGTTCGAGTTTCTTATCGAGTCGAGCTCGATCTTTAAAATATTAGGCTCGACCGAGTTGAATATCAAGCTTTGACCAATTGAGTATAACAATCGAAATCAGGTCGGGTTTTTAGCTTAGTACTGCTCGGCTCAACTTGACTCATTTAGGTGTGAGTAGTGGTGATCTTAAATATAATAGACATATCAACTAAAATACTTTATTATGAATGATTAAATATTACAACAAGTGTTCAAAATTATATAAAATATGTTATTAGGGTCGAAAATCAAATCAAACTACTTGATACTCAATTTGAGATCATTCGGTAAAAGTTCATTTGAGTTCGGTTCAATTTAGATATCAAACAAGTTTAAACGTAAATTTATGTTTGGTATAGTCTAAAACTCGAGCTTGATAAGTAAGTACGTCAAACTACTCAAGCTCGATCCCGACCCTTCATTCTATACAAGCGAACAATACAATTTCAATGACGTTTGCATTTTTTCGTTGAAATCAGTGATTCCAACAAAAATACAACCTTTGAAAAATATATAAACATCACTAACTAATTAGGTTTAAGTAATTACCCGCTTTTCAAACAAATTTGACCCTAGTTATTACTTTTGATTTTATAGGAGTCTATTTCATTATTGTCATAGTGTTTTAAGTCTCGTTAGAATTATTTTCTAATTAATCCCGGCTTCTGTGTTGTTTAAATAAAAAAAACTATATAAAAAAAAGGAAAACATAACCCTCTGGAGCACATTGAAGTCTCATTTTTTTTTTTTTACAGGGGTAAATTAACTTATATTAAGGCAAAAGCTCAGCTGGAAAATCATCCATACAACTTACAGGCAAAATATTGGAAAAAGCAGGAGCATTAATAAAAAACTATAAGCAGCTAATTTGTGTGCAGTTCCATTTCCATCTCGACTGATCCATCGAAATTTCACATCCGCTAGATCCTCTGTAACTTTCTTAATCTCAGCAATAAGATCACCAAACCTAGAGAGATTTTGGGAGTGGCTGATTAGAGCCCTATAGCAAATCAGTGAGTCTGTTTCGAGATCGACATGGGTCTGTCCGTATTTAATTGCCAGAGAAGCTCCTCGGAGCATTGCAAGAGCTTCGGCCTCCTCCACCCCGCCTCATCTCTCGCTACCCCTCCCAGTCCCACTACATTGAAGTCTCATTATTTCTACCAAACCAAGTCATTATTTGTTCAACATATAACAGACTACTATCTTTATTAATCCTAACGAGCTCTCCTTTCACAACAGAACCAGTCGGTTCATTTAAACTGCATTCAAAAATACTAATTAACGCATATAATTAAAGATAATGGAACTTTATCATCGATCCGGTAAATGAACGGAACAAGTTAGTATATATTGTATCCCATACTAAAAAAATTCAATTACCCCCAAAGCTATAAATTCCAGAACACATTTACATCAAAATATTCAGTGTTTCAATTACCCCAAAATTTCCAAACCCTCAAAATTCAAACTATTTAAAAAAAAAAAAAATTGTTGCTCCTTCACTAAAATGGGCAGCAGTTTCAAGACCTGAGAGGATGAGTTGACGAGTGCGGCGGCGTGAAAATCTTCTTTTTCTTATTCGTCTTCCTCTTCATTATATTCTTCTTCCTCTTCATTATGCTCCTCTTCCTCTTCATTTTCCTCTTCCTCTTCCTCTTCTTCTTCCTCCTCCTCTTCTTCTTCATTATTTAGACGGTTTTGACGGTCCACAAGTGTCACTTCATTTGCATCAACTACAGTTGATGGTATGTCATTCCTATACCACTCGTCTATGATATCATTTGAATATTCAGTCATGTTAAATGTATTGCATGATTGGTCTTCTTGATACGATGCATCAATTCCTATGTCTTCAAAGTCTTTGTTCTCAAGCACATTCCACAGACTTCGAGCTTGAACCTCAATCACAATTTTCCAATCATTACCTAGTTTCATATCATTCACATAAAACACTTGTTGGGCTTGAGATGATAATACATATGGTTCATTTGTCTTCCATGGTCGTGCCACATTAATACTTGTGCAATTGTGCTTATCAGTTTTAACTGACCTACCTTCATACCAATCACACTTAAACAACACAACTTCATGACTTCCCAAATAATCCAACTTAACAATATCTTGCAATATACCATAATAATTTTGAAAGCCCGACGAATCATCAACCTTTACAACTACGCCTGAATTTTGAGTTTTTTTATGTATCTCACGTCGTCTAGTATGGAAACGAAACCCATTCACAATACAAACCTCATAGTGAGTCACTCGTTTATCAGGACCATAAGACAAGTGCAGAAGATCTTCACTAGTAGGACGATTTTCTCTTATATCCAATTTGACCTGTTAAAAAGTATTTAATTTAAGAAATATTGTATGTCAATATATAAACATCACTAACTAATTAGACATAGGTTTAAGTAATTACTCGCTCTTCAAACCAATTTCCAAAAGACTCCTTATGCTTCTTTTCCACATCCACATAGCCCTTTTGCTTAAGTTCTTCTTTGTGTTCACTGAATATCAAAACAACAACTTCTCTTGAAATTTAAACAACGTGAATTTAAGAAACAAAATAACTAAAGATATATAATTATTGAAATACCTTATGAATGGCACCACTTCATCACAATTGTCCAAAACATACGCATGTACCTGCTTAAATGATTTCTCATCTAGGAAACTATATGTACCATTTCCTGAAACGTTTGAGGTTCCAGAAAACACTGACAGCTTATTTTCTGAAATATCTCGGCATACTTCGAAGTTTCGTTCTATTTTGTTGAATTGTGTCTCGATATCATCCATGTACATTGAACAAAAAGTTAAGCATTCTTCAATAAGATAGCCCTCCGCTATTGATCCTTCTGGAGCAGCTTTATTTTTGACATATTGCTTTAATTTGTACAAGTATATAAAATAAACATTTAACTGATTAGAAAAATAATTAACAATTTAAATTAGATGCTGTAAAAAAAAAATTGTAATGTATAATAAATATTACCTTTCAATGGGATACATCCATCTATATTGTACCGGTCCACCTAAAATCGCCTCCCGTGCAAGATGAATAGGCAGGTGTACCATTATGTCGAAAAATGCTGGAGGGAAGATTCTTTCCAATTTGCACAAGGTCAAAGCAATTTGACATTCAAGATATTCCAAATCCGCTATTGTCAAAGTTTTTGAGCATAATTGTTTGAAGAAATGGCTGAATTCATGCAACGCTTCATTCACATTATTATTCAAAATGCCGCGCACTGAAATTGGCAACAAATGTTGCAAGATAACGTGACAATCGTGAGTCTTTAGACCTGTAATTCGACAATCATTAATGTTAACACGTTTAGGCAAACTTGCAGCAAAAGCATCTGGATACTTCACTGAGGCCAAGAATGCACACAACTTTCTCTTTTCAGCCTTAGACAAAGTATAACACGCTGGAGGAACCAAATAAGTATTCCCAACTTTCTTTGGATGCAATTGATGTCTTATTTGTAAATGTTGCAAATCCAATCTAGCCTTAACGTTATCCTTACTTTTGCCGTCAATATCTAATAACGTCCCCAAGATATTATCACAAACATTCTTCTCTATATGCATAACATCTAAGTTATGTCTCAATTTTAGAGTCCTCCAATACGGCAAACTAAAGAAAATGCTGATTTTGTTCCATCTCATTTCTTCATCACGTTTTCGTTTTCGATTCTTTGGTTGGGCCTTTCCAAATATTACTGGAGGCAAAGAATTTAACTGTTCAACCACGTCATCCTCTGTTAGAAGAACTGGTTTATCTCGATATTCTTTTTTACCGTCAAAAGCACTTTTCATGTCACGCCATTTATGATCACATGGTAAGAAACGACGATGACACATATAACATATTTTTTTTCCATTTGGTAACCAAAGGCTAGCTGTTTCTTTATTGCATATAGGACAAGCAAAATATCCTTTTGTGCTCCAACCTGATACTAATCCATAAGTTGGGAAGTCATTTATCGTCCACAATATTGCTGCACGTAAGTTAAAACTAGTACCAGTTGAGGCATCATAAGTTTTTATTCCATTATCCCATAACTCCTTCAATTCATCAACCAACGGTTCAAGGAAGACATTTATGTCATTTCCAGGAGATTTTGGACCTGGAATAAGCATTGATAGAATGAAAAAAGGAGCTTTCAAGCATTTTCATGGTGGCAGGTTATACGGTAAAAGAATTACTGGCCATGTACTATGAGACAAATTCATATTTGAGAATGGGTTAAAACCATCAGTTGTTAATCCAAGCCTAATATTGCGAGGATCTTGAGCAAATGATTCATATAACTTGTCGAATTCTTTCCACTCTTGAGCATCTGCAGGATGTCTTAATACTCCATCATCTGTGCGTTTTTCTTTGTGCCATCTCATATCTTGCGCTGTCTTTTTAGATATAAATAACCTTTGTACTCTTGGCTTTAATGGAAAATAGCGTAGAATTTTTTGTGGAATCTTCTTTTGCTTTTTTTCACCATTTTCATCATTACCGATCTCCTTGAATTTATATCGAGGGGCTGAACATTTTGGACACTCTTCTACTTTTGCATATTCCTTTCTGTATAACACACAATCATTTACACAAGCATCGATCTTCTCATAATTCAAACCAAGGTCTTTAATCATTTTTTTTGCCTCATAAAATGTGTCGGGGATGATTGTGCCATCCAGAAATGCCTTTTGCAACACCTTAAGCAACATTGAAAATGATGTATTGCTCCATTTGTTGACAACTTTTATATGCATTAGTGTAACAACAAATGATAGTTTGCTGAAACTTTTACATCCTGGATATAATTCTTTGTCAGCATCTTTCAATAATCTCATAAATCTATCGGATTCCCACTCAGGTACTGCATTCTCATTTCTCTCGTTTCTCATAGAATCGGCTTCTCCCCTGTTTCTCATAGAATCGGCTTCTCCCCAAGCATTTGTTGCTGCTGCGGCAAAAGAATCTTCAAGCATGTTTTGCATGTTCACATAATCATTTTGGTTCCCATGAATATCACTTCTCGTAGATTCGTCTAAGTCAACATAATCACTTTTGTCTTGTTTAAACTCTTCAACAATAGAGTCATCAAATTCCTCTCCATGAAATATCCATGCAGTATAACTTTTAAGTATTCCATTCTCGTACAAATCACCTTCAACATCATCTCGACTTTTAAAATAAACATTGTTGCATTTTCTACAAGGACATCTAATCTCTTTGGATGATTCAATTGATGAATATGCAAAGTCTAAGAATGTATTAACTCCGTTCTCATATTGAGGTAATCTTCTATCTTCAAGTAAAATCCAGCTTTTGTCCATTCTGAATCATACAAATCTTACTTAGAATCTCTTCTCATAACAAAAACAGAACAACTATTCTAAAAAAAAAATGATTGGGAGTGGATCATATTTATTTATGTTGTATGATAATTACTCTAAATGGCTAGAATGTTCTACATTTCTACTCATCCGACTGTACATAAGTTTGTAATATTACTAAAACTCTTTAGAAACTAATTTTATGATATTACTAGAATTCTTTAGTAACTAATTTTGTCCAAATAGGTTTTTACACAGTCTTTGAATGTTTTTCCTTGAAAGATCAGTTTTGTGTGCAGTGTTGATGTATTGAAAGTACTTGAAATGTAAATCAACACAAGAGTTTATAGTGGTTCAGAGACTCAAGCTCCTACATCCACTTTCCCTGATTTAACAGGATAATTCCTTCACTCTTGGAATTAACTTGTTTTATAGTGCCAAGGTGCACTTGATCAAGAACACCACTCTTGGTGAATTGATCCCTAGGATGTCTAGAGTCCTAGTACCCTCTTCTCAACTCAGAACTGAACTGTTCTTCTCTCAACAGTCAGCTCCTACCACTTCTACTACTACAACCTTCTCACTTTCACTCTTGAAAGATATGAGGATTGAAGTAAGGTTCCAACTAATGAGATATCCTTTACAATGAAGATCAGTGTATAAGGATAGGATATCTCTCTAAGCTTGTGTATGGATATACAATGAAGTTCAGCTTAGATGAAGTGTTTGAAGACTAAGATAGTCTTTGAAAGCTTTGAAAACACTCTAACTTGTAAGAACTTTGAGCTTCGTTGGATTGTGTTGAGGTGTTTTCAAATGGTCTTCACACTTCTGTATTTATAGACAAATGAAGGATTTGCCCGTTGGAGAGGCAGCCTCCAATGTCCATAAATGTCTTCTTTTAGTTCTTCAACTTTGAAGACAGAATCTTGATAGTGACATGTCCTCATTTGGGAAATAAACGGCTGTAAGAGCTTTGTCTTCATTCTGTAGCACTCTTCCCAACATCTGACATTCAGATTCTCTTGTAAGAATGTGGACATGTCTTCTGAAGGTTGTTCCAATGATAGGACAACATTCCTCATCATTTGGACAACACTCCTTATCACTATCAGCAGTCTTGCTTATCAGCAAGATTGTCTTGCTCTTTCCCTTTTATTTTCTTTGAGGATGGCTCTTTCCCTTCAGATGGCTCTTTCCCTTTTATTTCTCTTGAAGATGATCTTAGCTTGTTTCTTTGAAGATCTTTAGGGTGTGGTTGTCTCTTTCTCTTCAGTATAGTTGACCTCAGGCTTTCAGAGCACTTGATCTTGATTAATTGAGCTGAGACAACTCCTCTGGACAACTCTCCTGATCAGCATATTTGTCTTTCAGCAGACTTGATCATAATTCCAGAGTTTGAGCCTTGAGGGGACTTGTTCTTGATGTACTTCAAAGCATGTGTTCCCCCTCAATTTGGCCATCTAATCATTTAAGAGCTGCCTAACATATTAGCTCCTCATCTAGCCTATAATCTATATGTTCTAACATTTCTAGAACATACTTATCTTAACTTAGGCATGTCTCAGGGGGTTTTGGTATTAGATCAAAACATATCTCTTTTTATTCCCAACAATTTCCCCCTTTTTGATGATGCCAAAACCTATACATTTGTGCAAAAGTGACTTGGCTACACCTATTACATTTATCTTCAGAAGACATGACTAAGGTCAATTATCCTGAAAAACAATGTGTTAGTGTATTTACCATCCATATTGCAAATAGGTTTCATAGATAGGCATAGAGAGATGAGTGTTTCTTGATTCAAAATAAGTTCAACTATCATTCATTAAAAAAAACATTACAAGCATGTTGATAGTTGAATTGAACATATCAGAGCATGAATCATCAACACTAAATACATCAGAGTATTTCCTTCTAAGAGTTCAACACATATACAAGATTTTTTTTTTCAGCATCAAAACATAAACTTGTATCAGAGCACTAATCTTATTATATCAGAGCAAATACTAACACTTCAAGACATATACAGGATCAGAGCACAGAGCTTGTATCAGAGCAATCCATATCAAGTCAGAGCAAAACAGATTAGCACACCACATCAGCAAACTTGACCAATTTTCAGCATAGTTGATCAATTAAGATAGGTCAGAAGACTTAGCCATTTAGAGATCATCCTCAGGAGGTGGCACCATCCCATACTGTGCTCACACTCTCCTCTTCAAGGCCATGGCTTCTTGGTTGGTTCCCTTAGGACCAAGAACCATCTTGTTCAGCTTGAGGATCTCAGTGAATTCTCTCAGAATCCTTGATTGATCAATCCATCCATCAAGCTTTGGAGGTAAGTATATGATTGGCTTGGGAGCTGTGAGTTCAAATCTTGCAATATCAGCAGCTGCAAGCAATTGTTGATAGAGTTCTCTGTAGTACTCAATCATGAACTCAGCAAAATTGATGTTGGCATCTCTTCCATTCCATCTGTCAATGACATACTGATCATAGACAAACTCCCTTTTTGCTTCCTCCCATGAGTCATTCAGCTGAATTGGCACCCATTTATCCAAGTGAGGATATTTGGTGTCCATTGGGATCAATAGCTGTGGTTTCATCTTGTTGTAAGTTGCTCTCTTCCTTCTTGGCTTCTGGAATTCTGTTCTTCTCTTATCTCTTGCTCTGTTGGCCTCTTCCATCAAGTCCATTTTCTCTTGGGCCCTCATCATGGCCAGTTTCTGTTGTGTTTCAGGGTCTTTGCCATACCCTTCATGAAACAGCTTTGATGGATCATTGAGTACCACAATCTTTGTCTTCTTTGGTCCAGGTCCAAAGCCTTCTTCATATAAGATTTCCACATCTTCAGTGACTTTGGTACTTTCAGTGGACTTAGTCTCAGTAGACTTGTCTTTTTCAGCATTCTTGGGCTCTTCAGCAGTTTTGGCCTTCTTTGAGATAGGCTCATCATCAATAACTCTGAATTCAGGTGGAAGATCAAGGCTATTGGGAAAGTCAGTGAATTTCTCAACTTGTCTCTTCTTTCCTTGGGCCTTCTTGATCTTTCCTCTAGTTTGGACACCTTCAGCATCCTTGTCCAAACCAGATACTTCACCACCTGGTCTTTGTTGTAGTCTCACTTTTTCTTCTTGAGCTGAGGCCATAGAGTTCTTCAATGCTAGTGCTAACTGCTCCTCTTCATCCAATTCTTCCAAGTTTAGCACTGCAGGCTCTTTTCCCTTTCCTACAGGGGTTTTGTCCTTCCCTTTCACTGGACTCCCAATCACTAAGGCACCTTTTGCCCTTGCTCTTTCCCTTTCCCCCTTTTTGGCAGCATCAAAACATTCTGGCTTCAGTTCACTCATAGTGGATGTAAATAAGGACTGGGCTTGGGTTAGAGACTTCATCTCTTCCAACAGATATACATTCTCATCATGTATATTTTGCATCCTGTCACTGCTCAAGCTAAGAAAGGCAAGAACAGGTTTCATTTTCTGTTGAACGACCTCCTCCATGGTTGCCTTGAGAGATGCATCCAATTGGGCTTTCAGGAGCTCAGTGAGGTTGGCCACTGCACCTTCAGCAATGTTGGCCAACACTTCTTGGGAAAACTTTTCTGAGGCTGCTTTGACCATTGCTAGCCTTTGCTCTTCAGCTCTTCTCTTCTGCAAGGCTGTCTTCTTGCCAAGAGCTTGCTTGATTGTCAATCTGATAGCTTGAACATTTGCATTATGATTGTCTCTCAGCCTTTTTTGATCCTTCTTGACCTCCTTTGAGATGTTTTCCATACTGACTTTGGCTTTGTGAACTTCAGTAGAGATGGTTTGAAGACCAGATTCTACTCCTTCAATTCTTGCTTCCAATGTGGGTAGCACCACATCTTCAGAGCCAGTGAGTCTCATTTCAACAGAAGCTAGAGTTCTTCCATGCTCATCTAATGCTCCAGAAGTTTCTTCATGAGCTGTTTGAACTTGTTGAGCCAAGGAATCCAACTTCTCTGATTGCATCCCAAGCAAGGCTTGTGCTGATCCAGTGTCAACTTGGATGGGAGCATCTGTCAAGAGATCTTCTGCAAATATTTGATCAAAGCTTATCCCTGCAATATCAGACAAATCAAAAGCATCAGTGAAAACACACTTATCTCCCTCATTTTCTTTTTCATAAGACTCTGATACATCAGCAGTCTTCTCCTCATTTTCAACTATTTCTTTTCTTCCTTCAATAAAAGTTTCCTCACATAAAGAAACAGGCCTCCTCTCATCAAGGGATTCTTGAAGTTCAGATTTGACTTCAAGAATAGCCTGTCCTTCCTCACTTATACCATCCTCATATGTTGGTACACTCACAATCTTAGTGATAACTACCTCTCTTTCATCCACAACTCCCTCTGATTTTTCAAATCTACTTTCCTTTTCAACTCCTTCTCCTAAACCTGCAGCATCTCCACCTTCAGCAAGGTTCAAAGATGGCAGTTGTGGGGAGATCACAGTGCTCATATCATCAGCCACTGAGTCATCCTGAATGATTAAGGGCTGATCAGTGTCCAACTCTTCTGACACTGAATAGGCCTTAATCAAACTAGCCTCTAGAGAAGGAACCTCCACATCTTTAGGCTGTGCCTTGGGTTCAGAAGAACCTTCATTGGCAGATGTGTCCTTAGTTGTGTTACCATCCTTGGTCAACACCTCTGAAATGACAGAGCCTTTCCTATGATAGGTTCTAGGGGGGTTGGAAAGTCTTTCAGAGACAGAAGGCTTAGGGAGATTGGCTTGAGGGGTTTCAGGAAGGTTTGGTTTAGAGGGGTTTGAGGGATCATCTGGGGAGTCATCATCATTGGAGCTGCTTTCAGGGTGATTGGTGCCCTTAGCTTTCCTTTCCCTCTCCTCATTCATCTTGTCATCCACCAACTTTGCAAATACTTCCTCATCAGTGAGGAATCTTGTCTTTGAAACTCCAGCAAAGTGTAACAATCTGTTCTCCTCCACTTGCCACCAGTTTGCACCCTTATCTTGGATGACTTGTGATATTTCCATCAAGGATTTATCTTTTACATCAACAAGCATCCTTAGATCATGAAAGACCTTCTGAATTCTAGGAAATTCAGCAAGTTGTGGATACAAACTGTCCACAGTAGCCTTGGCTCCTCCTCTGAGCATACTTTCATAAGTATACTCCTCCTCATCTCCACTTGAATGGGGACTTTGGGTTATAGGGGAGTTGGCTCTGGGTTCTCCTAATGCGGCTTCAGGCCGATTAAGTTCAGGAATGTTGGCTTCAGATGGGTTGGGTGCAGTAGAAGGATCTTCAGTTGCTTTTGAGAGCAATGGATCTGAAGGGGCTTTACTCAGGGGAGTTGGCTCAAAAAGTGCAGCTTCTAATTGCTTTGAGTAATTGAGCATAGATGAGTCAAGGGGAGATTGTAATCTTGTCTCATCTACAGCTATGTCAGCTAGCACATCTATCATACTTCTCTGCACACTTCCCTCAGGAGAGTATCTCTTTGTGAGATTTATGGGAGTGATAGGTTGATTGGTTGGGGTTATATGGGTTTCAGGGGAGTTGGGCTCAGGATTCTGAATTCCAATGGACAAGTGTCCTGAATAATTTCAGCCATCTCTTCTGATATTCAGTAGACTTGACCAAGTCTGCTGAGAACCTTTTCAGTTTCCATATATCTCATTCACTTTTCATGACTTTTACTTGTCCAACTTCCCTGGATCAAGTAATCCCAACTCTGCTGATAGCTCCAGAAACCTTGCCTCTGCAAGTGGCTTAGTTAATATATCAGCTTTTTGATGATCTGTGTGGATCTTGACCAACTTTATATCCTTCTTCTCCACATGATCTCTAATGAAGTGATGTTTGATGTCCACATGTTTGCATCTTGTATGCAAGACAGGATTTTTTGAAATAGCAATGGCACTATTGTTATCACAAAATATGGGCACTTCAGTAGAGTTGACTCTGTAATCTCTTAGTTGTTGTCTCAACCATAGGATTTGGGCACAACAACTTCCAGCTGCAACATATTCAGCTTCAGTGGTGGAAGTAGGCACTGTGTTCTGCTTCTTGGAGAACCAAGATATAAGCTTGTTGCCCAAGAATTGACAAGTCCCTGAAGTGGACTTTCTGTCAATTCTACAGCCTCCATAGTCAGCATCTGAGTAGCCAGTTAGCTCAATGTTGTCATCAGCAGGGTACCAAAGGCCTAGATTTTCAGTGCCTTTGAGATACCTCAAAATCCTCTTTGCAGCCTCAAGATGGCTTTTCTTAGGATTTGCTTGGAACCTTGCACAAACACCTACTGCAAAGGTGATGTCAGGTCTGCTGGCAGTGAGATAGAGGAGTGAACCAATTATTCCTCTATACTCAGTAGAGTTGGTTGGAATACCACTCTCATCAGGATCCATCTTCCAATTTGTGTTCATAGGGATCCTTACTGACTTGCTAGTTGTACACCCAAACTTCTTGATCATTTCTCTGGTGTACTTAGCTTGGTTGATGAAGATTCCTTCTTTAGATTGTTTGACTTGAAGACCCAAAAAGAAGTTCATCAACCCCATCATGGACATCTTAAACTTGCTTTGCATCAGCTTTGAGAACTTCTCACACAGCTTCTCATTGGGGGATCCAAATATTATGTCATCCACATAAATTTGGACAAGTAAGATGTCCTCTCCTTCAGATATTCTGAAAAGAGTTCTGTCCACAGTTCCCTTGGTGAATCCATGATCCAAGAGGAATTGTGACAGTGTATCATACCAAGCCCTAGGGGCTTGCTTGAGTCCATATAGAGCTTTCTTGAGTCTGTAAACTTGGTTTCCAACTTCAAAACCTGGCGGTTGCTCCACATAGACTTCTTCTTTTAAGACTCCATTCAGAAAGGCACTCTTGACATCCATTTGGTACACTTTGAACCTCTTGTGGGCTGCATAGGCTAGAAAGAGCCTTATTGCTTCTAGCCTTGCCACAGGTGCAAATGTCTCATCATAGTCAATGCCTTCATGTTGGCAATAGCCTTTTGCCACAAGTCTTGCTTTGTTTCTGACAATCACATCATTTTCATTTTTCTTGTTCTTGAACACCCACTTTGTTCCAATAACATCTTGATGTGAAGGCCTATCCACCAGCTCCCATACTTCATTTCTGGTGAATTGATTCAGTTCTTCCTGCATGGCTGTGATCCAATTGGCATCTTGAAGTGCTTCCACAATATCACTTGGTTCTTGCTCTGACAAGAAACAACAGAAAAGAGCACTTTCACCATGAAATCTTCTGGTTTTGACTCCAATACTTGGGTCACCAAGTATTAGATCAGTGGGATGGTCTGATAACCAAGTCCTTCTTTTTCTGATCTCTTCAGTAGAGTTGTCCTCTACTGAAGTTGAGTCAACTTGATCATAGAATTCAGGATAATTGAATGCAGGATCTAATTCAGGATCATAATCAGGGGTGTTGTCCTCAATGTCAGGGACATTGGTATTTTCAACATTTTGAGTTCCCCCTTGATTATATGACCTGTTAACTACCTCAGCAGGAACTGCTTCTTCATTGGTAGTTGTTACCTGGATGTGAACTGGGATTGGATCATTCAGTTCATCATTCCTTTCAGTGGGATTTGCCTCAGGAAGGTTGCCTTCAGGATGGTTGTCCAACATAGAGTTTTCAGGTATATTGGCTTGGACAACATCTATGATTTCAGTGTCTTTGTCTTTTAGGCTTAGTCTAGTTGTTCTTTGTGTGATTTCTTCTGATTCCAAGTTCTCATTCCTGAACTCATGAGTAGATTCATCAAACACAACATGAGGTGTTTCTTCCACAATAAGAGTTTTCTTGTTGTAGACCCTGAAAGCTTTACTGATTTGGGAGTATCCAAGAAACACTCCTTCATCAGCTTTGCTATCAAAGGCTTTCAACTGATCTTTCCCATTATTGTGAATGAAACACTTGCAATCAAAAATGTGAAAGTAAGACACTTTAGGCATTCTTCCTTTCCAGAGTTCATAGGGGGTTTTGTCTTGCCCCTTAATAATCAAACATCTATTTTGAGTATGGCATGCAGTGTTTATAGCTTCAGCCCAAAACCTCTTAGGTAATTTTGAATCAGCAATTAGAGTTCTAGCAGCTTCTTTTAAAGTTCTATTTCTTCTTTCTGCAACTCCATTTTGTTGGGGAGTTCTAGCTGCTGAGGTTTCATGAGCTATTCCATTAGATGTGCAATACTCATTGATGTATGAGTTAATGAACTCTGTGCCTTTATCAGATCTTATCTTGATAATGTTAAGGCTTTTCTCATTTGACAATCTCTTAAGAAGTTCAGGCAGTTTGACTTGAGTTTCCTTCTTATTAAGGAGAAATACTACCCATGTGAACCTAGAGAAGTCATCTACTACAACCAATGTGTATTTTCTACCATTTATGCTTGCAGGGGTAATTGGTCCAAAAAGGTCCATATGTAACAGTTCAAGTACCCTTTCGGTAGAGATGACTGGTTTTCCCTTAAATGAGGCTTTGATCTGTTTTCCTTCTTGGCATGGTTTGCAAACATGCTCTTTAATGAAAACCTCATTAGGTAGTCCTTTGACTAATGCATTTCTAGCAATTTTGTTCATTGTTTTAAAGTTCAGGTGGTTTAATCTTTTATGCCATAACCAACTTTGTTCACTAGAACTCTTAGCAATGAAGCATGCAACATCAGTAGACTTGTCCCAGTCTGCAAGATACACATTTCCTTTCCTAGTTCCAGTCAATAGAATTTGTTGAGTCTTATCTTTGATTAAGCATTTTCCACTTGAAAACTCAACATTGAAGTTTTTATCACAGAATTGACTGATACTTAGGAGATTATATTTGAGACCAGCCACATAAGATACATTGGATACTTTGATGTTACCAATCATCAAAGTACCATAACCTTTTGTAGTTGCTTGTGAGCTGTCTCCAAAAGTGACATTTGGGCCTTCTTTTTCAATAAAATCAGTGAGGAGATCCTTGTTTCCAGTCATGTGCCTTGAGCATCCACTGTCAAGATACCATGCTGACTTTTTTCTCATGCTCCTCTTCTTGTGGCCCAATGGTACCTGCAATTAGATAGGTTTAGGTACCCTTTGATTTTTGGGTCCTGAGAGGTTAGCTGTACCTTTAGGAACCCAAACTTGCCTAATAACCTTGATTGATTCAAGGTGGCTAAGTTGTCTTCCTCTAGCATCTACATACACTGTCTTTCCCTTAAATGCCTTTGGGAAAGTGTGTGTGAATGTGTTAACTCTATAAGTTTCAGGAGAGTTGTCAAATCTCCTGAACTTTTGAGTTCTTTGTGCTACTTGAGGGAATCTTTGAGGAAAGGCTTTCTTTTGACCATTACCCTTTGGCATGAAGGGTTTTGGTTGTCTCATTTTATTTTGCCTTTGAGGAAAGTTATCCTTGGGTCTATTCAGCTGAGGCTTTCTCAGAAGAGTTGGCCTAGGCTGATTATACTTTGGATAACTCCTCTGAACATTGTTCAGTAGAGTTGCCCTTCCATTGGGTCTACTCTGCTGACCAACATTCCTCTTATGTTCAGGAGCTTTGGCCATTTCCTTAGGTTTTGGCCTATTCTCCTGAATCACTTGAGTAGGCAGATCATCCATTTTGCCCTTTCCTTTGTTCAGTGGCTGAATCACTTCATTTTCAGTTTGTGCCACTGACTTAACAAAGATTCTCTTAGTGTTACTTACAGAAGCAACACTAAGACAAGGTGAAGATTCAAATGGATCAAAACCTAATCCACTTCTTTGAGCCATAGGTCTTTGATAACTCTGAATTTCCTCTATTGCTCTAGAGGATTTCTTCAGAGCAGACATCTTTAATTTCAGGCTCTCTTCACTTGATTTAAGAATATCATATTCATGTGAGAGGTTTTCAAATTTGGCATTGAGAATTTTAAGTTCAAAATCTTTTCTCTTCTGAGAGAGAAGTTGATCATCAATCTCCTTTTGTTGGTCAACTATCCTGAGATTTGCTTCCTCAAGCTCTCTCAAGACTTGTTGATACAACTCAGTAGACTTGACATCAACAACTACCTCAGAGTTTTTGGCAAGTTCAATGGCCAATCTTTCATTTTCTCTCACACAGTTATCATGAAATTCTTGTAACAAAGTGAAATCTTCCATCAACTTTCCAAGGGAAAGCTTCAAGTTGACCTCACTATTGTTCTGTGAGATGAATGATGGTGAGCTAGAAGTAGAGGATACCTCATCATCCTCAAGAGCCATGTTGCAGACGTCATCATCATCATCACTGTTGGAGAACAGTCCATCAGAGGAGTTGAGGCTTTCAGTACTATCAGATTCTTCACCAGCCATCATGGCCTTTCTGTTGGTGAATTTCCTGTCTCTTTTGGCCTGCCTCTCTCTTCTCTCCTTAGAGCTTAATTCAGGGCAATCATACTGGAAGTGCCCTTTCTTTTTACAGTTATAGCACAGATCTTCATCATCTTCTTTCTTTGATTCTTCTCTTCTTTTTGATGATGAAGGTTCAGCTCTACTGGACCTTCTCCTATCAGAGTACTTGTCCTCTGATCTTTTCTCTTCAGGCTTTTTGACTTCAGCCTGTGCTTCAGGAGAGTTGTATCTCCTGAATTTGTTGTCCTGGTAGAATTTCTTGTATCTACCAAACCTTGAGTTCAACTTTTCAAACCTTCTAGCCATCAAGGCTAGTTCTTTCTTCATTTCAGTCTTTGAGACTGACTTTGATGATCTTGGAGTGGGCTGCATCTCTGGTTCAGCTGTTTTGGCTTTGAATGCCACTCCCTTAGTAGGATTTGAAGGTTCCTCAATAGGCTTTCTTCTATTGAGGTCGAACTCATAAGCTTTGAGTTCAGAGAAGATTTGTTGCATGGGCATGGTGGAAAGATCTTTGGTGTTTTGCATCATTACAGCATAGACATCCCACTTTTGAGTGAGACTTCTCAAGATCTTCAACCCCACTTTTCTCTTGGTGTAGACCTTGCCCAGTGAGTTGATTTCATTCATCACATCAGTGAATCTACCAGCAAACTTATCAATGGACTCTTCAGACTCCATTGCAAACTGTTCAAATTTCTGCACAGCAACTTGGAGTTTATTCTCCTTGATCTTTTCAGTACCCTCACACATTTCTGCAAGAGTATCCCAAATTTCTTTGGCTGTTGTGCAGTGGTAGACTCTACCCATAATTGCATCTGGAATTGTTTGGTAGAGGGTGTTCATAGCAAGATAATTCAAATTATCTCTCCTCTTTTCATCAGCAGTGAAGTCATCCTCATCTTTGGGGAGCACCTCTCTTGGATCTGCCTTTTGAGCCTCAGTGACCTTGGGATTGACAAATGTGAACACAAAAGGACCTCTTGTGATCACTCTTAGCATGTCAGTGTGTAGAGATGCAAGATGAGCCCTCATTCTGATTTTCCAGAAATCATAATTATCAATTGAGAACATGGGCAGTTTGTGATGTGAAATGTGGTTGACTGGATTTGTGGCCATGTTGTCCAATCCTTGGACAGCAGGAGGTGGAACAGCAGCATTGTTGTTGGCCATAACTCAAGAACAAACAGTCAGTCAATATTCAAGTAGGATTTCAGATAGATCAGTTCAGTGACCACACCCAATATGTGATTTTGAAAGCCAAGATGGCTTTTCAGAAGCAGTGGTCTTTGAACCCCTGCTCTGATACCACTTGTTGGTCCTGAAAAGGAGTATATAACAAGTGTATGGGGGGGGGGGAATACACTTGTTTGCAAATTCTTTTCAATCTTGATCAAACCAGATATCAGCAATGTTGTCTTGGACAACTCTGCTGAAGATGATTAACTTCTTAAAGATAATCAAACTACTAAGTACTATTGAGTACTTAGTTGAATAACTATCTAAGAGAGTTATATGTGCGGAATAGTGGTTGGCCCTTTTAGTTTAAACTCCTTTTATTTCTGAAATCACTTAGTCAATGTAACACAGTCCAGTTTTCAGGGAACTTGTCCAAATAGGTTTTTACACAGTCTTTGAATGTTTTTCCTTGAAAGATCAGTTTTGTGTGCAGTGTTGATGTATTGAAAGTACTTGAAATGTAAATCAACACAAGAGTTTATAGTGGTTCAGAGACTCAAGCTCCTACATCCACTTTCTCTGATTTAACAGGATAATTCCTTCACTCTTGGAATTAACTTGTTTTATAGTGCCAAGGTGCACTTGATCAAGAACACCACTCTTGGTGAATTGATCCCTAGGATGTCTAGAGTCCTAGTACCCTCTTCTCAACTCAGAACTGAACTGTTCTTCTCTCAACAGTCAGCTCCTACCACTTCTACTACTACAACCTTCTCACTTTCACTCTTGAAAGATATGAGGATTGAAGTAAGGTTCCAACTAATGAGATATCCTTTACAATGAAGATCAGTGTATAAGGATAGGATATCTCTCTAAGCTTGTGTATGGATATACAATGAAGTTCAGCTTAGATGAAGTGTTTGAAGACTAAGATAGTCTTTGAAAGCTTTGAAAACACTCTAACTTGTAAGAACTTTGAGCTTCGTTGGATTGTGTTGAGGTGTTTTCAAATGGTCTTCACACTTCTGTATTTATAGACAAATGAAGGATTTGCCCGTTGGAGAGGCAGCCTCCAATGTCCATAAATGTCTTCTTTTAGTTCTTCAACTTTGAAGACAGAATCTTGATAGTGACATGTCCTCATTTGGGAAATAAACGGCTGTAAGAGCTTTGTCTTCATTCTGTAGCACTCTTCCCAACATCTGACATTCAGATTCTCTTGTAAGAATGTGGACATGTCTTCTGAAGGTTGTTCCAATGATAGGACAACATTCCTCATCATTTGGACAACACTCCTTATCACTATCAGCAGTCTTGCTTATCAGCAAGATTGTCTTGCTCTTTCCCTTTTATTTTCTTTGAGGATGGCTCTTTCCCTTCAGATGGCTCTTTCCCTTTTATTTCTCTTGAAGATGATCTTAGCTTGTTTCTTTGAAGATCTTTAGGGTGTGGTTGTCTCTTTCTCTTCAGTATAGTTGACCTCAGGCTTTCAGAGCACTTGATCTTGATTAATTGAGCTGAGACAACTCCTCTGGACAACTCTCCTGATCAGCATATTTGTCTTTCAGCAGACTTGATCATAATTCCAGAGTTTGAGCCTTGAGGGGACTTGTTCTTGATGTACTTCAAAGCATGTGTTCCCCCTCAATTTGGCCATCTAATCATTTAAGAGCTGCCTAACATATTAGCTCCTCATCTAGCCTATAATCTATATGTTCTAACATTTCTAGAACATACTTATCTTAACTTAGACATGTCTCAGGGGGTTTTGGTATTAGATCAAAACATATCTCATTTTATTCCCAACAATATATTTTAATTTTTTTTAATGACAATAAATTATTTGTCACTATATATGTGGTTTTAGTAGTAATTAATTTTTTGTCGCTATATGTGTAGTTTTAGTGACGATTTTTTAATGAAACATTGACAACATACATAGTTGTCACTAATGATCACACCTTACGATATTTTGTAATATAATGAAAATTTTATCACTACATGTGTGTAATTTTAGTTACAAATATTAAATGAAACATTGACAACATAAAAAGTTGTTACTGTTTATCACACCGTATGTTATTTTGTAACATAATAGATTATTTGTCACTTTATGTATGGTTTAGTGACGAATTTTAAAATGAAACATTGACAACAGATAGAGTTGTCACTAATGATCACACCTTACGGTATTTTGTAACATAATGAACAATTTGTCACTATATGTCTGTGATTTTAGTAACAAATATTGAATGAATCATTGACAACATAAAAAGTTGTCACTATTTATCACACCGTATGTTATTTTGTAACATAATAAATTATTTGTCGCTATATTTGTGGTTTTAGTGACGAAATTTAAATGAAACATTGACAACATACATAGTTGTCACTAATGATCACACCTTACGGTATTTTGTAATATAATGAAAATTTTGTCACTATATGTGTGTGATTTTAGTGACAAATATTAAATGAAATATTGACAACATAAAAAGTTGTCACTATTTATCACACCGTATGCTATTTTGTAACGTACTGAATTATTTGTCACTATATGTGTGATTTTAGTGACAAATTATAAATGAAATATTGATAACATATAAAATTGTCACTAATGAGCAGACCTTACGTTATTTTGTAACGGTGGAAAATTTTTGTCACTACATGTGTGTTTTTAGTGACAAAAATTTAAATGTCACTAAACTTTTTGTCACTAAACATGATTTTTTTTGTAGTGTGACTAATTACCACGATAATACTTTTCCCTGCAAAATTGTACAATAAGAATTGTGGGTTCTAGGCCAACATTTCTTCTATGTTCGAGGTTCTTCAATTTTGACTATTCGTCCAATAACATCTGCATTTAGATGAAAAAATATAAGTCAGCTTTGTTATGTAAGGTAACTGCAATAAGAGATATTAAGTTTAAACTAATTATAGTAAAACAGTTTACCAATCATTTGAGTATCATTCAACTTTTCAACAATGGAGATAGTTCAGAAAATGGTTGAAAATCGTATAAAAATGTAGGAAATTCTTCGTAAAAAAGCTCCACAACTTTGGTATCATTGATGAAAAAATAATTTGTTTACGATTTTTTATTGTTTTAAATTTGTTATTGTTGACTATCACCACAAATTTTGAATCGCAAACAATCTTTTCTTCTACCAACGTTGATCCAAATCTATTTTTGTAGGTTTGGTTAATGTAGAGTGCACTCTTGTACTCTGAAATACATAAACAATACATTAATGCATGAATGTGATAATTTTGAAAGGTATCTTTTATATGATAATATGTAATTAATGGGTGAAACTTGTTTTTATACCTCTGTGTCGTGAAATATACATTCTAAATTCTGGTAGTTTTTGTTTCCAAATGTAGGTGCACGATAAACTCGAATCAACTGAATCTTAAGAGCCAATTGTACGTGTCTTAGAAGAATCGTTCTCCTTGTAATCGAAAGAGGGGTTTCATTTGCAATAGAAGTTGAAAATGAAAAAGGTGAAAGGTAAATAATTGGAATGAAAAAAAAAAACAATATAAATTAACAAATGTATGGTGAATAACATTGCAAGTTAAAAAGTTTATGAACGATAGTAGAAACTAATGTGTTTCAGTTGACTGTTTCAGGTGAATAAATCACTCATGAAGGTGATTTTATATGGGCAACATGCTATGGGGTCATGATTTTTTCAAAATATAGCAACTAAGAACCTCCTGAGCCCATTTTAGCAACTAGATACGCATTTATGTGGAATGTGCCCATTTTACCCTTACTTTTCCCAACAGATAAACAGTGAGCTAGAAGCTATGAGGTGTACGTTTTTGCCATCGATTAGACATCTACTTTTTGACATTCACTCCATCATCTCGAAAGCATTTACATTTGGGAAGTTCTTCGAGCTTGGGTTTCTTGTAAGGATTTAGGAGTTTGGGATTCTTGGAGCTTGGATTTTGACATAAGCTCTAAATTTTCGAAAGCAACGCGTTTGACGAGTGGTTGGAGCTTGGGTTTCAATTAAAGCTTTAGGATTTGGGGATTCTTGAAGCTTGGTTTTCTTCTAAAGCCATGAATTTGAGGAAGGTAATTTCTGTTTATAAATCGCAGAATATTTTTGTTTTACGAGTGATGTTGATCGACATATCTGTTGTTTCAAAAAATTTGGAAGGGTCGAGGGAAAGCAACCATGAGTCCGGTGAAGAAATCAAAACGGGATAACAAATCACACACTGAAAATGGTTTTTCCAAACTGGGTAAGTTAAAATTAATATTTCCTTGCTTATTTTGTTCATGTATTGAAGTACTTTTACCTAGAAATCTTGTTTTCTTTGAATTTTGTATTTAACTTGAGAACAGGTAAACGAAAGGGTACAAATGATGATCATGGACGACATAGGAAAAAAGGTTTGTAGAAAAAAGATCAAATTTCAAATTTAATTTTTTTTTTTTTTTTCATGAGGCATTTATCTTTTTTTTGGGTTAGGAAACTGATTCACGTTAGCGGGCAGGGCGATCGAGAGTTCATGGCTGAAATGGAGACAATCGGGAAAATCAAGCATCGAAACCTCGTCCCGTTTCGGATTATTGTAAGAGGATTAGTTGAACTTTAAACTGTATATTTATGTTCTACTCTGAATTTATCAATGTTTTGCTTAAATTGATTAAGTCTATATGTATTGTGTAGGTATGCATCTTCTATTTGGTTCTTCAGATTTGTTAATGAATAACAGTGTGCTTTGAATTTGGGTAAATTTACGAAATCATGAAGTAACATCGTTTGATTAGGTGTTTGTTAGTTTTTAGTGTGAATTTCCTGTTTCTTGGGTTAGTTGAAGATGATTAGTTGTTTGACATATATGTACAAAGCCTTGATACCCTATATTGTGGATAAGATCAGACTAATAAGCAAGATTAACCAGATTAGGCCAATAATGGTGAATTAAAATCCATGTCGTTCATATTTTTTGCAAAAGTAGCAGTACTCCTATTTCATAGGTCAATCTTATAACAGTACTACAGTAGAAGAATATGAATTGAAATTAACATATATAAGTGCATAATTGAAATTGTCAGGGTCATGTTTCTGTGCTTGTCCCATAAAATCTTTTAAGGCGATTGGTTTTAATGAAAATGTGGAAGGAATTATAAGCTTGATCTCCTGTCTTATTTTTACATGGATTAATGATTTTTGTTTTCCATGTTACTCCTTGACCCCTACCTATGCATCTGTAGTTGGCTAACACATGTGGTATTGGTATATTCACATAATAAGCTGGTTTCCAGTTATAGTAATATTCTTGCAAACATTAATATTTTTTTCAAAACTCATACTAATTCCTTGTTCTTCTGCCGAATGTTGTATTTGTAGAATTTAGGAGATAATCAGGTGTGTGTAATGCCAGCTGGATCAACAAGCAGCAGTGGAAGTTTTAAAAAATACATTTCTCTGCCTAAGCTGAATGAGATGGAATTAGTTGTAGCAGTTGTTTCTGGAAATTTAGACCCTTCTATTATGAAATCAGCGCCCGGTAAGTGCTTTTCAGCACTAGATACCTGAAATTCACCAGCTTACACTCTTTCTATTTGGTCATTTACGTAGTTGTCCTTTGAGTTTTTGCAGTGGTGGTCACGTCGTCATGCTCGACCGATGAGACCGTGGTTGCAGATTTTGATGAAGAACTGGAAACTGCCACTTCGATTAGAGCATCTGTTGTGGTTAACTTAATAGAGTCTGCTGATGATGAATGCAAGGAGAAGATAGCAGTGGACAGAGGTTTCCAACCACAAAATATTGTTCATGTGGTTGACTCTAGTACGCCCAACAGTGGACAGAATATAGCTTCACCGAAAATCGAACATGGGAGCCAAGGATTTTTAGCTCCTAATCAAGTGACCTCTAAGCCTGATGATCCTTATCGCACTGATGTGAAGTCTGACAATGTGAATATCATTTTGTCAAAGGACAGAGATGGTACATTTGAAAGTGAGAATCTCTATATAATATACTGCCAAAATCTAATTGTTCGAGAGTCTAACATAACACAATCTACAATCTGGTCATTCTTCAAGAAATGGTGCAGCTATAGACTTCAAACGTTTCAGGAAGGTTGAAACGTTCATCGAAAGTTGAACAGTTCAGCCGAAAGTTGAACAGTTCAACCAAAAGTTGAACTGTTCAGATTTATGTAGACTGATGTTTACTATTGTTTATTTATTGATGGTTTTTTTTTTTTTTTATGTCCATATTGATTGATACTAATAATACAATACATTCAATAGTACCCCGAGAATTTGAAGTCGTTGATATTTTGCATCGTTAGATCTAAATATAGTCATTCAACTAATTGAATACTTAATATAGTCATTACAACTAATTGATTATTGCAAACAATATTAAATCATTCCTCATTGTTGATAAAACGCGAAACTAATTGAAGATATACTATAATCGTTTAAACTAATTGAAGATGTAATATAATCATTTAAAGTAGTTGATGATGTTGGAACGCGCCGACGAAGGTGGTCCGTCACTAGGATCATTGTTGGATACTAAACGTACAATATATATATTAGACCAAAACATGCATATAAAGAGGAGCCCTTGAAAATCGAATCTTGATTCCTACTATGAATCTTCTAATCTGTCTCCCAAACTCGTTCGAACACCGAGTGGACGGCGTGCTATCCAACGGGGAAAAGGCGTCCTCAGTTTCGTCTCCTTGAAACCCTAGCCGTTTTTGCTATTTCGTGTGTGTTAGGGTTTCAAACGAACTAAAGTCCTTTTTATATACTCTCCATAGGTTTCATGGGCCAAATCAGGGATCCATTGGAAGGTATAAGGTTTGGGCTTCCTACAGGCCCAAATACTCTTATGTTCAGCCGTCTTGAAGATATCACACGTCCATTAATTATTAAAACTTCTGACTACTTTAAATAATTAATGTTTATAATTCTTTGAGTAGTACCACTCAACCTCGTTGTCGTACATATTAAATCCACATGCAGGGTTTAATACGACAATCCTTTATGAGTTTTCTCAAGGGGACGTCATCAGCCTGAATGTTCAGGACACGGTGCCCTAATGCCAATAAGTAGACATCGTGTGAGTGATGTCACTAACCAAAAAACGGAGCGTGAAGAATCTATCAAGATTCTCACATATAATATATCAAAGTAGTGAACAAGCACCCCACACATCTAAATATCACACTTAGGGTTAAAACTTAGGGTTAAGAATAATAAAAAGTCACCAAAACCTCTAGTTCTTCATAACAGTCAGAATAGAAGATCATGTCTTATCTGTGATCCATTCAGTACGCCACAACGCACAAGTATGAACTAATGACCAAGACAAGTCACTAACAAGTTTATACTACAACTTAAACCAATAGTTGTGTCCAAAACTATCTCAATTGTAAGATAAGCAGACATACAAGTAATCACAAAGAATGCAATAATGTGAAAAAACCATTTATTTTAGATAATAAGGAAATCGAATATACATACACAAAAGCCCACTAAAAGTTTGTTTTATAGTGTACACCAACAATCTCCCACTTTTATTAAAGCTAAATTTTAATTAGTTAGGGGTAAACCCTGAAGCCTAAAATAAGTACTCTTTTGGGCTATCATAGATACATATTAGTATGCTGCTACGGATAATTTAACCTCATGTGGTCACATTGAAAATAATACACAATTAAACATCACTTAAAATGTTGAACATAATGGTTGTACATATCATTCAAAATTTGTTAATCTTATTAAATTGAAAGAAACATTAACATAACAAAATTATCTTATAAAATTCACAGAAACCAAAACCAACTAATACTGTATAATCGTAAGCCTTCAACTACACTATACTTTGTTACATAACTTTGCTTTGATGCATAATTCACAAATCACAAAAATATAACTTCGCTTTAATAAATAAAAGAAAAACAAACTCACAAATCACATTCTCAAGAAAATATAAAAAGTTGTTAAATTAATTCACTTTAACTTAAAAATGTAACATTATATTACTAAAAAATAATGCAAAGATGAAAGTTGTTTTGTCGTTGTTTTCCCAAATAATGCAAAGATGAAAGTTGAATTGTTCAACCGAAAGTTGAATTGTGATGCTTTTCGTGTAGATATTTACTGAGTTTTGACCTTGTTGTATGTGTTTTGTATATATTTTAATGTCGGTTCTAAGTTCTGTGTTGGTGCCTTCTCCATAAGTTTATGTTATAACATCAAAAGAGAAATTTAACCAGAAAATTTATCCTGATGAAGTCTTCCTCTGCTGAAAGACGACAGCATAAATGGGGACACCAATACCGATGCTGACTGCAGTGAAGACAGCAAGAGTCATTGTGGTTTTCTGGAATTTCATCCGGTCCAAGTTGTACATGTGCTTTGCATGGAGGTAGTAAGGCTCATCATGCCCATGACCTCCTACCATCTTCTTTACACTAGTTGAGTGAATCCCCCTATTCACTGTAAGATGAACAAGTTAACCTTTATATAAATGAAAGTGTTAAAAAAAAAGAGCCATTTTACCAATGTCAAGGTTATTATAGTTTAACCAATTGCAGCTTATTCATTTAAAAGAAATGGATGTCAGTGGTTAGTAAAGATCCTCATTCATAACAATTGCAAACATATGACATTTCCAAACAATTGCAAACATATGACATTTCCAGACATCAACAGACAACAGATAGCACCAACTCATATATAACAGAAAACTAGTCAGCATTTCCCAAAATCTTCCATGTTACCTAAATTTTATATTCGGTATTCATAAATTCACGTGAAAGCAACAATTTCAAAATATTGAATCCTAGCATGCAATGGTTGCACGTGAAATTCTTATAACAATACTTATCACAGTCAACAATTGGAGACACCGTCCAAAGATGTGCATCTAAACAAGTCATCATAAGGTACTCTAAAATCCATTAGACTTGAAAGTTGAGACGAAACAAGAGAACCAAATTGAAGATGACATAGAATCTTGAGCATTTGTTACTTTTAACCATTTGGAAAGTATTAGGTGCCTAAAAGTAAGCTTTATGAATTTTATTTTTATCTAGGATAAAAAAGAACTTAATGCCGATCAAATTATATTCCAGATTCTAGCTCTCAGCAGGCAAATAACTCATACTCATTCCATCTCTTCTTTATACATATACAAAGCAAAATATTTATAGAATAAAGCTGGAAAATGTCAATATTAAGGCCACAAATCAAATTTCTAAACCCCTTCTGCACTATCCCTTTGCTTATGACACAAGCCAAAGTCTAGATTCTTTTCTAACACTAAATTTACATTATACCATTATGCAAAAAATATATACAATCCTTGGTATACTCTCAAGTTAATGAAATTACTACATAACAGTGACAAATATCTGAAACAAGAGATATTCCAGACATCATACCAACTCATATACAACAGGAAGGAAACTTCTTCTTTCTAAAATATCCATGTTATCTAAAATATGTATCCTGGATGCTAACACTAACTCACATACAACAGAAAAAATAAACCTATTTTCCCTGAAATCTTCCAAATTATCTAAATTCAGTATAAGGTAATAATTGATAATCAGAACATTCATATAAAAAAAAAATCTATATAAATCCATAATGTGCAATACACAGCAATGCTTCCGTATAGACTGTGCACAATAAAATATTAATATATAAAGCTTATTAGACAAGAGAACTGTGACAGATAAACAAGAGAACTATCAACTAATTGAAGACAAGATAGAGTTTGTGAGCCATTGTAACTTTTATTTATCCAAAAATATATAAGGAATCTAAGATTCTGCGTATCCAATCTAGTATAAGAAGCATCCTAATGACAATCAAATGAAGCTCCTACAGTCCAAACATCAGATCTTGTCAATCAAGTAGCCAAGTAGCTTATTCCATCTCTTCATTATACTAATAAAACATAAGTAAAGTGCAAATTGTGTTAAGAACACAGGGCCAAGTAGCTTATTCCATCTTCTCTTCTATATAATTAAAAGAGGGTAGGGCCTAAAAGATAGAATGTAATCCATGTAAAAGGTTGATTATGTAAGCAAATAAAAACCATAAAACCTGTGAAACAAATGTTGCAAGATTAACCAAGATCTAACAAGATACCACTAAAAGATGAAGATTTAGACAAGAATAGTTACAGCAGCCATCAAACTTGAATCTTTGATGCATCTTAGAAAAGTTTTTCGAATCCAATAATGAATATTTAGACAAGATACATAAAACAGAGCAACACAAAATTAAAGGGGTAATTTCAGCCGAAACAGATCAATACTCAAAAAATTGAACAAATCTCGAGAAACCCAGAAGACAAAAATCAGAATAAATGCAAAAAAGATCAAAAACTTGGATCAGCACTGTTGTACAAAAGAATAGCAATACTATACAAATTGTTAAAGTTCTAAATTAGGAGTTGAGCTATTTGCCATACTAAAAAACAGTAAAGGGGCTTCAGAAATTACCTTGGATTCGGTTTGCAAAAGGGCCCTCGAAGAAGAAACTCCAGATAGAGCGTCCGCATCTTCTCTTCTGTAACGGCGGCGGCGGCCAACGACTTGAATCCGGGCAGTGGCGCACGACGGGAACAACCGGTAGCAGCCACAGATCTGTATTCAAGGCCGCCCTCTCTTCGTTGTGATAGAGACCATCAGTCTATGCTCGCCACCATTCTGGGAGTGACGGAACCCTAAAAGAAGGTGAAAGGACGCCTCGCTCGTGAAGCTACAAGATTGCGCGTCGTCGACCTCCGCAGCTTTTGCGGCACCGGAATCCACTTAGAAATTACAGTGGGCAATGGAGTGAAAGCCATGGGGTTTTGAAAGACGGGGAGGAAGAAGGCTGTGTTGGGTGTGAGGTAGCTTTGTGTTTGTGGGGAAAGAAAGACGTATGGAGGAGAGAGGAGAGAAAGTGTATTTGAGGGGCTGAAAGGAAGTAGGTGTGGTATAGGAGGTGATATGACAGCAAAATAGCAGAGCAGTACGGTTGGGAAAGGAAGGAGTTTTGAGGGGTAAAAGGGTAATTTAAGTATCCAGCTGCAAGTTAAAAAGAGGTGAGTTAGTTGCTATATTTTGAAAAATCCAGTACCCCATTGCAAATAAACTCATTTTATATTGTAGTGATATGTTACATAATATTCCTTCATCGAAGAAAATAATTTCATTTCTTAGACATGTACTTAAAATATAAAGAGGCATGAGTAGATATTGAAGTCTTGAAAACTCAAAAAAAAATTCTCCATATGTGAACATGAATTTGATACATGTAATTTTTTTTTTATCTGAATTTATTTTATGATTTTTTTAATGTTGAACTTTAAATCGTCTTGACATATTGTGCATGCAGGTTTAGAGTTACTATGTTTGTAGGTTACTGTAACAATGATTGTGTAATCATATCATGTTAAATCCATACTAAAATTCAAAGGATTTCAATTTTTTGGACTTCAAATAATAATTAAAAAAATTTAGTATGTCTCGATATATAAAAAAAATTGTAGAGTTGCAAAAAAAAAATCTAGTTTTATAGGTCTGTTGATAAAGTCTCATGACATTACAAAATATATTTTTTTAACTGATTAATTTTTATTTTTTTTTAAAAATGAATTATAGCTACTACCTATATATGAGGCTACCTAGGTATGCGCCTCATACAACATGCATGCGCCACACGGAACAATATTTTTTAAAAGAAAAACAACAAAATTGATAAAAGGCTCAATAGAAAAAAGAAAAAAAAAAATCAAAAATAGAAGACTGAAATGGGCAGGAAAACGGATAGTTGTAAAAAATGGCAGACTACATTATAAATTCTTTCACCAACCAAAATATAACAATTTCACATTATAAAATCTTGAATAGCAGGATTGAACAATCTCTCACTAGAGACTAATCTATTTACTAATATACTTATACAGTAGTTTCAACCTAATCATATTTTAAAATATAACTCAAATAGTAGAGTGAGAGTGATTTTTAATGAGACAATCTTACACAAAACTCACACATAATAAGCTTGTGTTAGGATGTAGAAAAAAGTCCGTTTGTCACGATGGGAGTTGCAAGAAAAAAAAAAAAATTGTCAAATTGTTAGTCTCTCCAAACTTGTCAATTTACTCATTTGCATACAACAATACCACTAATTTTAGATTGGATTGTTTCATTCATGTCAATTCGCGGTCAAAATTCGATTATTTTTTCGACACATTGAGGGTCGAGCCATATATCAAATTGTTCATATCTCCAAACCTGACATTTTGATATATGGTTGATTCACGTATTTAGCAACTCTAAAATACACGACCGCAAGTATACGGTGTATATTGTAGTGAAGTAAGTACGAGGTCGATCCCACGGAGAGGTGTAGTATAAAAGTGGAGTTTGTCGATGTAAGTTTTAAATAGACGTGATCGATAAAGTGGAAATGTTGCGATTACCCCTAATTATCTACCAAAAGTTGTCACAAGTAAACAATTAAAAGAGTAATATGGAAATCGATCAATTAATGCTCATGCAAATCACAAAACGAGAGAAATACGATTAGAACTCAATTAAGAGAAAGTAGGTTCCAAAGCACATGCAATACTAATGAATCAATCTATGATTAACTATCTACTTAAGTAGTGTTTATGCTTTGTCTATAAGATTGATCACATAATAATAAATTAAAAGTTTCTTCAATCCAAATAATCCAAAGGAAATATCACACAACTTAGTATCTCTACCTAAGTTGCATCATAGAACCCAATCAAGCTCCTAGGATCATCACACATCTTCCTAATCATTGATCATCTTTCAATCTCACAATAAAATTAGGTCAAATGCTTGCAATCAATCAATCAAAAGAGATTTCTCAATCTAATTCAATTAACTAAGATTAACATATCACTATTGTACACTAGTGACATGGTTTGCAATGAAAATTAAGCATTCAAATAGAATTAAGCCACACAAACACCAATTAAGCAAAACATTAATTCATAAACTTCATCAAAAGTATTTACAAGGCTCTAGAACTAAAAGTGTTCTAGTCAATCAACAACATAATCTAACTACAAAGAAAACTAAGGTGAAAGCAATAAAAAGTGAAAGGAAAAGAAAGCTTAGACTATTGTATGGTGAGGAATCAAATTTCAAAGCTAATGGTGGCCTCCTTGCTTGATTTGATGAAAAATTGAAAAAGTAGATGATGAAAACCTCCAAATGTGTGTGATTGTGTGTAGAATTTCTTGAGAAAGGGGTAAGATGGTTTTGAATTTAAGAATGGAGGTATTTATAGTGTTGGGGTAGGGTTTGGGTGTAAGAATTGCAAGTTGGTCCCTTGAAAATGGAGAAAATATGAGTTTGACACCGAAAATGAGTTGGCCCGGCCGGGTGGAAAAGTGCCCCGGCCGGGTGGGAGTGTTGGTGAAAATTTTAGAAACAGGGGGTAAGTGGCCCGGCCGGGCGAGTGGTGCCGCCCGGCCGGGCGGAAGCTTCGTAAATGGAGAAAATTTCATCATTTTATCGCCCGGCCAGGCGGGTAATGTGGCCCGGCCGGGCCAAACCTTCGTAAATGGCCAAAATTCTGGACTCGGTCGCCCGGTCGGGCCAATACTTCGTATTGACTCCTTCGTCCTCCAACTTCGTCCCTCCGTATCTTGAGCTTCCGACCTCCAATCGACTCGATTCTTTTTGCTATTCCACTCCATTTTTCGAGCCGGGTCCAATGGTTCACTCCTCTTTCCGATCCAATAACTTGTGGTAGGTGTTTTGCTCCCAAATTTCATCGTTTTACCTACAAAATCGACAAAACACTATATTTCTCTTATTTCGACCAAAACAGTGATAATCACCCCATAAATCAATGAAATCAACATCAAAATGAGCTTCACATGTGCATCTAAAGTGTGTAAATTCCACCCGAATCAATGGTTCGTCTTTCAATTCACCTGAAAAAGATAGAAAATCAACCTCACTTCATAAAAAGATTTGGGCAATGCGACATGGTGCTTTCCCGGCTAATTTATTGTCATCTTCCAGCGAATTGAAGGACAAGATATATATTAAAATGACAAGCTTGGGGGAAATAACAACTTGATATATGACCTGGCCTTCAATTCACTAGAAATGATCGGATTTTGATTGCAAGGAAGGCAGCCACAAATTGACATAAATGAATCGTTGAAACTTAAGTTTGTGGGGTTGTAATTTACGAAGTGAGCAATTGAAGGTGCAAAATTAATGGACTTTAATTTGAGAGACGAACTATTTGATAGTCATTATTATGTTCTTCTATTCACGGGGAAAATGACAATGACGAGAGGGGAGTTGTTGAAATTTCATTTTTGATGGAATTTGACATTAATTGCAAGAAAATTGTTAATTGTAGGCATAAATGTTTTTGCTACCCGTAATATGATGGACAAGTTTTGCAATTTTCTCTACATGAATTTACCTGTAAAAAAAAATAGTAAAGAATTTCACATATAAGGACAAGTTTTGCAATTTGCAATTGACATTTCAATTTCCCTCAGTTTGCAACATCATTTTACATAATATTATTAATACATCTGGAACACAAGATACAGTAATAAAATTTGTAATATAGAATCTTGCCTGACCAAACACTCCCATGACAGATGAAATAATAACAAGATTCATGTGTGTGTGTGTCTCAACTATCAACTTCGTAATGTTATTTTATGTGTTATTCTTTTCGAAAACACTAAACCGCGTACCTAGTATCCGAAACAGTACTACCGAGTTCACCATAAAACTTGTGCGAACCAAGTTGATAGAAGTTTTTATCTATAGTATACACATGTACTATAGAACCTAATGTCTGGTTTTTATGAAGCCACATGTACTATACAACGGGCTACTATGTATGCTCGTGTGTGTGTACAGAGGTGAAGCACCAGAACTCAAAAGGGACGATACAAATGCCTAAAACCGAAGATTGTTCATTAGATTCAGAAATCATTCAACCTACACAGTAGCAGTTAAGGTCCATATTTTATAAATGCAGCAGCACTTCCTTTTCTCAACTTAAATGTTTCAACAAATGTAACTCCCAAGCAGCATAGCATTGATTATTTGGTGAATACTGATTCCGTTCAAGCCAAAACACGTAAACTCAGAAAAATGAAACGAATAAGGAAAAAATGTAAACGTACATGAAATTCATGCAATCTAGCAAATTGGTGTTATTCACATCAATAAATATGAATAATAATCATGTTCTTGAAAGGGTAGTTCAGACACTCCATTGAATGAATTAAATATGAGTGTACAACATTGATAGGATGAACAGTTAATTAGACGTATACCTGTGGCGTCCTAATTTACCAATATTCGTTACATGAACATTCCCCATCTTTGAAATGGTGGAAGCGGTTAATATCCCTAACCAAAATCTCTCTATTCGTAAACTTGGATATGTATTTAAGGAAAGAGTGACAATCTTCACATAATCTCAGATTCTTGGTAATCCTGATGGTTTCTCCTTTGCTGCAATTTATTAAACCATATGCAACTGCTAATTTTTCACTATGGCCCAACAGTAATCGTTGTTTTTCATCAGTATCAACTTCGTAAAGAACTTTCTTAACCTGTGGAACATATCCATTCTCCATCATCTCCCTTAACAACTTTTCCAGCAAAGCATGTATTAGCTCAATCTGCGGATTTAACTCATCGACACACTTAAGCGCATACATTTTCCTTTTAACTTCAATCCAGCTGCAACCAGACACCTTTTGGAGACCCCTAGATACCAAAAGCTGCTTTACTCTTTTCACCTCATCCCACATTTTGGCATCTGCATAAATGTCTGCCAAAAGCACATAATTCCCTGCATTTCTTGGTTCGAGCTCGAAAAGCCTTCTGCTCGCCCTCTCTGCAAGTTCAACGTTGCAGTGAATTCTGCATGATCCAAGAAGAGACCCCCAAACTATTTGTCCTGGTTCGTCTCTCATATCAGCTATCAGTTTAGCAGCTTCATCTAACCGGTTAGCTCTCCCAAGAAGATCAACCATACAAGCATAGTGCTCTACAGTAGGCTGAATTCCGTGCTCTTTCACCATGGAATCGAATAACAATTTTCCCTCTTCAACAAGTCCTGAATGACTACAAGCTCCCAAAACACTAATGAAAGATATTGGACTAGGGGACAAGCCTAATTGTACCATTTCTTGAAAAGCTGCAACAGCTTTTGATCCTAAGCCATGAATCCCATAACTTGAAATCAAAGAATTCCAAGTAACAACATCCCTCCTTTTCATCTGATGGAAAACATTTTCCGCCAATTCAAGATTACCACATCTAGAGTACATAGTCAGAAGGGCACTCATAACTGGTAAAATGGAATCAAGGCCTTTCCTAAGTATGTAGCCATGTACCAACTTCCCCTGTTCCAACGCAGAAAGAGCAGCACAAGCTTGAAGAACACTCACCATGGTGACTGAATTAGGCAACATATCACAATTCTCAAGCATCATCTCATGGAAAAGCTCTAATGCTTCTAAAGGCATTCCATTCTTCGCAAAACATGCAATCATTGCAGTCCAAGAAACCAGATTCCTCTCCGGCATGGAAGAGAATACAAGTTTTGCATTCTCCACACAACCAAATTTTGCATACATATCAATTAAAGTAGTCATAATATGGACATGGCTTTCATATCCATGTCGCAAAACATGTGAGTGAATCTCCTTCCCCCTCCAAGCTGAAGAGAGCTTATTCTCCGAAACGACGCATGCCTTAAGCGTATACGTATAAGTGAACCTATCAGAGGGCATCCCAATCTGGTTCATTCTCCTGTATAAACTCAAAACCTCTTCTCCATAACCCGATAGTGATAAAGCACGAAAAATGGCATTCCAGACATATATGGTTCTCTGGGTAATTTCATCGAACACCTTGCGAGCGTCTTGAATGGAGTCGAGTTCCGCGTACATGTCAATAAGCTTTGTGGCCAAGAAGGAATCCTGCTGAAACCCATTGTCAGTAAGGTTTCTGTGAACGGTAAACGCTTGTGAAAGACTCTTTTTTCGGGCACAAGATTGAATGAGAAGCTCGTATGTCTGCTGGGTAGGGTTTTGTTCGTGTGATAGCAAGTGGATTGCTTGCTTCAGTTGGCCCTTTTTGCAGAGGGATTGGATTAAAGGGTTGTTGTTAGTGGTAGAATTGGGGATTTTGAGCGACGAAGGAGAATGGTGGAAAGCGACGGCATCGCGGCGGCGGCGGTGGTGCAACGGTGTGAGATAAGTTGGTTGGAGAGTTTGGATTTGCAACATTAAATTCAGATCACTCCGTAATTTTTTCTCCTCAATTCAGTTTTCTCTGAGATTTTTTCAGGTTGTTCAATTTAGTTATTCTCGAGAGAAGTAATGATATTTATTTTCTTAGAGTTGTGAATATGTTGTTCACCTATTCTCTCTGAAAAATAATCGGACAGGGCTCCAAAAGGAGTAATATAAGAATCTTTTCCTTTCTTTTAAAAAAATATTTATACTAATTTAATTTATTTTAATGTAAAAGGCATCACATTGTACTTTTTCTATCCGACTTCTTGTTAGCAATAAAATAAATAAATACATAAAAAACCTTAAAATTTGGATAATCGTATTCTTAATCAATTTTTATCTCTACCAAAAAAATATTAAGAAATAATAATGTGTGACATAGAAAATATATGAGATGAATGAATAAAATAATTTAATTATTAATAACTTGAAAATAAATGAGTGAAAATAATTAAAAGGATAAATAATTTAAAAAAAAAAAATAGAGTTTAAAAAAACTCTCAAGACATGACTGATGGGTTTAAATGAAAATATTGTTAAATAATTCAATTTTTTAGTTTCTATTGTTATTATTATTATTATAATATTGCGAAACGGAGTCGATTTTTTTCTATTGTTATTATTATTATTATTATAATATTGTAAAACGGAGTCGATTTTTTTCTATTGTTATTATTATTAATGTTGTTTGAGGATATTTTTTAATAACACTGTTATATACTTTTCAGTTATAGTAACACATTTTAACAATATTATTTTACATTTTTCAATGATAGTATATTACAATTTTTAATAATATTGTATTAAATTTTTTAATTATAGTGAATAGACTTTTAAAATAATATTCTCTCAATTAAATATATTTTCGCTATATACTGATTCTAATCCTTTCTGAAAATGACCTGGTATGGAATGTATTAAAGAATAGTCAAACATTCCTTGTATATAGGTGATGCGTCGAAAAAGAACGTCTTTAGATATCAGTCGTTCCTTTACGAGCACTGCTAATCACGAATCAAATCACTCGTTTTATCCTTGGCAATCTTCAAGAAAATCTCCTTGGGAATCCGAAAATGACCTGCAAAAGTACGCCGGAGGGGGGCTCCGGCGTAGAAGCTCCGACGCTCAAGTCAGAATCGGTCGTAGGAGAAATCAAAGAGGAATTCCCCTGTATTTCTAGGGAAATTCCGGCGAATACATTGGTGTTTCTTCTTAATTCAGTGTGTATTTCATAAGAGTGTGTATATTATGTAAAAAAACGTATCTAAGAATGTGGAAAGAACCTGCTTATATACCTGGCCCCTCTCTTCGGAGAGGGAAAGACTTGTTCTCCCTATATTCTCGGCTCATTCCTGTAAATCAGGCCCTAAATCCCTGAGGAATCGGTCTATCTCCCTGAAGACTTGGTTCTTCAGCATATCGCCCCCTATCTTCGTGGATTGACCCACTTCATTTGACTTGGTTAAGAAAGATCGATTATGCGTTCCCTCTTTGGGCCAGATCATTGGGCCCAAAGACTATTAATTCCCCAAATGTGGACTAAAGGCCCAATCACCCTAATTTCTCTTCTTAGGCCCAGGGGTGTATTAATCCTTCTTTCCAGTATATTGACCTAATCATAACTATCATAATTCATCCCGTCTCCACGTGTCGACCTCTCCGAGAGCGACATATTTATCCACATCAATAGGACATAATTGTTGTATTTACCTTTTGGGTAAAGTCTAGTATGCACTCGAGTGCATGTTGTGCACCCTAGTCCATGTGCACTTTTCAGTTTACTGACTTACACTTTTTTGGTAAATGGTGTTGCACTTTTCAATTATTACTTATACAGTTTAATAATTGAAAAGTGCAACACCATTTACCAAAAAGTGTAAGTCAGTAACTGAAAAGTGCAACATGGACTAGGGTGCACAACATGCACTCGAGTCCATAGCAGACCAACCCTTACCTTTTGTATTTATTTTTTCCTAAAATCATGTAATTAGGTTATAATGTAATTACTCCTATAAATACAAGTCATTCCCCACTCACCAATTTAACGGTGATCATATCTCATTGTTCACATGGTATCAGCCTAAACACGATCCTAAAACTCTAACCCTAATTTTCTTTCTCCCTCTCTACCGCCGCCGCCACTGTGCCGCTGCCGCTTCACCTATCGTCGAGCTTGTTCCCCTCACCATCTCCCTTCAATGGCGGACTCTTCCATCCATATGAATGTCCTTATTCATATGGTTACGGTGAAACTCTCTTCTTCCAATTATCTCCTATGGAAGAAGTAGGTTGTCCCGATGCTCACTTGTGCCGATCTCTATGACCTTGTGGATGGCACATTCGCCCCCCCTGCCACCACTCACAAGATCTTCGCTGCCTGGAAAACGAAGGATCAGAAAGTACTTGCCCTTCTTCTCTCCTCTCTCACTGAAGAAACCTTGGCCGAGGTCGTTCAATGTGACACGACACGTGAAACTTGGCTTGCTCTGGAGGATGCCTTCAGTCACTCCTCCCAGTCACGAATCACCCAACTTCGTGAGGAGCTCCTTCTCCTCAAGCGAGACTCTCTCCCTGTTGCCGACTACGGTCGGCGTTTTAAGGCATTGTGCGACCAACTTGCTGCCATCGGTAAACCAGTGGACAAATTTGACATGTCACACTGGTTTCTACGGGGTCTTGGCCCCAAATTCAGCGGGTTTGCCGACACCAGAATGACCCTCTCGCATGTGCCTGTTTTCCGTGACTTACTGCATAGGCAATTGCCTTTGAGATCATGAACAAGCCTGGTCTCGCTGAACCTGCTCCAGTTGCCTTCTATGCTCGCGATCAACCCTCTACTCGCTCGAACACTCGCGACCATACTGGTGGTCGCCCTTCTGGGTTCCCTCGTGGTGGTCGCCCCGACTTCTCTGGTGGTCGCGGAGGGCGTAAATCCTACGTCCCTCGTTGCCAAATTTGTCGTAGCGAGCACTATGCCAACAAATGCCCTCAGCGATTTGTTCGCAGACTAGATCCTCGTCAACCTGCTCGCCCATCTGCCCGCCTATCCGAGGACCCATCCGCCAACCTTGCTCAATCCTTTCACTCGGCTTGCACCGTCTCCTCGCCGGCCTCCTCGGATTGGTATGTTGACTCAGGTGTCTTGGCTCATATGACTTCCAGTACCTCGCATTTGGACTCCTCGACTCCATATTCTGGTAATGGTCAGGTTATTGTTGGTAATGGTAACTCATAACGGATTTCTCATGTTGGTTTGCATTCAATCTCTAAGGATATTGATCTTCTAGATGTTCTTGTTGTTACTCATATCACCAAGAATCTTTTATCTATTAACAAGCTCACGTCTGACTTTCCAGTTGATGTTTGCTTCTCTGACAAGACATTTGTTGTTCAGAATCGGGCTACCAAGGAAGTGGTGGCTCAGGGGCGTTGTGAACAGGGGTTGTACGTGTTGGAACGGGCACTCCCAGCTTTGGTCGCTACCTTGAAGAAGCCTGGTGCTGCTCGTGCTTCCTTTGATTTATGGCATTCTCGGTTGGGACATGATCCTTTTGATGTTATTAAGGATTTAAATAAATTAGGGCATATATCTGTTAATTCCGTTTTGCCGAACCCTACTGTTTGCACCTCTTGCCAGTTGGCCAAGAGTAAACGTTTGTCTTTTCACATTAATGACAAAACGTGCTTCTCATACTCTTGATTTAGTTCATTGCGACCTTTGGGGTCCCGCCCCTGTAACTGCGTTTTCTGGTTTTCGTTATTATGTTGTGTTCGTCGATGACTTTTCTCGTTTCTCATGGATATATCCTCTCCGTGCGAAATCTGAGTTTTTTGCTACATTGGTCGCATTTCACATGTTTGTATGCCCCCAGTTTTCGACATCTCTAAAAGTTTTTCAGAGTGATGGTGGTACTGAGTTCGTCAACAAGACTGTTCGCGCCTTCATGACCGAACATGGAATATTACATTGAGTGTCATGCCCTTATACACCCCAGCAGAATGGTCGCGCCGAGCGAAAGTATCGCCATATCACTGAAACTAGTCTCTCCATGCTTTTCCATGCCCGTGCTCCGAGTGAATTTTGGTTCGATGCCTTTGCTACTGCAGTACATCTCATTAATCGCCTTCTATCCTCTATTTTGGATGGTCAATCGTCGTTTCAGGTTCTGTTCGGCACTGTGCCTCTCTCTAGGAATTTCAAGTCCTTTGGTTGTCGGGTTTTTCCATACTTACGCGATTATGCCTCGAACAAGCTATCTCCTCGCAGCCGACCATGCATTTTCTTGGGATACAGTAGCATTCACAAGGGTTTCCGGTGTTACGATCCCGACTCCTCCAAAGTCTTTGTTACTCGACATGCTATATTTGATGAAGGTTGCTTTCCCTTTTCAGGTTCTGCTCGGCCCCTGCCGACCAATGCAGTGGTCTCTTCCTTCTTGGACGCCGACCTGGGCTCCTCGAATGACTCCTCCCCAGAGTCTATTGCTCTCACTTCGACCATGCCTTGCTCGACATGTATTTCTGACCCTGGCGAGGACCCACTTCCTCTGCCAGCCCCTACTGCGGAGCCATCTGCTCCTCCTGCACCGGCCGAGCAACCCCTGCCGACCATTGACCCACCAAGGGAGCGACCACGGTCCAACCACCAAATGATCACACGAGTAAAATCTGGGATCTTCAAACCGAAGTACCCACTAAACTTGGCCTCCACTGACCTGCTCAGTGCCCACACTGCCTCCTTGGAACCTCGTGGTTTCAAATCTGCAGCCAAGTCCCTTAAATGGCTGGCCGCCATGCAGGAAGAAATTGATGCTTTGCGAGTTAACAAAACTTGGGATCTTGTTCCTCGCCCTTAGGATGCGAACATTGTTGGTTCTAAATGGGTCTTTAGAACGAAGTACAAATCGGATGGTTCCATTGAACGACACAAAGCCAGACTGGTCGCTCAAGGCTTCACCCAAATCCCTAGCACAGACTTCTCTCACACCTTCAGTCCGGTTGTCAAGGCGACCACTGTCTGTGTCATTTTGGCCCTCTCTGTCCAACATAACTAGCCCCTCCATTAGCTGGATGTCAAGAACGCTTTTCTTAACGGGTATCTCCAGAAACCAATCTTCATGGCTCAACCTCTTGGCTTTGTCGATCCTCGGCTCCCGGATCATGTCTGTAAAATAAAGAAGGCCCTATATGGTCTTCGTCAGGCCCCCTTGGCCTGGTTTCAGCGGTTCAGCTCTTTCCTACTCGGCATTGGCTTCAAAGAGTGCAAGTCTGACTCCTCGCTATTTTACCTATTTCAGGGTTCCTCGGTCGTCTATCTACCTTTGTATGCGGACGATATCATTGTCACTGGGAATGACCCCGCCACTGTTGCTCGCTTTATCGCTAGGGCGAACAAGGTGTTCGCACTCAAAGATCTTGGTCGCCTTAATTACTTTCTGGGCTTGGAAATCTCTTACACTCCTTCGGGGATGTTCGTCGGGCAGTCCAAATATGCTCTCGAGATTCTTGAGCGGGCGGAACTTCAAGACTCCAAGCCCATTGCTACTCCCCTGGCCGCGGGCGAAACCCTGGTCAGCACCGGCGATCCTTTTTCGGATCCAACTCTTTATCGCTCCTTGGTCGGCGCCCTCTAGTATCTCACCATTACTCGCCTTGATCTATCCTTCTCGGTAAATCATGTCAGCCAGTTTCTCCAGGCGCCGACCAACGACCACTTCTCGGCAGTAAAGAGGATTCTTCGCTATGTCAAGCACACTATCAATTTTGGCCTTTCCGTTACTCGACGACCAGACTCCTCTGTGGTCGCCTACTCGGACGCAGATTGGGCTCGTTGTGTGGAAACTCGTCGATCAACCTATGGTTATTCGGTTTTCTTCAGTGGAAATCTAGTGTCTTGGAGTGCCAAGAAACAACCCACTGTTGCTCGCTCCAAATGTGAATCAGAGTATCGTGCCTTAGCCAACGCAGCTGCCGAGGTCGTTTGGCTAACCTCTCTGCTCCGTGAGCTCCGCGTTCCGTTACCAGCTCGCCCTGTTCTCCTCTCCGATAACAACAACGCCCTTTTTCTCAGCCAAAATCTAGTGGCACACAAACGGGCAAAGCACATCGACATCGATTGTCACTTTGTTCACGAGCTCGTCACCTCTGGCAACCTGACCACACAGTTTGTCCCCACACATCTCCAGCTAGCCGACATCTTCACGAAGAGCCTTCCTCGCCCGACGTTCGAGTTCCTTCGATCCAAGCTCTGCGTTTTTCCTCATCCCACGCATCGCTTGACGGGGGATATTAAGGAATAGTTAAACATTCCTTGTATATAGGACATAATTGTTGTATTTACCTTTTGTATTTATCTTTTCCTAAAATCATGTAATTAGGTTATAATGTAATTACTCATATAAATACAAGTCATTCCCCACTCACCAATTTAACGGTGATCATATCTCATTGTTCACAGAATGGCACATGTAATAATGCCAAGAGGGCTGTCCAGGTAGCCTCGACCTACCTTCTTGAATGGGAAGCAGCAAGCTCGCTCAGCACCTTTAATCCGACGGCTGGTAATTGCAAAGCGTGGCATGCGCCGCCACCAACGTTCGTGAAAATTAATGTGGACGCTGCATTTTTTCGAGACTCGAACCAGATGGACTTTGGAGCAATTATTCAAGGCGAGGAGGGGGAGTATATTCTAAGTCGCACGACGACGGTTCTGAGTATGTATCGTGTGGATGAGGGTGAAGCCATAAGCCTCCTAGAGGCACTCTCGTGGGTCAAGGAGCTGGGATTTCAAAATCTCATCGTTGAGGTAGACGCAGCTTTGGTGGCGGAGGCCGTAAAGTCTGGGCAACAACACCGCTCGGTATTTGGAGATACTATCGACGCATGCAAGATGTTAATGTCAACGTTCGAATCTTGCTCGATTAATGCAATTAGTCGTATAACAAACATGAAAGCCCATCGACTTGCTAGATCTATTAGGATGTTTCTTAATCCTCATATTTGAGTAGAGCCTTCAGATTTTGTGGACTGTCTATCGAATGGTTTTTGCATTTGCTAATAAATTGGAGTCTTACCTTTCAAAAAAAAAAATCCTTTCTAAAAATGAGGTGATTTTCCAAATCTCTTTAATTCTATTAGTTTGAGTTTTAAATTCTTTTTTCTTTTTTATTTTGGATTTTATTTTTATAACGGTCTTTCTTCTTTCTCTTCTCCACCCATTTACATTTTTTTAATTTAAAAAAAATCTAATTCAATATCAATTTAATTTTCTTTTAATTTTTTTTATATTTCTTCTATAAAAGTAAATAAAATTACATATATATACATTTAAAAAAAATATACTAAACACTTTCAAAGTTTTGAGTATTCAATTTGCATTTTAAAAAGTTTTTAAAAACTTTAAGGTATTCAATACGGATTTTAAAAAGACACTTTCAAAGTTCGGGGTATTGATATGTTTAAAATTTTCTCTTTTTTTATTTTTATTTTATTTTAACCCATCTGAAGTAATTAAAAAAAATACAACACAATATTACTAAAAAGTGCAATACAATATTATTAAAAAGTGCAAGTTGATATAATTGAAAAATGCAACACAATACTATTAAAAAGTATAAGTCACTATAACCGAAAAATGTAAATGTATATAACTGAAAAGTGCAACATAATGTTTGTTAAAAAGTGCAAGTGAGTATAATTGAAAGAGAAAATTGTGATTAGGTTCATTTCACTCCTACTTTTTTCAAATAGAGCCTAGCTTATTATTTTGTTTCTAATAATTTCAAATTGGACTTAATAAGACAAATCTGCACTTTTTCTTAATTTGAAAATTTTCAAATTCATTTATTCATATATTTAAGTCAACTTTAACCTATAATCATCTTTTAAATGCAAATTTTCGAAATTTGCATAATTTTCTCACCTTCCAAAATTTCAAATTCTTCCTAAAAAGAAGGTCTTCACATTTAATTTGCTGCATTTGTTAATAATTTAAAATAATAATCAATAATTGATTGTAAAATTTTAAACTCACATATCTATTCGACCTAATTAATTTGATAATTTTAAATAATAAACAATAATAAAAAAATAATAAAGTATATGAAAGATTAACACAACATAAATGAAAAAAACACACGGTTATGTTAATGCGTATTATAGTGCATATTATAAAATCTATGCATATTATAGTGCATATAGACAATGTTTCATGCATTTGTGTATGAATATGTATATGTATATTGAAGTGCAATCTGATAATATGTATATTGAAGTGCATATGAATGAGATTTTATACCGAAGTTATTGAGCCTACCATTAACGAAACAACCACAAAATTGTGAATTTGAAAAGGGGGAAATTGTACTGATCAACAATATATTCTCTAAAAAAATATTACTAGTAACTAGAATCCAAAAAGAAGAAAAAAAATGACAGACACATACAGACTTCACCTGCAAACCTGAAAAGAAGCCAAAAGAAATTGGAGAAGACAAAGCAATCAAGACAGTCGGCAACGATGATGCTACAAAAGTTCCTCCTCCCCAACTCGCCTGAGTCAACTCAGAAACGCCATTTCCATTTCCCCTTTACAACATCTTCTTTCCGTACGAGCGTGAATGGGGCTTCAAATCGACGGTGGTAGACGCCGCAGGCATGGCAGAACGCCACCGCGGAGATCAATTGATGGAAATACTTTCTAGCGATTTCCTCCTTCAATCTCCCCTTGGCCACAGTTATGATCGATTCTGATAAATTAATTCTTCGAAATCGAAATTGGGAAAGTCATGCAATTTCCAAAAACATGACCTAAAATCTAGGAATTGATTAGCTGCGAATTTTATGGAATTTAAAATTTGAGTTATTTTTAATTCTTGCAGAATTCAATATACTTCATGTGAAACCTACACGATTTAGGATGTCTGTGGAATTAATATAGATTAAAAAACAAATACTTGATATATAACAGATCAAAAAGTATAATACATACTCGAAATCTATAAATTAAAATATGAAGAAATATGCACATGAAATATATGGTGTAATTGATGATATGAACAATAAACCTACAATAATGGAGAACAGAAAATGGTAGATACGTACTGTGAATTGAAATTGGATTGAATCTCAAGCCTGAATTTTGTTATTTTGAATTCGGTTATAATAGAATCTACAAAATTATTTTTCGAAAACGAAATTTGGAAAGTCAAAGATTTTCGAATATATGACCTAAAATTCAGGAATTGATGATTTGCGAATTTTATGGAATTTTTTATCTGATTTAATTTTTTGATTTCGAAAATTATGGCAGGCATGTATACTAAGGGCAGTTTTGGTTTTTTCGCTTCAATTTGAATCAATTAGAAACATTTTAAAGTGGTAGTTCCTATTTGTTTAATGGGCTCTAATAATGACTCTACTCATAAATAATCTCTAACTGAAAAATGTAACACAATATTAGTGAAAAGAGTAAGTTATTATAACTGAAAAGTGCAACACAATATTATTAAAAAGTGCAAGTGAGTATAACTTAAAAGCGCAACACAATATTTAATAAAAAATGTAAGTTATTATAACTGAAAAGTGCAACATAATATTACTGAAAAGTGTAGCACAATTTTTAATGAAAAGTGCAACACAATAAAAAAAATAAAAAAATAAAATAAAAGGTTGACCTAGTAAACTCAAGTTCTTATATAGACTTGAGTTTACACAAGACCTACTCGGATTTTAATACTCTATGAATTTTCTTTGATTCTATTCAAAAAAATATAAATAAATTTCACTCTACAAAATATCTTCTAAAAACAAGAGATTTCAACGTATTCTATTAGAGAGCTCTGAAAACGAAAGGTCAAAAGAAAAAAAAAAACTTTTCTTTTTCTTCTACAAAGGTACTACGCAAATCTTTGTTGCTCTTTATTTTGAATTTTGAGTATGGAATGATTGAAGTTGTTTGCTATTACTTTGTCATTTCGTTTTGGGTGATTTTGGGGTAGATGTGTGTGTTGTGGGGAGGAGGGGTGCAGGTGAAAAATGTTTTATGTGTGAAAATATTGTGGTTGGTTTAGATTGTTTAACATTATTCTCTGTTAATAAATCTTTCTTTATTTATAAATTATTTTGAGTGATTTTTCCTACAAGAAAATAATAACTCACGGTTAACTTATGCATTTTTAGTCGTCATCAATTTTGATTTACTTTGCTTCTTGTACAAAAATTGTTAGGAATATAATTTTAACAAAATTTGTATATATCTTTTAATATTATGTTCATTCTTATCTCTTAAATATTTTGTAAATTCATGTAAATCAAATTAAAAAAAAGTGTACTTCCTCCATTTTTTTTAATAAATGATGTTTTAGCCTTTTTCTTTTGTAGACAATTAAATGATGTTTTAGAAAAAAATTTACACTGTTTATTCCAATTATGCCTTCTCTAACTTTAGAGAATTTTCTAGTTGGTTCCTAACTATGAAAAATATGCATTAGGGAATTAATGTGATTAGAAACCTCCTCTATTATTTAAGGGTATACTTGTCAATACATACTCTTTCTTAATTCCAACAAATTTTACAAAAACATAATTTATTAAAAAACGGAGCGTTTTTTTTTTATATGATGTTTTAGACCTTTTCTCTTGTGCATAATTATATGATGTTTTAGAATTTTTACACTGTTTATTCCAATTATGTCCTCCCTTTAACTTTGAAAACAATCATAATTTCTAAATTACTCTAATTAACTAATATTTAAGGTAAATCTTTTTGCTATACAAACTTGCCATGTATGTAAAAAAAATATTTACTTTTTTCTATCTTTTTTTTGGATGAAATATCAACACATTTCTTCTAGTTAAGAATTTTTAGTTTCACTATGAAAGTTGAAGATCATCTCTTTGATTTGAAATCCAAACATGGTGAATATAAAGATTTAATGAAGGTTGAAGATAAAGAATTGAAGAGTATGAATATACATGGATTTGATTTGAATAAAATTTACGTTGATGAGGGAGAACTTGTCGAAGAGAAAGAATGGAAGAGTATGAATCTTGATGAATTTGATTTGAATAAGGTTTACATTGAGGGAGAACTTATCAAAATGAAATAATCGAAGAGTATGAATCTTCATGGATTTAATTTGAATAAGGTTTACATTGATGATGGAGAACCTGTCGAAAAAAAAAAGAATTAGAGAGTACGAGTCTACATGAATTTGATTTGAATAAATTCTACATTGATGAGGGACAGCTTCACCTGAATCCAGAAATTCAAAAAGCAATTGTTGCAATGCTGAAAATCTACCTACCACAATACCTCTAGGTCCATTAGATGTCGAAAATTGATGTTAAATTACATTTATTCAGTAATTTATGAGGGAGTATTAATTTATGTTTCTTCTAGTTATGGCATATATACAACATACTCTATGTTTTTAATATTGTTACTTTTAGATAATTTGCTCTGAATTTTTCTCTATTATGCACTGTGTTTTTTTTTCGATGGCCTTGATTATAATTTTGTCTATGCCACTAAGTGTTTAGTGATTGTAATGGATATGGAGGATTTATGGGACCTGTACACGAATGGTGCTTTCAATTTTTATTTTTATTTTTTAAATATTAAAATGCATTAAACATTATGCACACTTTTTTTAACGTGAAACTACGCATATTAACGTGAAACTCTTTTTATTAAAAGAAGCAACATGAATAGCTCCATTGACAACAATACTCCTAATTCATGCTAACAGTATTGACTACATTTTGCACTAGAGCCAAGTCACATGTGATATGTGTAGGCAGACGATCTTCCCTTTCTAATGCATCCTTATTTATATGTGGAATTTTGTATCTATTCGAGCCTCCAATTACCATGATCTCCCATATATATAGTTGTAGAGTTAGGAAAACACGGTCCACTTTTCTCGCAGGGTATTCATCAAAAGAATTCTCCACGGCATGAACAAGTTCTTTTACGTTCAAAGTTCTTCTACGTTCCTTGGACACGTCTTATGTTGCAATGATTGAATAGCCCTAAAAAATTCAAGATCCAAAATATTTAAATCGGGTGAATTCGGTGGTTGACAAACAATTCTAATGTCAAAACCATTTTGTGAAGCAGCAATTTGAAACTCTGCATCATTTGGATTAACATGAGTCCTTGCATTATCTTGTTGGATGAAGATTGTTTTCCCTATATCTTCTCTTGGCCACCCTTCTTGAATTTTAGGAATAACTCTTTCGATCAAATATGTTTTTATTGTCTCTTCCTTAACCGAGGTGATCGACTTAATTTTCAAAGTGCATGCTTCTCTGTTTCTGCTTCTTCTCTGTGCTGGTTGCATATTGACAAAAGGAAAGACTCCGATTTTCCCAGAAAAAACTTCATTCCCTGTTTCATCAAATCTTGGACGAGCCATAGCTACTAAAAACATTACTTTGCCAATGAAATTCTTACTTTGACAAGTACGCAAAGGTTCATCTTCAGTGGGCAATAAGTAATAATTCTCAGATTTTTTGGCATATAAAACCATTTTTCATTAATATGCACCATATTGTACATACCAATAAATTTTGGCTCATTAGACAAACTATTTTGGTCTAGCATAGACATGCAAAATTGTAAACGAGATCTTTTATTTTCTTCTTTTAGATGTGGTTTGATGGAGTTTGTGTGCCGACGAATGAGACCACTTTTTAGTTTATTGAATAATGTTGAATGAACAATTCCTAACCTCAATGCAAATGACCTCAAAGTTGTCCGTTGTTGTAAAGGAATGCCTCTCACCACGTTTGAGTTTAGATGATGTCTCTTCCGTCCACATTTCCCAGTCCTTCTATGGTACACATCAACCACTCCTTCATTTGAAGTTTCTTTTGACCTCTTCCAAATCCGTTTGTGAGAATTATATTCAATCACCGTTAATGAGATGATAAGAGTGGTCCACTATATATAGGGATTACAAGAGATATACAAGAAAATAGATAAACAAGGAAATAAATATAAACCATAAATAAAAGATTGCTACTTATAATATATTATACTATTCCTATAATATATTATTCTATAATATTCTCTAATACTACCTATAATATATTATACTATTCCTATAATATATTATTCTATTATATTCTCTAATACCCCCGGGTCAAGCGGAGCTGGGAATGTAAATGAACACGAGCTTGGTACGCAACAATCTGAAGCGAGTTTGAGATAGAAACTTTGTGAAGACATCCGCAAAACAAAGCACTTTTGTTGTCATACAACAAGAGAAATAACGGAAATTCGGAATCACCAAATAGGACATGCCAAGGCGCAAAAAAGTGGAAAGCAAATGGATCGAAACACCGAAATCCTTTGAAGGACGAACGATGACAAAAAAATAGGCAAGAAACACTTGCAAGTTTTGTGGAAACAATTGAACCGAGCACAAACAAGATAGATAGGAAGGGCGCGAAGCCAATAAAGTCGGCCATGAGCTCTCTACAGAGAGAGGAAAGTAAAAGAAGAAGAAGAAGAAGAAGGATGTAGCGTGAAGCTATAGAGAAAATTAGAGTGTAGGTGAGTGTGACTAACACCACATGAGTGAAAACAGTCATGGAGATAACTTGATCGGCCATGAGAGGGAACGAGGAGATGTGCTCGCTCGAAGAAAAAAAATTAGGGGGGACGAGGAGACTTGCTCGCTCGAGAAGAATAAGAAGAAGGGGGGACGAGTAGACTTGCTCGCTCGAGAAGAAGAAGGGGGGACGAGTAGACTTGCTCGCTCGAGAAGAAGAAGAAGAAGAAGGGGAAACGAGGAGACTTGCTCGCTCGAGAAGAAGAAGGGGAGACAAGGAGACTTGCTCGCTCGAGAAGAAGAAGGGGGACGAGGAATACAAGCTCGTCGGTGGCGGCTAAAAGCGGCCAAGAGAGAGAACGGGGGAGACCAGCTCGTTCGAGAAGAAGAAGAAGGGGGACGAGGAATACAAGCTCGTCGGTGGCGGCTAAAAGCGACCGGGAGAGGGAACGAGGGAGACCAGCTCATTCGAGAAGAAGAAGGGGGACGAGGAATACAAGCTCGTCGGTGGCGGCTAAAAGCGGCCGGGAGAGGGAACGAGGGAGACCAGCTCGTTCGAGATAAACAAGGCGGCGACGAGGGAGACTTGCTTGTCGAGGATGCCGAAAAATTGAGAAGAAAGGGGAAGGGGCAAGGCGGCGACGGGGGATACCAGCCCGTCGGAGACGCCGAAAAAATAGGGAGGACGAGAAAAGAAAAATAGGGAGGAGGAGAGAAGGGTTTCAGTGTATTAGGCTGATACCATGTGAGAATTATATTCAATCACCGTTAATGAGATGATAAGAGTGGTCCACTATATATAGGGATTACAAGAGATATACAAGAAAATAAATATAAACCATAAATAAAAGATTGCTACCTATAATATATTATACTATTCCTATAATATATTATTCTATAATATTCTCTAATACTACCTATAATATATTATACTATTCCTATAATATATTATTCTATTATATTCTCTAATATCGTTGCATTTTTAACAAAGGTACATAAAATAATGTTGAGACCTCATTTGTCGTATTTCGTTTTAATTTTCCATCAACACTTCTCTCCAATAAAGCATTATAAATTTCCCATCTTTCTCTATTGGACAAGAATTTCCTCCTCTTCATTTGAGATGCTTCAAATTTTTTTGTAAAATACATAAAAAAGAAAAAAGACAATTAACATATCTCAAGTTACGTACTCCCAATAACAAAACACAACTTTAATGAGTACGTACAAAAGGATTATGCAGAGGAGTATGAATAGTATTTAAATTAATTACCTGAGTTTGGATCATCCAATGTTTCTTCTTCTTCTTGGTCTTCATCGTCTTCCTCTTCATTTAGAAGATCAACATCTAATTCTAATAATGGAGACTCAAACTCACAATTTGGATCAACATTCAAATCAAGTAATAAAGTTCCTTCTAATGATTGTGTAATTATATATAACTGGAATAGCATCCTCGATCTCAACAATGTTTCTACTTTCTAAGTTAACTGGAGCAACATTCAAATCAAATAAAAACGCATCTTCACCATTTTGATCTTCATCCCTAGAAGCCATGGATGCGTTTCATTTTAATGAATGACTTGTTTGTGTATATATAACATATAAAATGTAAATTTTGAATTTAAGTTCCATAAAAAAATTAGAGCTTGAATTATCATTGGCTCCAAAATTGAGCTCCATATTGAAATTTTTAGAGGTAAAAATATTAGTACGAAGGTGGGCAAAGATTCTAAAATTGAATTATTTAAATCTTGAAATATTATGGCTCCAATTAGAAAAATAATTTGAGGCATAAAATTAGAAATATTTGATAATGATGGAATTGATTAAAGAATTTGGAAAGAATTGAAATTTGATGTCTATTATGGAATAAAATTAGGACCCGTTTGATAGCCTAAATAAGGGGAATATTAACCCTGTATAACAACAATGCTGCTGTTTGATAGCTCATATAGGCTATTTCAGCACCCCTGAATAGTCAGAAAAGCTGCGTATTAAAAAGTGCTTTTTTGGGCCCTTATACATGCTTTTCACTGTTCCCTTTTGAAGAAATAATACCACCCCCCTAGTATTATTTTATACGGGTTTGGCCCGTATAAACCAGATTACGATTTTGCCCTTCCATTTATTTGCTAACACTCCAAACCCTAATTCATTTTTATAAAAATTCAATCGACTCTTCAGACTCATTTTTGTTTGGCGATTTCATTCTCTCTCCCAAACCCTCGACTGCACATTCCGTCATGGACGTTCCGTTCTGCCGCCGCCTACAGAGGCGGAACCCTAGATTCCGCGGTGAGCCCTTTGTGTGCTGTGACCGAGCCACCGCCGTCGCGGTACAGATCCGACCGCTACAGATACATCTGGGGTTTTTTCTCCTTTCAAATTCTCAAGAAGGTTTGGATTTAAAACTTTCTTTTAATCCTTTTCCCCCATTCATATACCCACTCTAATTGCTGGCCTTTTCCGCTTCAGTAATTCTGTGGATTATTGTTGTGTAAAGTAATTGATATTATTGTGCAAGGCGACTGGTGAGCGTGATGTGCAGTTCAAAGTTCTCTACTGTGGTATTTGTCACTCTGATCTTCATATGGTCAAGAATGAGTGGGGATTCACCCAGTATCCTATTGTACCTGGGTAAACTTTCTTTCACTCTATGCGTCTTTTGGTTTGTACAATCCCCTCTTTTGCTTACTTGTTTGATATAATGTTTGTTAGTTTGTACAATTTATAATATTTTTCGAGTTTTTATGAGCTTGGATCTATTGAATGAGATTGTGGTTTTGACCTCCTAGGGATCAGTGGTCGAACTAATCGGTTTCATGTCATCTTTTAAGGTCGATTTCAACCATTAATGTTATGATCTGATGTTATGTGTCCTGATTTAGACCTTTCAAGTCTTTTTTCTTTCTTTTTTGTTCTGTTTTTAGCAGATTACTCTTGTTATGGTTGGTTATTTATTAAATAAAAGTGTTTTTTTTTATGTATCATCTTAATTATATATATTTGCAAACCTTTATAAGGACACATGTCACAACCACAATTCCTCTACTTCAAACTCTTCTTCTACAATCTCTTCATTTCAAAAATCTTCAACCCTCATTCATTTGGGTTTTATCTTATAATCTCAACCCTCTATTTTAAATCTTAATCTCCACCCTTCATTTTTTTATCTTACACCTATATAAATCACTTCACTATTCTTTCATCAACCACTCAATCTTTAATTTATTCAATGTTTACAGAAGTCATGAGAAATATTCTTCATACTTTTTTCACATCATCGAATTCATGTATAACTTTTTCGTTGATCGTTAATTGTAATCGTTATTTAGGTATGAATTATATTCAAATTTATTATCATCGGTTGATGGTGTGTTGATTGAAACATTGATGTTTTTTTTTTATCTATTTATTCTAGATCTCTAATATTGTCTTTGTCTTTTCTCTTAACTTTCATGTTTGAAGTTTCTACAATTTACTATGATATTCCGATCTCAAGCGTATTTCAATTTATCAAGCATATAACAAGTATGGTTTATGTTGATAATATTGTTTATCTGTTAATATTACTTTGATCTTAAAGTCAAATACAGAAAGCAATTTTGTTTGCCTTGATTTCAGTTCTTGCTTTATCACATCTTGATGGGCACTTATACTACTCTAAAAGGCATAATATATGAACCAGTCAAGCTCAGAAAGGCACATCTTCATTTCTTTATGCACGAAACTATTCGACGTCGTTCAACTCCTTATTCGTCGTGGACGATCCACTGACATAAAGATCTGAAATAAAAACGAAAGTCATCGAAAATGCAATGAAGTACTTTACTGTCGAATTAATGTAAATAATTTTGCATAGTTATGATTGAGAATTTATTTTCAAATTCAATTTGTATATAACATGTTTAATAGATATATATATATATGTGAATATATTATGAATCGTGTATATATGGTAGGCGTAGAGTTTGTTCCTGATTGATAGCCTAGAATAGAGGATTCTGAGTTGTATATATCTTTGACTTTGTTTAATGAGAAAGGAAACAGATTACATTCTTACATGGTATCACGAGACCTAGGGGTTTAATCTTGCAATCCTCTTCCGCTGCGCCCTAGCGTCTGTATCTGTTCTTCTTTTCTTCGATTTTTTCTTCATCGTTTTTCTAGTTCCAGATGTCGATTAAATCTTCTTTTCATCCCGCTCTTGCGGTTTCCAATATCAAGAACCATATTTCTGTTGTTCTTGAGATGGAGAATGTTCAATACTCTACCTGGGCGGAGTTGTTCAAGATCCATACGCGATCACATCGTGTTTTTCATCATATTCTTCCCGATGAAAAACCTCTTGTGAAGGAGCCCTCCACCGATGAGGAGAAGGAGATGTGGATTACTCTTGATGCCACTGTTCTTCAGTGGATTTATGCCACGATCTCGACTGATCTTCTCCATACTATCCTTGAACCGGACTCTACTGCGGCTGACGCGTGGTCCCGTTTACGGGATATCAATCAGGAACAAATTATTGTGGGCTTATATTTAGTGTTTGATTCAATTTTCTCATAAATTCTAATGCTAAGTTTAATATAATTGAATCAAATTACTCCACAAAAAATTCTCCAAAATTGTAGTGCATCATATTAATTACTTCAAAATTTATTTACATTAATTTAAAGATTAATGGAGATAAAGATTTGAAATAACGTGTGAATTCAATAAATATTATATATATATATATATATATATATATTATAATTCTATTCAATTATTTCCTTCAATTTGTGTATAGTTGTGAATTTAGTTAGAAAAATTAATAAAACAATAAAATTTAATAGGTAACAAGTCAAACTATATTTTTTCTATTATTTTAAAATTACATTTTTAAGAATATTTAAATAAATTCAATTAATAAAGGAAAATCGAGTTAAATGTAAACTTTTGACTTAATTTCTAATTTAATTTAATTAAGAAAAAATGAATTTTAAATTATTTATCTACGAATATTGACATTTTTAAATGTAAACTTTTGAGTTTTGACTAATATTATTTTTGTAAGATAAGAACTTTTGCCTAATCTTAAAATGTTGAACAAATTATATGAAAATAAATTGATTATAAGAAAAAAATTCATTCAACCAAATCATAATTCTATTCAATTATTTATTTCAATTATGTATATTGTTCTGAATTTAGTTAGCAAAATGTATATAAATTATATATTTTTATATTATGTTTACTATCAAATTAAATTAAATTGTTGAACTAATTATATGGAATTGAACCATTTCAACCTAATTATATGGAAATTCATAAGACACCAATCTTAATATCAAATAAATAGTTGAGCTAATTATATGGAATTCAACTCTATTTACTTTAATACGGTTAAGAAAGTAAATACATTTAAGACGAGAGTGTTTTTCTCCTATAATTTTTATTCTTTCGAAATGAATAAATAGTAAGACGCGTGTATAGTATATAATTCAATTGAATAAATTGTTTTGACTCGGTTACATAACAATGAAGGGTGGCTGAATTTTTTATTTTTATTAAATTTAGTGAAGTGGACAAAATTGGTATGAATTATATTATTATAATATTAATTTGATAAGTGATTTAAATGTGATATCCTAATATTAACCTCATTACTCTATTCAATCTCTCCCTTCACTAAATTTCTCCAATTTTTATCTTTAATCTCAACCATTTATTTTAAATTTTAATCTCAACTCTACATCATTATATGTGTTACTTTATGTAAATCTCAACTCATTTATTCTCATTTTAACTACTCAACTTTTAATCTATAGAGTTTGTCTTCTCTAAAATTCATCTGTAAATTTTTCCGGCTCTTTGCGGTAAATTTTCCGGCCAATAATTATAAATTTAGTATATAAATATTGCAATAAAAATATTGTTATTTTTTTTTTTGTTATTGATATCAAATTAAATGTGGATATAGTATAAGATTTTTTTTAAGCAAATAAAGTAGGTTAATCACTTGACTTTAAATTTTAAATATTGAATAATATATATATATATATATATATATGTATATAAAAATGTTTTGAGAATATTAATTTTAACTGCATGCTTAATAACACAAATTTAGTAAAATTTAAACGTTTTATTTTGAGTCACTTGATCGAAGCATAAGAAATATATAGTTATAAGTCCGTGATTTTTTTGTGGAGATTTCAGATAAATTCTTCCTATTATTTTTAAAGGTTATAGAGAAGATATTCACTCTATCGTCAATTCTTCATATTTGTGGAAACAATGCAATGTACAAGGGTTGATAAGGAACATGAGGCTGCATTTTTTATTCTATTACTCTCTCAGTTTTGGTGAAAACTACCCATGAGCTTTGAGTACGAAGATTAAGAAATATGATAAATAAGTAGATGTATTAGAGGTGATGTGATTGAGAAAGGAAACCATATAATTAAACGTGAGAGGAAGTAGTTTGACTAAAAAGGAATTAGTAACTTTTATTCGAATGATAGAAAAAAAAATTGAGTAACTTTTAATGAAACGGTGGAAGTATTATTTATATATAATGTAATCTATATTTGGTATAACATTTTATTTTTTAATAGAATAATAAATTTACAAATATATATGTTTTAAAAATATTTTTAATTAATAAATTTAAATAATATAAATTTATTTCAATCCCGCGTAAAACGCGGGTCTTACACTAGTATTCATATACTGCAGTATGCTTCATTAAAGCAGTTGACCTATTTTAGATTTATCTAAGGGTAATTAATCTGAGCCAATCCGCTTCAATTTTGAATTTACCAGCCTATTCTAATTTCAGTTTCTCATTCCATTTGAAGGTGAATCTGTTCTATCAATAAGTAGTTCAAGACATAAGAATGTCATGAGTTTTAATTCGTATGCTGTTTTGATGTTGCTATTACCGTATTATGCCTCCAACCCCACAAAACGCAAAATATAAGCACACATATTTCTTGTAAGAGTCAATGCAAGAATTATTGGTAAAAAACACAAACACTGGAATTATTGATATCGATATTTGAAATGAGTAGACAAATTTGATATACAACCAGTGAAAATTATTATTATTATCATTTGTTTGTAGATGACTGGATTAGGTGTCAGCATACCTCCAATCCTCTTGGCAATGTGGAGACATCAAACAAAGATGTGGTGCTGCAAAGAAGTTCCAATTTTGGTGAATATCCTGGACACTTTGTTTTCCCTGGAGGCCATCCAGAGGTGTGGTACCATTTAAATAAACTTGGTGTCCTCTTTTCTGACAATATTCTAGTAAATATAATGTGTATATTCTTGCCTTTTTAATGTTCATGTGTATATTCATCATCATATCAGCTCTTTCGTAAATTTTCCTTGTATTATTGTGCCTGCTCTGTTTAGATTGATGTACAATAGTGAATTTTTTGGTGAAGCGGAAGTATTTATATATGTCTGGTGCAGGCACGAGATTGTGGGGGAAGTAACCGAAGTTGGTAGCGAGGTTGAGAAATTTGTTTGTGTATAGGCTGCAGCAGGTACTTTGGATGGTATCATCGATACAGTCTCTGCAACGCATCCACTTCCACCTTTGATCGGTTTGTTGAAGCCTCATGGTAAGCTTATCATGGTTGGTGCTCCAGAGAAGCCCCTCGAACTTCCTGCTTTCTTGCTCATTATGGGTTAGTTTTTTGCAATTAAAATTCATTTTCTCTCTGTTATTTATTTGAAGTTGTGGAAATAACGTCTGGAATCGAATTTCAGGGAGGAAGACGGTGGCTGGTAGTGGAAATAACGTCTGGAATCAATGAACCTCATGTATTTTATGAAAATTGATGTTCTGTTTCTTCTTATCTTTTTTTTTTTTTTTTTGTGAAAAAGTTAGGGAGAAATAAATAATGGAAGAATACAAAAATAATTTGATATTTACGCAATTTCTTTATACTATCTTAATTCTCAAAATTTAAAATAAATTTATTTAACGGCAAGTGAGGAGACTCATATGCGTATGCGACGTTGATTCAATTTTTTTAAAGTAACGATGATTAGAGCACGACGTTGATTCAATTCAATACATGGATGTCTAATATTTTTTAATTGCTCCAAGAAAAACATTGAGAATAGACAATTGTTTTTAAAATAAAAAATAGTATTTTATCAAGCATTCAAAACGATCGAAGAATGAGTGTTGAGTTGAAACTGTTGGTTGGTCGATTGTTTGTTTTAAACAAGAATGAAAATTCAAGTGTACCTTCACTTTGCATTGAGCTCATGTTGATAGGGAAGAATGGTTCACTTTGCATCGAGCTCAAGTTGATAGGGAAGAATGGTTCACTTTGCATCGAGCTCAACGCAATTGTTTGAATTTTGTAAAAAAGAATGCAATACATAGAAATTTTAAGAGAATGAAGTAATAAAGAAAATAATTTAATTTTGTAAAAAAAGAATGCAATACATAGAAATTTTAAGAGAATGAAGTAATAAAGAAAATAAAAATGTAATACAAGTCAAAGTAATAAATAAAGAATCATACAAATAATCAAATTTTAATGTGCACCAATGCAATTGATCAAATTTTGTGAGATGAATTTTAAATTTAATTGAATATATGATAACTTATTAAATTTTATTGAATTGTTTGATTTTGTCCACACATATGCCCACTGTTGTTCCCACATTTTTCTAGAGTAAAAAGTGTACCAATTTTATTAAGGTGGAATATGTTGTACATATTTTTATAGTCAATCAAACAAAGTACAACAGTCTGAAAAATAAGAAAAATAAGGGCAAATGTGTCTTTTTATCATTTATATGGAGGGGTATGCATTCTATCAAACAAAAAATAATTTTATAAACTGGTTAATACACTCTATCACACAAGAATTAACATAATAAATGGTTTTTAGTACCACTTTTTGTATTTTCTATCAAACAAGAATTTGATTTAATACATCACTTATACACCTCTTCCTATATTAAATTATATTGAGGACCCCTTATACGCCCATTTTCTGCATAATTTTATTTTGTGTATCAAACACACCCTTAATGTAATTAGAAACCTCCATCTAAGGACTAATGGTATATTTGTCAAAACATACTCTTTCTTAATTCTAATAAATTACTCTAAAACATCATATAAAAAAAACGGAGGGAGGTCTCTAATTAAAATGGTGGCAATACACGGTGAACACAAAAATAGTGTCCACCGGTGGGCTCATCGTTTCAGTAAAACACTATGGGCATGTTTGTTTTGGGACTCACCCGTCCGGACGTGGGACGTAACGTCCCACGTCCTTGTTCTACTTCGGGATTTCAATTTCCCCATCCAACTACACTTATTCCTAAAAATACCTATACATCCTACTATTACATCCCATCCAACCACTCTTACACAATTTGATTTGACATAAAGTTAAATCTCATCCTACACAAAATCCCAAAACAAACACACACAATTATTATTCATTAGGATTTCTCCATCCATGGTTTTGCCCATTCTACATAATTCCAAAACAAACATACCCTATACTTTTTTGAACTATCCATACTTACATGTTTTTTTTAGTACTGTGCATCATCAAGCACAATTACAATTGTAAATAGAAGTATTGGACAAATATTTAGTTAGGCTATCTTTACTTTAGATTTTGGTGGTTTTCTAAATTTTGATTTTTGAAATGACATTATATATTTTACTATAGATTTTGGTGGTTTTTAGGTTAAATCAATATGTAATATTGAATGAAATTATATTAAGTATTATTTTATGAGTTTTTTCGATCAAAGGCCTGAAAGGTAGGAGAACTATCAATTTAAGGTCTAAAAGAAATTGTTTATCGATATAAGTAGTGACGGATTCATAAATTTTTGGTAGAGGGCCCCGATTAACATTACTATAAAGATAAAGTGATACATACTCATTATATTCATCAAAATTTCACACGATAAAATTATCAATACATCTCATTAAATTAACTTGCTCAAACAAGTTGACTTTTTTTATGTTTTGGTAGAAGTTAATACTTCCTTTGTCTCGTGATAACTTGCACATTTTGACAGGTTCACTTTTTAAGAAAGTGAATTTAGTGGTGGGGTGAAATAAAGAGACATTTTTGGTGATTTGGTGAGGTGTAAGAAGAATTTTAGTAAGATGTAAAATGAATTTAGTGAAATGTAGGGTAAATTGTAGACCCAAAATGAATGACGATTTTAAAAATAAAATGATATTGTGAATTGTGATACTATATATTAATTTTGTGGGTTATTTCTGTATTAGGAGTGTGCAAGTAATCATGAAACGGGATACTCCCTCCGTCCCAGGATTTTATGCACACTTTCCTTAACGGGCGTCCCAACATTTTTTGCACACTCCATAAAAGGAAACAATAATACCAATAATACCCCTCCTTTATTTTACCTTTAATCAAATCTCTTTCACTTTAATCAATGAATTACCAATAATACCCCTCATTTATTTACCTTACACATCACTTTATTCTATTTTCTTAATCTCCGTGGCGGTCAAAGTGTGCATAAAATCTTGGGACAGAGGGAGTATTAATTTTAATATGTTTAAAATTACCAAAATACCCCTAGTAAATTTACAAAATTAGTGGGGGGGCCCACTGCTCCGCTGGACACTACATACATCCGTCGCTAGATATAAGACTCGATTAATATAAAACTATGAATTGAATGCTTAAAATTTTAACACCGTTAACAATCTATTTAACGGAAGTTGATGAAGCAATTATGTGACAAATAATTTTCACGTGTCATTTAATTCAATTAATAAATAAAAATTTTATAATTTTTTTCTTCCACTTCTCAGCCGTCAATATAGTAAGCAATTAAAACCTGAAAGAAATTATTATCCATCTCACCTAAGATGAAGAGCAAGCCATTCAGAAAGAAAATAGAAGAGCGGAAAGAGCTAAAGTTCACAAAGGCTAACATTAGATAAGAAAAAAATAATCTTTCAAACATCTCATCAAACATCCGGAAGAAAAAATATAAAATATCTTAAGATTTCTGAACAATAAACCATTAGGGGATTTTTTTTTTTTAGATTTTGAGAATTTTGAAATCCAAATTTTCAAAATTTAGTGGATTTTCAAATCCTAATGTTTTTTATATTTTGTGTTTGTTTTAAGATTTAAGTAGGGTAAGATTTAACTTTATATCATATGAGTATATGTGTTTATAGGTATCTATATAGGATTTGTAGTTATTTATATGATTTACTTTTGTAGGCTTTATGTGCATGTTTGTTTTGGGACTCACACGTCCGGACGTGGGACGTAATGTCCCCCGTCTTGTTCTAGTTCGGAATTTCACATCCGAATTTCAACATCCAATTACATCCACCCCTAAAAATATCTATATATTCTACTATTATAATAATACAATATCACCTACTCTTACTAATTGATTTGACATAAAGTTATACTCTTATATAATACAACATCACACACTCTTACACAATTGATTTGACATAAAGTTACATCCCATGCCACCAGGATTTCCCTATCCCCATCTCCCACATCCTACATAATCCCAAAATAAATATGCCCTATAGGTTTTTGTAGGGTAGAATTTTAAAATTCTAAATCTAAATCTCAAACTAGAATATGGGTGGAATTTCAAAATTCCAATCTCAAAACAAACATCCCCTTAGGTTTTAAATCGATAGTTTATCTATCATTCAGGTCTTGGATCGGAAAAGTTTTATTATATTATTGTTAAGTATGATCATAATGATTGTGTAATAATTAAATTTATTATTATATTATTTTTGAGTAAAATTATACTCCATTCATCCATATAAAGTGTGTTGATTTTTGTTCAAATCATCCATATAAAGTGTATTGATTTTTCTTTTTGAACCGTCAACATTAAGGTGTCTAATTTTTTTTTTTTAAATATATTCCAATACATTTATTTTATTTTATTTTATTTCATCTTTACTTTATTCATAAACCAACAATTTTTTATCTTTTAAAAAAGAAAAAGACATACTATACATAGATAGATGAAATAATAATTTAATTTTGTATCATACTTATAAATTTCAAAAAAATTTATATGAAATATTTAATACATGAAATATAGGAAATTAAGGTAAATTTAGGGTAAAAAATTATGAGTCAAACCCGAATCAATGCTAGTCAACAGAGACAAATTTAATTAAAATATACATTTTTCGTTTTCAAGTATTATTTTACTACATGATCAAAATATTGTCACAAGGCAAATGTGTAATAGTACTGTACAAGTTTAAAAATTTTCTGAACACTTTTAACGATTAGATTCAGACTTTTGATCCATTTTTTTTTTTTTTATAAATGTTTTAATTAGATATATTTTATGTGTTTAATATTTTATAGATTTAATTGGAATGATTTTGAATGCCTCTTTAAAACCGAATTTTAAATTCAAAAGCAGTGTTTTAAAATTCAAAGTGAACATTACATTAGTTGGCGACCAAGCGAGGCCAAATATATAAATGTTATGCTGCCTAGAAATTGGTAGCCTGAATATTGATTGTAACCCTAGATTTTGAATTCAATCCCTCTTCTCTCTCTCTCTCTCTCTCTCTCAAAAGTGGAGAATAATACAACTGAAGAAGAGGTGGAAGAGGAAAGGGGGTCCAGTCCCAAAATCTCCAAACCCACACGGCGCCAACGGATTTCGCCACTCCCACAATCCTTTCTTGTTTCATTTATATTACAATTATTCCCCTCAATTCTAACCATCCATACCAATTATTCGATCTATTTACTGTTCATCTTGCATGAACTTTACTCCTGCATCGAACTTGCAGCCCCCCAAGTTTAATTTGGCCTGTTGCGGAATCTCTATGTACTCCAACCCCCTCTCTTGTTAATGCCGAAAGGAATTGAACCCGGAAGAATTTGATTTTTCTTTCCTCTTTTGGCATTAATTTGGGATTCTAGGGTTTCTTATTTTGTTTGAGAGGAATCGAGGGGTGATAGAATGTCGGGGAATGGGCAGGGGATAGAGCCTGCCGTCTTGGATGATATCATCAATCGCCTGTTGGAGTTCCGGAACGCGAGGACTGTGCGCCAGGTTCAACTCTCGGAGAATGAGATCCGCGCTCTCTGCAGCACATCGCGAGAAATCTTCCTCTCCCAACCTAATCTCCTCGAGCTCGAAGCGCCTATCAAGATCTGCGGTATTCCTTTCCTTTTCCTCTCTTGTTCTCGTTGTTGATGAATTTATCTGTGTTTGCATGTATTCCTGGCTTGCAAAAGTTTTTGTCTTTCTGGTCACTTTTTATAGTTGATGTTTTGTGCTGTTGAGTTTTTCTTGGAAAGAGGAGAAAACTAGTTCTTTATTCAATTGAACAAATAATATGCTTCTCAATCTGCATAGCTGGGCCATGAAGTTTTTCTGTTGTTTGATGTTACATGGCTGCCAAATATGAATTTGGTGGTATGTTAATAAGTATCCAATTTAATTCTGGGTTCATAGGTCGTTGAAGTTGATCTGGAATTTTTAATGTTCAAACCTACAATGTTGTTTAACAGCGAAAGTTGGCCCCAGAGACCAAAGTTTCTCGGGCTCGTTTGATTGTGGACAATCGGGTCTTCACATATCAAAGTTTAGAAACCTGTATTTTCTACTTTCTACAAAGTTTCAGAACTAGTGGTTTTGTTGGAAAGTTTTTGGTTCCACTGTTGAAGTTGGCCTCTCGCCTCTAAAAACTATGCCCCTGTGACCTGTGTAACACAAAGCGTAAAAAAATAGATTTTGTTTTCTTCAATATTTGATGCAAATATGATGATAAATGATAAATGCTTTTTAAGATTCTGCTGTGTTGGGTTCTTGCTGTATATTACTCTCATGCACTTTTATCAGCTTCAGTCAGACAATATTATCTCTTACGTTTTTAACATTAAAAAACACTCTCATTTTTAGTGATATATGCCAAAGCTTTTACTCACAACATTGATGATGCACTTTTTATTGACCCACATCAAAAGAAATGTGGATTTTATTTAAGTGATCTGTATATTGGCTGTATTAATATCAATGATAATTTCTGTCTTTCGTAAACCAATTTGGACGTTTTATTAGAATAAGCATGTAACTTATCTTCAGCCTCCTTTCATATCTTTGAAATTGCTTACCAATGAACATAATCCTTCTCGATTGGTGACCAAGATTATTCTGTTATAATCTGTTTTCTGCTTGTTTGGGCATCAACATAGACAGATTATAAAGTTAAGCTTGCACAATAGCATTGCTGTTGATGGCATGGATTTAATCATTAATTGCTTGCACTGAATGTAGTTCTTTGCTATTATTGGTAATTCCTGCTTCCCTTCATCGGACCATGAAACCCAAAGATATGTTCAGCAACAGTCAGCATATATCTCATAGCTGAAAAAAAACTTAAATGGTTCTGCTTGTCTGTAGCATTCACATGGTTAAAATGAAAAATTGCATTTGTCTATTGGCCCCTTGCTTTTGATAATCAGTATGATCTTTTTGGTTTTAAAGTTGTATTTTTCTTATAATAATCTGGGAAAACTGGGATTCAGTTATGTATTCTTGAATTACAGGTGACATTCACGGGCAATATGGAGATCTTTTAAGACTTTTTGAGTATGGAGGATTCCCTCCAGAGGCCAATTATTTGTTCTTAGGGGACTATGTTGATCGCGGCAAACAGAGTTTAGAAACAATTTGCCTTCTTCTTGCCTACAAGATCAAATATCCTGAAAATTTCTTTCTCTTGAGAGGAAATCATGAATGCGCTTCTATTAATAGGATATATGGATTCTATGATGAATGCAAGCGCCGTTTCAATGTCAGGCTATGGAAAGTTTTCACCGATTGCTTTAACTGCCTCCCTGTCGCAGCTCTTATAGATGATAAGATACTTTGCATGCATGGCGGTCTTTCTCCCGATCTGACAAACTTGGATCAAATAAGAAATTTATCTCGTCCAACTGATATTCCCGACTCTGGTCTGCTTTGTGATCTACTTTGGTCTGATCCTAGTAGAGAAATGAAAGGCTGGGGGATGAATGATAGGGGAGTCTCGTACACATTTGGTCCAGATAAGGTGGCTGAATTTCTCATGCAACATGATATGGACCTCGTTTGTCGTGCTCATCAGGTATGAGTATTTTCTATAATTCTATCTTATATAATTCTTTATTTGGTAGTCCTTCTGTCTGATTATTAGGTGTTTGCTTGAGCAGGTTGTGGAAGATGGCTATGAATTTTTTGCAGACAGGCAGCTGGTTACCATATTTTCAGCTCCCAACTATTGCGGTGAATTTGATAATGCTGGAGCTATGATGAGTGTTGATGAAAGTTTGATGTGCTCGTTTCAGATTCTAAAACCAACGGATAAAAAGCGATTCTTGTGAAACAAGTTCTGATGACCGTGTTTCAGCACTTTATCAATATCCAGGTTCTTAATCTTTTATTCTGTTACATTTTTCTGCCACTATACTGTTTCTCTCTGGATAATTAGATTTTCTTGCGGAAGTTGTCTATTTTTTTTAAAGCATTGCATCCCAGAGAAAATTTGATGTCTTAATTTTCAAGGAATTATCCTACTGGTGGGATATATAGCCCTCTCTGCTTATCAATCAATGTCCTTTTTATGATCAACATTGTTTACCATGTTTTTGCTTGCATTTGATTAACAGTTTTGATCTTCTGATCCTTGTTTATGCCTCCTCTTGGCTGTCAAGTCTGTTTGCTTCCATTAGTTTCATATGTGACACTCTTCAATTATCTTCCCTAATGTAAAGAGGAGTCATTTATCATTTTATCCCATGTTTTGCATTTTGGCCTGCAATCCCCATTGATATAAAATCCCAAAGTGAAATATTGTTTAACTCATATGTGCATGATTTTTCTGGCATAAAGGGTGGATTGCATTGGGGTACACAATAGGAGACCTTATTGCAACCCAATACTTATTTCACAAATTATTCTTTCCATTCAGTGCTGAATTTTATGCCATATTCTTGTTGTCGTTCATTTCCCTTTGTGGGTTCTTTGCTCATGTTTGAATGTAATATATTGGTCAAAAGATTTGTTTCCATGTAAATCTTATAATCTTGCTTGTGTACAGACAACTTTCTTATGAAGCAATTCAATATCTCGAGAAGTAGCAAATCAGATTTAATGCTTTTCTTTTGATACTTTTATAATCTATTTAAACTTGCACTCTGGTGAAGTTTTGGGAAAATTACGTGTACACATCTATATTAACAAAACTAAGTTCAAAATATTCTTACACAAGTGTCAACCTTTAATTTCTGTTGGGTAATCTTGATAAAAAATAACTTGATCCTAGAATCTGGAATATATGCAAATTATTTTATTGAGTCCCATTCTTCCTGGAGTAAATTTCCATCTATTTACATGAGGTCTACAATAATTCAATTGTTATTTATATATGCTGCTGTGTAAAGTGGTGTAGTTTTACTAATAGTACATTTTAATAAAAAGTACAAATATGCTCAAAATATTCTTGCACAAGTATCAACCTCTAATTTCTAATGGGTAACCTTGGCTAATAAAGAGTACAAATATGTATCTAATCTATCCGGCTTTTCAGTAATGTAATGATGTATAACACACCTGCTTCGAGTTTTGATTTTCAATCTCTATTATGTATTTGCTGTACCCTTTTAATGAGAATCAGCAACTGCAACTAATAATTGTTTTAAGAATCAAGGTTTTACTGCAGTAAAGTTTTTGAAAATGTTACTCCCTCCGTCCATGAAATGTAGTCTCATTTGCCTCATATTCTTTGTCCACCAAATGTAGTCCCATACACTTTATGGAAAATATCCCTTCAACCCATCACTTAATTACTCAATTTGTCATCAACTTTATTCACAAACAATCACTTTATTCACAATGGACCCCACAATACCCTATAATACCCTTACTTTATCTACATTTTTCTTAAAACTCGTGCCCCACCCCAATGGGGATACATTTGGTGGATGGAGGGAGTATTTTTCAGTGATATTGGTAAATATATTTTTCCGGTTATTGGATTATAAAAGCCAATCTCGAGTTGACATTTGACCCATTTTAATTCAATCTGATTTAATTGCAAAGGGCTATCTGTATGTTATACTATATGTATGGAACTCACTGTGTAGGTCATAAGAATTGTTGAATTCACTGATTTGGTTGCAAATAAGCCAGGTATCTGGTCAGAGGGGTTGGGGACCTGTTCATGTTTTTTTTATCGTTTCATTTCTTGATTTTTGTCCAAGAGCTTAATCTTCCCAAACCTTATTTATTTGTTTATATCTTGTTTTGCATCTAATTGTAACCCCCGGAATTAGTCTACATTGGAAATGGTGATTATAGCTGGGCATAATTTATAATTTCTCTGTGATTATGTTGCATTTCCGTTGGCTTAAAATTCTTGACTTCATAGTGTTTGAATCAGTATCTCTTAGCCTAATATTGCTTAGGATGTTCTTAATTCACATGTTATTGCAATTTGAAGAGACCAGCAAGTTTTGATTTATATTTGGTATAATAATCTGATTCTTTTATAGCTGTTGCAAAGTCTTTTTATTTTATTTTTATATACTGTATAATATTACTGGCCATTGATTTACTTGTGATCAAGTTATAAACTGCGGTATATTTTCTGTTATTGCAAAATTGTTCCTTATTCTTGATTATTCTCATCTACAGATGTCCTAACATATACTGGAAATCGAAGACCATGAATATGTTTACTAAGCATTGTGCAATCTGAATGTATTAGGATCTTGTTAAAGTATTGTTCCCTGAGGTGGATACCTAAAGACTGATTTTGAGGCAACGGGTGATCAAGTCGCTCGGAAATGTTTTATCGTTTCTATTATTCTTCAACGCAATTTATAATTCGGATATGCAATCCCGGTATGTATTGTAAATTGCGTTGGAATTACAGATTTGTTACTCCTTTTTCCTGGTTGCCTCAATCAATCCCTGTTGAACTCTGTTGTGATGAAAATTTGTATCCCCTTACTATTTTGGTAATGACCTGCTCTGCTGCCTGCTGTTTTTCTTGGTTGTAACCTGTAATTCATGTTTCGTTTTATATTCCGACACTATTACATTACCACCATCAGTATTGTTACAATCTACATATGGTGTTTTGTAATAATATTGGAATATGGAATGAAACACAAATTCCCATAATCTCATATTCATGTTAAAATATATTAATATATTCTCAAGTCTTGCATAAAGGATTTGTAGACCTCCTTATCTCAAACCTCGAAAAGTTAAAATTAAATCTTGTTTTCTCACTTTTTACCATCCCGTTCTTTGCATGCCCTCGAGAATAGGGGTGTAAATGAGTAGAGTAGAGTAGTGTTGTGCTCATCTTCACTCTTCGTGGTGCAACCATATCTTGAAAGTATTCTAAACAAATGGTAATTGCGATATCCACTATGAAGTTAGAGTTCATCGCTTTTGACAAGTATAGTCAGTCTACAAATGGAAAGGCCCCATAGTAATTTGTACAATGGTAAATCGAGACATATTCATCGTAGACATAATACCATTAGACAACTATTCTCAAATGAGGTTATCATAACAGAATATGTGAGGTCTAAGGATAACATTGTGGATCCGTTACCCAAATGATTAAATCGAGAGTTGGTTTTTTCTCCATCAAGACGAATGTGGTTAAAAGTCTTAGAGAAGATGAGTTGAGATGAAGAAAAGTCTTATCTTGATAACTGAGAGTTTTTAAGAAGAATTTGAGTAAAGTGCATTATCGTTTAAACAAATAGTTGACAGTTTACCGACATTGCGTTCTACTGCTTGCTTGTTCAGTAAAGAATGTGTGCTTTCGTTAGAGAATGTTCAAAAGGTATCAATTTTCATTCATGTGGGGGAATTGGTGAAATATTGTGGAGAAATATATGCATTTCGAAGAGAACTTCAATTCAATATATTATTCTTCAATTCGAAAAATGGGTGAATGTGAAATTAAATTTTAAAAGTTGCTGTAATAAAGGAAAAAGATAGCAAAATCTCACTTGGAGCTTGTAAATTGCTATGATGATTATGCTCCACTTTCTACGTATGCACGTTGGAGGTGTGCAAATCATGATCGAAAATGGTCATCGAATCACGAACATATGTGTGGGCGCAAGTGCGACCTTCACATCGAATTGACGACGGCTCTACAAGGTAACATTTGCATTTTGGTGTACTCAAAGCTGAGCATCATTCTGCAGATACCTAACTTACGATTTTGGTCAAGAGACATTAAAACTCATAAAATCATAGTTTGAATGGAATAAGTAGCATTTCAGGTGTTGTTCATGATGACGAAAAAACACATCCTAAGCCACATATTGTACACAAAATTCCAGCAATTTATTTTGTCTGGTTGCTTTCGTTTTGCTCAAACTTCATTTGTACTCGGGTGATAAATTCATGCAACATCTCAGTTCACCGTAGAGCAAGATATAGTGCTAATAATTGTGTCCATTCCTGTAATATCTTGAAAAATACGTGTCCTACAATTCATTAGCATCGAGAGTGAAAGATGTAATTATTTGATTTGAGATTATAGTTGATGGTAAAAAAGACGGTGAAATCTAGGATTTCAAAATAATGATAGTATGTGATTGTTTTGAAATTTTTAGTAGGGGATTAGAGAAACTTTATGTTAAATTGGGTGTGAGTAAATATGTATTTTTAAGTATTTATGTGATTGTATTTTAAAATCTAAATTTTAAATCTCAAACTAAAATAAGACGAAAAACGTAACATTTCGGTCGGAATAATCTCATATCAAACGTGCCCTCATATTTTTAGTTATCTCTCGGTGCTCGATACCAACAAAATGAACGACGTGCAACTGCAACACCAGTGATATCACCCTATATTGGAATCTAATAGAAAGACTAATTTTAAAAAATACAGAAATTTCTATTTGAATACATGTGTCTCGCACAAGTAGAAGTATCAGTCAAAATAAATATAAAAATGATTTCTTTTCTTAATCTTCAAAATTAAACCATAAAATCAAATACACTTTTCTTTTCAGAAAAGTTTAAGTCACTATATTAAAAAGTGCAATACAAATTTGATTGAAAAATATAAATTATTATAACTAAAAAATGCAATACAATATTTGAAAAGTGCAACACAATATTAATGAAACGCGTAAGTTATTATAACTGAAAAATGCAACAAAATTTTATTAAAAAATGCAAGTCAGTATCACATTTTTAATGAAAAATGCAAATGATTATAACTGAAAAGTGTAACACAATATTATTAAAAAGCATAAGTCAGTATAACTGAAAATATTATTGTAAAGTGTAAGACACTACAATTGAAAAGTGCACCATCATATAACTAAAATATGCAATATAACATTACAAAAAATTGTAAGTCAATAGAGCTAAAATAATATTATAAAAAAAATGTAAGATACTGTAATTAAAAAGTGTAATACAAAAATAAAATGTTGACCGTTGACCGATCAACGATCAATCGTCAACCCAGATACACGGTGTACTTGAGTGTAGAATGTCAACCGTCAAATCAAAGTAACAACCCATTATTATAACAATAATTTGTGTAACCAAGTTGCATATTTGCAAATCTTCAAATTCAAACTCAATTATTGAGTCATTAAGATTTCAAAGTTAAAATTCATAATTACAAAGTAAAAACTCAATATTGAGTCAATATTTATTTAATCCCATTTGCATATTTACACATCTTCAAATTCAAACTCAATTATCACCTAATCAAATTTCCATTCTTGACTAAAATTCTGAAAATTAGTAGTAATAATAATTTAGTAGGAGTAGTAGGAATACGACTCATTCATCTGATTCCAAAAAGTGTGAAATAATACGACTCGTTGAAAAGAATTCGATTCTCCGATGATGGAATCGGAATATCTGGACAATATAAATGCAGATATTTTGCGATCTCATCACATTAGGTTATATTCCTCCGTGAAGGAGAGATGAAAAAAGGTATTGGAAATTTTGGAATGACCTTTTGTCTCGTATTCCTTAACTTTTACGCACAAAGAAAAATCAATTTTGGTTTGGTTTTTGCTTATATCAGTTGACTCTGTTTGAACCGTTCAAATCCTTTTCTTTTCCAAAGATTTAGTTTCTTCCGATTTCTGGGAATTTATGCATTTTTGTTTTGGGAAAGATTTATGCAACCCCTGATTCTCCTCAGAGCCCCTTTGTGCAGTTTTTTTTTGTATGATCTGATTGTGTTGATTAAATGTTTATGATGGATTTGTTTCCTTATGAAGTTGAGCACTTTCTTAGTTTGTACGTTATGTTGAATTAATTAGATTAACTGCTGCAACTCTTTTGTTGGTTTTTGAAGTTTGGAATATGGCTGCAACTGAAGAATTTTGAAGTTTGATCAATCATTTGGAATCTCAGCCCCTCATTTCCTCAAGGTTTTGAGTGTAAAGGAAGGGGCACTGAGGTAAGAAATTTGCATTTGTTGAAGAAGCTATGTATGTAAATATGTAATCTGCTTGCTTTTGAATTAGTGTTATGCCTTTTGAGATCCTTTCAAGCCTGTGAAAATATGTAATCTGCTTTTGGATTAGTGCTTTTCTTTAGTGTTATGCCTTTTGAGATTGGGTATGTTACTGCTAATCCTTTCAAATCTGTGAAAATATGTTATCTATCTGCATTTGTACTTACCTATGAATTTTCTGTGGAAAAGCTAAATATGATTATGTAATGTACCATCAATAATTTGGAGATTTTGTAGGTATACTAGATTATGGCAGCAAGAATACTACTTTCTCTTTAATAATCTTTTTGGAATTTGGAAATAATTTGTTCTATCCATGAATGTCCTTGCAGATGGAAAATGAGAACTTTGACTCAACTGAGTTTTTGCAAGTGGATATAGTAGATACACAAAGAGCCTCTGAAAATGAGATGACTAATCTCCCTCGAAAGCACAAGTTTTCATGCAGCACCACTTGTCCATTCTCAAAGCAAGAATATAGCAAGTCTGATGCAGCTCAACGATCAAAAACAGCGATTAAACTTTGTGGGCTTATAGTCTTTTACACTATAGTCATGGTAATCGAGATCATTGGAGGTCTGAAAGCCAACAGCTTAGCCATTCTCACAGATGCAGCTCACTTATTATCCGACATTGCTGGATTCTCGATTTCTCTTTTCACTGTTTGGGTATCGGGTTGGGAAGCAACACCCCAACAATCTTTTGGATACAATCGTCTTGAAGTCATAGGAGCCCTTCTATCAGTACAGCTGATATGGCTCATCTCAGGCACATTAATCTATGAAGCAATCCAAAGGCTTATTATCAAACAAACACAAGTGAATGGTAAACTCATGTTTGCAATTGCTGCATTTGGTTTCTTGGTTAATCTTATCTTGGTTCTATGGCTCGATCATGACCATCATCACGGCCATGGCCATCATCATCATCATCATCATGAGGAAGATGGTAATAGCCATGAGATGGAAGGAGACCAAGAAAATACGAAACTTGTATCAACTCCTCATGACCATCATCATCATCGTCATCATCACCACGAGGAGAATGGACATAGCCATGAGATGGAAGGAGACCAAGAAAATACGAAGCATGTATCAACTCCTCATGACCATCGTCATCATCACCACCACGAGGAAGATGGCCATAGCCATGAGATGGAAGGAGACCAAGAAAATACGAAGCTTGTAACGAATCCTAATGTGGGGAATGAAACGTTGAACATTAACATTCAAGGGGCTTACTTGCATCTTGTTACTGATCTGATACAATCTGTGGGTGTAATGGTTGCTGGATCTGTTATATGGTTGAAACCGGAATGGTTGATGGTGGATCTTGGTTGCACGCTTATATTCTCCGTTGTTGCTTTGAGCACCACTTTGCCTATGCTGAAGAATATATTTCATGTACTGATGGAGAGGTCACCCAACGAGATTGATACTGCTCGTCTTGAAAGTGGTCTAAAGCTCGTCGGAGGAGTTCGTGATGTTCATGATCTTCATGTTTGGGCAATTACATTAGGGAAGCATGTATTATCTTGTCATGTTGTGGTTGGACCTGAAGTTGGTCCTAATGAAATCCTGCATGATATTAGGGAATACTGTGAAAAAACATTCAGAATTCATCATGTAACGGTACAGATAGAACAAGATTTTTAATCCCCAAATGCTTGATTTTGCTAATTGATAATTTGATCATGACATATCAAACTTCCCTTGGCCAGACATAAAATTACTATAGTTACCTTTCAATGGAAATTTTTATTTAATTTAATTTGATCAACTTATTAGAGCAACTCCAACGTAGTGTAAAATTGAGTTAAACTCAAAAAATGGAGTTCCGTCTTTCTCCAATCGTACTATATTTTGAACATTTGAAATAGAGTATGAAGTTCACTATTCAAAACTATATATTTCGTATTTTATATCTATTATTTTATTAATATTTACCATTTTGTATTACAATTTTATATTAATAATTAGATTTTTTTTATTAAACATAATTACAATTCTATTGTTATACTAATTTATAATATGATTTTAGTTGTGTAATTTTTTTTTTTTGTGTGTGTATTATTATTACCAACAAGAAAAAAACGTAAAAAATACAATAAAATATAAATTATATATTAAATATGAAATGCATTACATATTAAAACGGACATACATGCATTGTCTAGCAACATATAAGTATATAACCAGTAACAGACCTAAGTGATGCCCAGGGGGCCCGTGGGCCCCCCACTAATTTTGTAAATTTGTTAGGGGTATTTTAGTAATTTCACACATATTAAAATTAATACTCTATTTTATAATTATTTGCACACTTCTAATATAAAAATAATCCATAAAATTAATATATATCCGAAAATCATTTTATTTTAAAATCGTCACTCATTTTGGGTCTACATTTTATCCTAAATTTCACTAAATCTATTTTACATTCTACTAAATCCTCCTCGCACCTTATCAAATCACTCCAAATACGCTTTCTTATTTGACTCTACACCACTAAATTCAATTGTTTTTTAAAGTGGATCGATTAAAATGTGCAAGTTATCACGGGACGGAGGGAGTATTAACTTGTACCAAAACATAGCAAAAATCAACTTATCCGATCAATTTAATTTAATGAAATGTGACGTATTGACAATTTTATAATGTGAAATTTTGATGAAAATAATGAATACATTTTTTTTTAATAATAATGTTAATCGGGCCCCCCTACCGAAAATTCTTGGGTCCGTCACTGTATATAACACTGACATATTAAAATAAGCGAACACAAAATAAAAGGAAATACAAATACAAATTTATTGATTTTAATAAAATCAATAATATTTACTAAATAAATATTTAGTTGTATAAATTAATTTAAATATGAAGAAAAATATATTATTTAATGATTGTAATATATTGAAAATTAATAAAATAATAAATAGGATAAGATATAGAGTTTGATGATTGGAGAAGGTTTTTAAAATATGTACAAAAAACAGCATTTTAAAGTTTAGAGATCTTCATTTAAAAGTTTTTACATTGTATAAAATGTTTCTTAAGGAGAGGATTCCAAATCTACTGAGATATTCGAAAATATTAGAAAAGGGGAGTTGTATGAAATATTTGGAAATATTTATAAAAGAGAGTTACATATTTTACTAAAAATAAATTCAGTGAGAGATTGTTTCAAATTCTTTAATGAGAATCATCAATTAGAAAATTACAATGAAACTATTGTTACATTGTTCATTTATTTTTAACTTGAAATAAGTTGAGAAAAAATTAATTATTGGTTGATGAAAAATGATTATAGGGAAAGGAAAATTTAATCAAAATGAAAAACTAACAATTAACTTATTTGAGTCTCATTATCTGTTCAGAGTACAATGTAAAGATCGTTTCTCGATTTATATGTGTCATCCTGGCATAGGGACCATTCTAATCTTCTATGTAAGACTGTATCAATCCAATTTTATCGAATGTCCCCTAAAAATGAATTGATCATTTTTTATTCTCATTAACCACACAAAGTTTCTATTATAATTCCCATTGAAAATATATGAACCAAAAGTGTGCCTCATGATTTAGTTATCATGAATTTTAAACCTAAACTCGAGAGTGTCTTGCATTTAAGAGGAACGAGAATGTAGAAAGTGGCGTTTAATTCCATTGTTTTCTGAGAAGATAATATTAATATTTTGTACTCTCTGTCCCAGAGGAACTTGCACCTATGGAATGACACACATTTTAATAAATGTGTAAGAAAGTGTGATGTTTTGAGGGGTAGTTTTGTAAACTTTTATAAATAAAGTAAATTAAAAGATAGATTGAGTGTGAAAAAGTGATGGCATATAGGTAAATATGTGTATATTTTGAGGGTGGGGGTTATGACAATATTTCCTTTTAATGAGTGTGCAAATTGGTATGGGACATCCATATATGAAAAATGTGCAAATTCCTATGGGCTTGAAACATAGGAATATATTCATTTATAGGTTTCAAATTCGAAACTCCACAAAGTGCAAACAATTCCTGAGAAATCTGTCCATACATAACTTTACTCTTACTTTAACTAAGACCCCACTAATGACTTTAACTAAGACCCCACTAATGGATGGTGAGATTAATCCTTCGAATTAGTCGATCCTTGACCGAATACCGAAATTTCCAAAAAAAAAAAAAAATCGAAGTTTGAGGAATTAATGCCTTGTGTGATATGAAACTTGCAGAAGAGATGATGAACAATTAACGCATTTGCAGGTATATAATTGAGAAAACAATAAACATGTGTGTTTATTAAGAAGAACCAGAAGAGTGTCCAAATAAATAAATAACGATAGTAAGTAGCCCGTCAGTGCATCCCACATTCCCAGTAAGTTGAGGAAACAAAAATTAGCAATAATTCACCATTCTGACATAACACATTTACCCTAATAAATAAATAATAATACTAAATGATTTGATTTCCAATCTTCACCAGCACCTTTTCACTGTCACACCCAACCCAAGTAGAGTAGTAGTATTCTACAAAAAGAAACAAATATTCAAGAGGACAAGGCTCTATCAAGTAGAGCAGCACCCTCCTCTCTTCACATTTCCAGACGAATCCCCAACGTTGATGGTCGTACCCTGACCAGGTACAACACTTGATGCAGCTGCTTCCTGTGCTGCCAATGCCTTCTTGCTAATAATGTGATATATTTCCGTCAAAATTGTTTGGAAAGCCTTCTCAACGTTGAGTGCTTCCAGTGCTGATGTCTCGAGAAATGAGAGACCTTCCTTCTCCGCCAAGTTTTGACCGTCGTCTTCTGCAACTGCTCGCAGATGGTTGAGATCGGATTTGTTTCCCGTCATCATGATAACAATGTTGGAATCTGCATGGTCTCTCAACTCACGCAACCATCTTTGGACATTGTCAAAGGTTTGCCTCTTGGTTATGTCGTAAACGAGGAGTGCACCAACAGCTCCTCTGTAATAGGCACTTGTGATTGCTCGATACCTTTCTTGGCCTGCAGTGTCCCATATTTGGGCTTTCACGGTCTTTCCTTCTATCTGTATTGTATGGCAGATAAATCAGCTGTCATGTGAATTCAGTAAATTTTCAAAGTAAAAGTAACACTATGGGAATGAGAATGGGAATCCTTGAATAGTGAAATACAATGAAAACGATTGTTACATGATTAGTGTTTTGCTATAATCTTGGAATAATTAGGGACAAAAAATCATTGATGGTTGATGAATAGTGGAATGATTAAGTAGAAATGACAATAGGAGGGGAGGTAGTTAATCAAAATGGGGTAATGAATAACTTATTTTGAGTTTCATTACCAAGCATGATGAAGGTGACTTGATAATCTTTTATTCTCATTAACAATCACAGTTACCCGTACTTTGAAAAGAAAAAAAAAACAGAACAACAAATAACACATGTTCATTCTCATTACTATTCTAATTGAAGAATTTCGAACCAAGCACCCCTCAAGATTCAACGCTCCAGTAGTTAACTAGACTGGGATGATAATCTAGAGGTGAGTATCTAAGACTCGAAGGGTAAAGGACATGAATCAGAATGAATTAAAGAAACTTTAATATCATAAAGAGAAAGCCTGTTCCCATTGATTGAGATAGGAATCTTAGAAGAATTTTGTAATCATCCGAACCAAATCTTTCCGAAAAACAAAGAAGGGAATAGGTGAAACCTCTCTTTAATTAAAAATGTATATTATACGTAGTATCATACAAAACTCAATTGGTGAGTCTAATGAATTCCAAATTTTGATACATGTAAATGTGGCATTCACGGACTAGGACCATCCTAAGACCTACCCCTCCCCTTTGCTAATAACTCATGTTCACATCAAAAAACATTTCAACATAAATGTCAGCGTATGGCACAATTCATAACAAAAAACACCATGGACACCCAAATCATTACTCTAAACCTCATTAAGCTAATGATCAACGTTTTCAACCAGCAGCATAAACAAAAAAAGCATAATATCCATCAACACACACAGTAAATATATTCCATAAAAAGATAGGATTACTAGCATCTCAATAAATCATATGGAAACTTTGACCTTAAAGACTAAATTTCAACAATCAGTAATCAACAAAGTAAAAATCTCATTAGAAAACTAAAATATCGATGAATCACCTGAAGAGTTCGGGTGGCAAATTCAACTCCAATGGTTGATTTGGACTCCAAACAGAACTCGTTTCTGGTAAAACGGGAAAGAATGTTGGATTTTCCAACTCCTGAGTCACCGATCAAGACGATCTTGAACAGGTAATCGTACTCGTGATCCACTCTACTTGCCATCACCTTATTCTACTTTGCTTTATAATTATCAATTAATTATTTCGTTTCTCTTTTATCTTTTTCTTCTCCCTCACAAAACTACACCGGGAAAAAACACAAGTTAAACCAAAAAACACACAGATTGAAATCACTCAGATCTGAGCGTTCCGATCCCGAGATAAACCCAAAACCACCAAAACAAACCTAAAAATGAGATGAAAAAAAAAACCGAAAAAGCGCAAAACCAAATCGAAAGATAAAACGACTTACCGCAAAGGAGAGATCTCGAGCAGAGAATTGGTGCGCAGAGGGAAAAGGGAAGGGAAGAGAAGAAAACGGAGAAAACGATGGAAATAGATTGTGTTTGGAAGAAAATGTGTGAAACGGCGAATGTATATGAATATGAAGAATGTGGGAAGGACTACTAATTTACGATTGTTTGCCAAATTTGTTTTCTGAGATTCTTGTTGGGGTTTATTTATTTAATTAAATTTTAAATTTAAGATTCTTGGTGGGTTTAAATAATAATTAAGGATGAATGATTTTGGGAATAAGGGGAAAAAGGAGTTATGAGTTGACAAAGAATAGTGAGTTGGCAGGACAGGCCAATATTGGCAGACTGGCAAGCCAGGGTGGGAATGGGGGGATTATTGGAATGTTAGTGACCTCCCATTTCATTTTCTTTTCTAGTGGAATATTATTATACCTCTTCCCTCCTAAATCGCAATTTAAGAAAGTGTAATAATAAGTAATTATATAGATTTAGTAAATAAAATAGTTGAATTGTGTATATCGATCGATCGGTAAGTCAAAAGTAATGACATTTAATATAAAATTGAGGATATTTTGAGGGTGGACTGTGAAATTTATAAATAATTTTTCATTTTAAGTATGTAAAAGTCGTTATTTGACATCCGAAAAAGAAAAGTTTGAAAATTATAATGAAATGAAGGGTGTATTAGGTATCATGTATAAGGGGTGTCTTTGCATCACACACCTGCCAATGTGTGTTTGTATGTGATTTAAGTGCTCATTTTTTACACAGAAGCCTCCGTGCAGAAGTCGATCCAGATCCATATTTGGCCTCATATATTACTATCATTTCTCAACTTTACTTGATGCTAAATATATTCCTAGCATTTGTCTCGACTTACTTGATAACTCTCTGTCTCTAGGTATATATATTCTACTAATATACTTTTTAAAAAGTTGAGTAATGAATATAAAATTGATAGATAATTCAAGATTATTTGTATGTTTTGACCAACACATTTTTTTAAAAATTGAGATTTAGTGATGTATAACGTAAAATAAAGGAGATGTATTTTTGGTAATTTAATTATGTATAAATGTGATTTAGTAAGGTATAAAGGAAAATGCGAGTAAAAAACTAAAAATGGAGTGATAATATTGAGATAAAATGATGTTGTGAGTAGGGGTGCATGTAAGTGAGTCGAGCCAACTTGCGAGCTACTCGTGTTGCACACTTTCCTTGTTGGGACGACCCAAGATTACTTGCACACCCTCAATATAGAAATAAAATACACAATTAATATCCACACAACTAGGGGTGTAAACGAGTTGAGTCGAGCCGAGTAGTGCTGAACTCGAAGCTCAATTCGATTGTTATACTCGAAGTTCGAAACTCGACCTAGTCGAGTCTAAAATTTTAAAGATCGAGTTTGACTCGATAAACTTGAGCTCGTCTAGAGTCAATTACTTATATATAAATATAAATTATATATTAGTGACAGAATAGTAAATATTGTTCAAGTTCGATTAGACTCGAAAGCCTTTTGAACCGAATATTGTAAAAGACCAAAGATCCAACATTGGATGATGAATAGATGGATTTAATCTCCACGTACCGTCAGTTATTATTTCCCTAAAAAGCTTTGATGCTTTGCATTTTAGTCCCTTTAGTTATTCGAATTTGCATTGTAATAGGTGGTCCAAGAGGTTGTTATTATGCCAATTTTGGCTGAATGAAATTTCTCTCTCGTTTCTCCAACTTACTTTATTACCATCTTCTTCTCATCCACGATTTGTAGAAAAAATACAAAACCAGTTACAATCTCCAGAGATCGCGAACGGAAAAAGAACACAAAATGCGAATAAAAGTCATGATAAAGAGGCGAAAATAATTACTCATTAAACTTACAAGCAAGAAATGCAAAATAGTAGATTTAATTGTATGAGATTAGATTAGGGGGAGGGGAGATTCTTATGAATTAAAAATCCTAATTAATTTTTTTTATTACATAGTGTAAGCTTTTAAAAATTCAAGGGGGAGATCGTAACTCCACGCCCCCCTTAAATTCATCCCTAATTTGTTGGATAACATGTTCGTTTATGAGGTCGCAAATAAATATTTAACGATCTCGTATAAACACTATTAATTGATTAATTATTGGCTAAGACTAAAAGTAACCAACAAAAACATAAGACATTCTTAACTAAAAAATAACAAGTTACACAATTGTACATTCGATTGTATAATACAATTCAATTGATTTATAATTTTAACTTTATTCTAATTTAATGGATTAAAAATATAGTTAAATTATTTAGAGAGGGGAATTTAAGAAAAACAATTCACAAAAACATAATCAGGGTTAAATTATTTAAAATTCAAGTGCATGCATGTAATCCATTTGCATATATACAATAATTGAATATAAAAATTGTGAACTGCTCGGCCACCAAAAGCTCAATTTCGAGAAACTGGAGTAGTACATAATTAAGTTTGAGTAAAAAAAATATTTAGTCAACATGCAACTGGCGATTATTTTTTAGTTTAACTTGCTGACAAAACATTGCTTTGAAATAGTCCCCAATTACACTATTATGTAATTTTGAATTATATACAGTACCCCTTCAAAATTATTATACGTAACTAATTGATTATGTGTACTCTATTAAAAATTACTAAACATACACATCACATTTGACAATTATAAGAGCATGCTTGATTCGTCATTACATCGATTTTTTTCCTGACATATTTTATTTGTTATAAGTGAACAATTTCATCTTATGATTAATTAACTCTTAGAGTGATAATGTTTTTTATATACTTTAAATCTTAGAAAATATGATACTCCTACAAATTATAAAAACTCACGTTACTGCTGTACATTGAATGTGATTCCTAATTTTCTGATATGCATTTTTCGTAAATAGCCTGTTCATTATGTTATAGTATAGCATTATCCCTTTATATACACTATTGTTTCTATATGTATAGTATAGTTTTTAAATTGTTCTTTGTAGGTATTAGCTTATTGTTTATATTAACAAATATATTTAAATCATTTAAATAACATGTAAGGTGGACGTGCCGGAGTGGTTATCGGGCATGACTAGAAATCATGTGGGCTTTGCCCGCGCAGGTTCGAATCCTGCCGTCCACGTTTTTTTCATTTTCAAAACAAACGTTTCTAATTCCTTTTTAGTTTATGTTTATTACTGTAAAAAGTAAAAAAATCACTGTTAATGTTTGTTTTACATCGAAAATACATAATTCTCATAAAATTATAACAATATAAAAGTTCTAAATTGTGTGTTATCCAAAACAATGCTATTTATTTCCGATTATTTACACTCATAAGTAGGAGTGTTCAAAAAAAAAAAAAAAATCGGACCGGAAAGAAGATCGGAACCGGACCGACCGGTTAGATTTCGGTCCGGTCTCCGGTCCAGCAAATTTTGGATTCCGGTTTGGACTGGATTTTTATTTTTTTATATTTTTTACTAATGCACTCTCAATTATTTTTCAAAACCAAGTAATTGGTGAAAATGTGTTCTATTACAATTTTTTTTGTAAATATATAATTTAACAAACATATTTAATTTATTTTTAGGGTTAAAAGATAATTAATAATAATCTAAATAAAATTTACATTGGCGTAAGGAAGAACAAACACTTTAATTTTTATACACAAATTCATCAATTTTGTTCTTACTTCCATAAACTTAAAAAAAAAAAAAAATCCGGTCCAACCGATCCAAACCCGAACCGGACCGGAATTTACCGATCCGATCTCCGATCCGCCCTTTAACATACATTTTGGTCCCGATCCGCTTTTGGACTGGTGCACACCCCTACTCATAAATCGTAAACATACTAAACACAACCAACAATATTATAAACTAAAAGAGTAAAAGTCTATAACTCATTAAGTACTCCCCCAATATAAGTATAGTTTTTATTAATACAATTATATATATATAATCTATACCCTTAATAATCTAGTTTTTTTAATAAAATAACACATTTATTTTAGTATTTTAATGATTTATTTTCTCAACATTACCCTTTAACTAACAATTTTATTTTAAACTAACAATTTGCCGTATAATTGGCAATTTTTTTTAAAATAATACATTTTTAAAATCTCATCTTATAAATCTATATATATAAAAGGAGGATGAAGGCTCTTTTGCTTTAGACACGTGTGCATTTGAGACCCTCCTCCTCCTGCCATGTGTCTGCATTGTCATAGATTTCTATTGCCATGTCATACAATTGGTTCTTCATCTTCCAAAAACCACGCCTCTCCTTATGTAAAAGAAAAAAAACTTTAAATCCTCTTTTTTTTAATTGTATTTAATAGGAAACGGTTTCATTCATAATTTTCATGCTTAAGGCTTGATTTCATTCTTTTCATGCTTAATTATATTAATGACACTCACGGTTGAGTTCTCAATTCATTTTGGGTTTCGATAACATTACACAGAGATTGAATTGAGAAGAAACTCATACCTTCTCTGATGGTTATCTTTATTTTTGTTGCCATATTCTCACCTCAATCACCACCAGGATTTACGAGTGTGGAAGGGATGAGACGCTTGGTTTGTGAAGAGACGATTACAGTTGAAGAACTTAAAACAGTGATTCAATTATTGAATGAACATCACTACAAGAAAAATGACTTTTAGTGACAGAATTCCTGTCATTATAGCTTCTCTAGCTAAAAGTCTTTAGTGACGGTAATTGACTTTTAGTGAGAGGTCCTGTCATTAATTTTCAAATTCCTGTCACTAAAGACTTTTAGCTAGAGAAACAATAGTGAGAGGATGCTGTCACTAAAAACCAGTTTTCTAGTAGTGCATCCAACGAAGGAAGAAACTCAAGAAATGATTAATGAGGATTATGTTGATGGCGATGGCACTGACGAGGCACTGTGGATTTTGAAGAGTTTTTTAGTAATATGGCAAGAAAAATAAAAGTATATATTTGAAAATAAAATGATTAAATTCAAGAATTATATGTCGATGATTGATTTTTTTTTTTTTTTTTTTGGAGATTATATAATTTAACATTGAAATAATTTGACAGGAAAACGTGACAGAAGAGTTGAAAGAAGCTTTCAAAATGTTTGGTCGAGATCAAGATGGGTTCATATCAACCATTGAGTTAGGTGAACTTTTGCTCTTTGACATTTTTGTTCCAAGTTATTATAACCTAATTAAGTTCTGTAATGCTAAGAAAATAAGCTAATGATTTGTTTTTTTAATGTCAAAGTTGAGGTGTTGATTTTCAATAATTACCTTTATAGCGTTGGATATTTGTCAACTTATGTAATAATTTTTTAATTATTTTTTTAAGGAATTTTGCATAGGTTATATAAAAGTAGTTTTTTTTTTCTAGCAAAAACTTGTATAACATGTTTAGTAAATGGGCTGAATCGGGCGGCTAATTAACATGTTTTATTAAATTTTAATATATTCTATTAATTTTATCCGTCTTATCTCAATTTTTAGATTTCGATCTGATTTATTAATTTCACTTCATTGATTTTTAAATTTAGTGACAATTTTTTTAATATGTAGTATTATACATTTTTCATGTAATAATATTTTTTATTTAATGAAGTAATATTTTTTATTTAATTAAGTAACATGTTTTTTTTTTACATGTAGTAATATATTTTTGTTCATGTATTTTTTTAAATTTGTTGTCATATTATTATTTTTTCTATTAATGTAGTAGCAATTAATATTGTTTATACATGTAGTAGTTTAATTATGTTATTTTAGTAAAACATTTTTTTTAAATGTAGTGACAAATTTTTTGATATGTAGTATCATACATTTTTCATGGAGTAATATTTTTTATTTAATGAAGTAATATTTTTTGTACATGTAGTAATATATTTATGTTCGTGTATTTTTTTAAATCCATTGTCATATTATCATTTTTTTTCTATTAATGTGGTAGTTAATATTGTTTATATACATTTAGTAGTTTAATTCTGTTCTTTTAGTAAAACATTTTTTTCAAATACAGTGACAAGTTTTTTAATTTGATATGTAGTGCTATTATACTTTTTTTATGTAGTAATATTTTTTATTTAATGAAATAACATATTTTGTACATGTAGTAATATGTTTCTATTCATGTATTTTTTTAAAATTAGTTATCATATTAAGATAAATATTTCTGTAATTTAACATATTATATTTTAATTAAATAAATTTATTTACGCCGCAAAATTAGCTTAAGATTTTAAACTTTTAATTAAATGGGCCAAGATTTTGGGCTTTTGCCTAAAATGGGTAAGATGCATGCTGCATGCATGCAATATTTCATGTAAGACTAACCCATTTTTTTCTTTTCAGGTTATATAAAAGTAGTTGATGTTGTACGTGCTTTTGATGGTTGAATCGGATGTGGACTATTTGTTAGTACGAGACAAACATGTATAATGATCGGGGGTTTATTACGTGTTTAGGGAGTATTTATGTGATGATCTTGATGATCTTATGAAGAACACACAAGAATAAATGAAGAACACAAAGATGTAGTTTCTTTGAGAAGCTAAAGCGTAAGAGCTTGGGAGTGTTTATTGCTTTGGGTTGGGTGATTTTGTGGAATGAGTAACTTGTGTACAAATGAGTCTCTTTTAGGCATTATATAGTGGTTTCTAGGGGGCTGCCCGCCCTTTACACGTGGCACGCCCTTATTGGACCTGACTTCTGCCCGAAAAGGTGATTTGATGGCGCATTTAATGCTAAACCGCCTCTGGTGCTCGTCCTCGCCGAAATGCCGAGGAGCTGAGCTACGGTGGTCGCCGGAGGACCATGTCGACGAGTGTGGTCGCCACGCTCCATGCTGTCTCCCAAGGCTTCAACACTTAGACTTTCTTAGCTAAGATAGACACGTGCTCGCCACACATTTGGGCGAGCAGCTAACTAATCCATGTGCTCGCCAACATCTTTGAGCGAGCACTTAAATATATTAAATACATCTATTCTATTACATTTTCTTGGTCTTGTTAACTAGTCGTCGCACGACTTTGTTGACTGGTCCTCGCCACGTAAGCTGGTGACTAGGATTGACTTGTCAAAGATTGACTTCTTTGACTAGGTATAACATTTGCCCCCTGGTCGCCTTTCTTCGTATTCGTAGAATGGTAAGGCGAGCAGTATGGTCGTCTTGGAAGGTGAGATTGTTTGACAAACAAAATCAAATTTGAGATCTTGATGACGTGAGATGGAGGCGGTCGCCTCGTCTCCAGCGCCGAGCACGATTATCGAAGCAACTTTTAATAATGACGGTTCTGACATGTGTCAAACGCGTGAACGGCGCCCAAAATTTGAAAAGCGCGCGTGGGGCGCGTGCCGACCTCAAAGGTCGCGCGTGGGGGCCACTTTCCGAACTCATTTTCGGAAATGACCCCAAATTTTTGGGAAAATTATGAATTTGACCCCGTTTTCTTGCACATAAGTCCCTGATCGACTTTGCCTATAAATATGCCTTCCTTCCTCATAAAACCCTTTTCACTTCTGCAACTTTCGAATTCCTCTCGAGCTTCCTTCCAAGCTTTCTACTTCAAGCTTTTCCGGCGTGTTTGGGTGGTTTTCGATCGATAAAAAGGTAAACTACTCACATTTCTTTCTTTAAAACTTCTTTTTCCTCCATTTTTTAAGAAAAAATGGAGTTTGGTGGTGGCTCCGGTGGTGGTTCCGACGTTGGTCCGCCGCCGTTGGTTGGTGGTTCTGAGAATTCCCGCGGCGGAGACCGTTTGGCCTTGGCCTTGATGGAGAGGGCATCCTCCTCGGACTCTAGGATCCACTCCCCTGAACCCATAAATGTTGGAGTCCGCGATCTAGGAAAGGCAGTGGTCGTCGACGTCGACGAACTCGACGAATCCGACAGGGATGATGCCCTCAACGATGCCGAGGAGGGTGATGTCGAGGAGGGTGGCAGTGAGACGAGCTCTGATCTGCGCGACCAGGGCTTGGACCGAGGGGTGGGCGAACAGATAGATATTACCCAAGTCGAGGAGACCTTGACGAGGAGTCTCCGCGAGGACTTTGAGGAGGTTGTTCAATATGCGGAGAGCATAAAGGACATTCTGAGCGGTAGGGAAAATTTGGATGGCGACGAGGTCTCGAGGGAGGCCTATTATAAATATTTCAGCGAATACCTTCCTCGAGAGGTTCCTCGCCCGCATCGAGCAGCTTCCCTAACAATATACGAGGCGAGCAAGTATGCGAGCAAAGTCTCCTCGGCGCAGTTAGAAAATTCCCGAAAGAAGTACCAGCTGCCGGCCGATGTCTGCTTTTTTGTTCCTCGCCCGGATGAGAGGGCCGACCAGCCGCCAGAAGGGATGGTCGCCGTCAACATCGACATGATGGAGGCAGGGCTGAGGTTCCCCCTGCACCCCAGTATCTCAAACTTTCTACATTTCTTGAAGGTGGCCCCTTCTCAAATTTTGCCGAACGGTTGGTCGAACCTGATCGGCATTCTTACACTGTTCGGCCTGGTGGCGGTCGAGAACGGATGTCGGAACACGTGGCTAAGCCCTAAAGAGATTAACTATCTCCTTCAGGCGGCCGAGGCCGGAGAGAAAGTGGGCCATGGATACTACTACGTGAGGGGCCGAGATAATTTCAAGTTGGTTGAGGGGGTTCCCAACAAGATTAGAGATTGGAAAACCAACTGGTGGTGGGTAGCCGGGGACTGGAAAAGTCCAGTGAGGCCAGATGGCTCCTCGGATCGCATTCCCCTAGACACTGAATATCAAAGAATTCGTGGTAAGTTTTTTTATTTCTGCTCGTTCTTGTCTATACTGACTAACTCCTCGTTTTTGTAGGTGAACTTGTTCGCAAGAAGACTACCGAGCACCGTCTTACGCCTCTCTTCCAATACCACGTTTGCTGCGTTCTCAATCGTCGCTACCTGGAGAGGTCCTGTCGCTTTCTGAACAGGGAGTGTATGCGCGAGCGAGCAGGTCTTAGAGTACCTCCTCATCACTTCACTCGGGAGTTCCCTCCAGGTATCAACATATTTCTAAGTTTGTGAAATTACTCAAGTTTTGTGAGATTGCTCCTCGTAAATATTAACTTCTCGTCTTTCTTTCTTAGTAGTGGTTCCAGAGAGAGTTGTCACTTACCTTCCTCCATCCGTCGAAGTTGATCGCATATTGTCGAGCAAGATGATGCAACAAGTGAGAATGCTCCGCGAGCGCAAGGTAGTTGATGGCACTGGCAAGAAAAGGAAGGGGGCGGAGACCTCGGGGGCTCCACCTAAAAGGGTTGCTAGAACAACCCGAGGGGGTTCTTCTCGCCCACCTGCTGCCGAGCAGAGGGCCGAACCCGTTAGCGAGCAGAGGATCTCGCCGAGGAGATCTCCTCCGCCGAGGGGTAACTCGCCTCCCCCCACTCAGGTCGGATCCCCTCCTCCCCGAAGCACTCGGTCGCGAGAGACTGCAGCGAGCTCGTCGACCGGGGAGAGGGCTCAGGGAGACAACACACTTCTCGGCTGGGATGCCGCAAGGGTTGCCAGGTAAGCTTTTCATCAATAGAGCTTTAGAATATTTTCAAGTACTTTTTTTCTAACTTTTCTCTTCTATTTTTTCTTTAGGGTTGCCGAAAACTCGATCGTTGAACCTTACAACGACAACCTCCCCGGCTTCTTTCGGTCGCGGGATGCGGCCCCTCAAGAATCTCTGGACCCGATCGTCGTAAGGGTCATGAAGAATGTGCCCCGATCGCTGACGACCACGCTGCTCGACGAGGTGAAAAACCAGAGCTCTCTGGAGAACGCGCGCCTGGCCGCCATCGACCTGACCCGTGCCTCCTACACCGTTGAGAGACTCGCCGTCCAGATCGCCGAGAGCCGCAAGGTCAGCGAGGACAGGAGTGCAAGGCTCGCCCAAATGGCCAAGGCTAAAGCCGTCGTCGAGAGGCAGCTCGTCACTGCTGAGGAGAAGGTGGTCGACATCGAGACCAAGTTGACCGATTCTGAGGCCCAACTTGAGATGGTTCGAAAGAAGGATCAAGAAGATCTTCAAGAGATCGAACGTCTCCGTGCTCGCCTCAAGACTGCCGAGGACGAGCTGAAAAAGAAATCCGCCGAGGTCAACACTCTTCAACATAAATCTGAAGCTGATGAGGAAGAGCTGGCTACTCTCAGGGAAGAGCTGGTCGACATGACCAAAGAGCGAGATGAGACCAACGAGCTCGCTGGGGGCGTGGCCATGTTATCGGTGGCGCTTACTGCCCATGGGCTCATTCAACGACTGTTGGAAGTTCATCTGGAAGTGGATGTGATTCCGCTCGGCGGGTTTTTGGACGACCTCCTTATGAAGGAGAATCCTCAGCAGGAAATGGAACTCCCCCTGCTCCCTCTGATGCAATTGGGACTCCAGTTCCCTCGACTTTTGGGTATTCCGGTACTCTTCTCAGATCCTCCACAAGTCTCCCCAACTCAACAGGGCGAGCAGAGTGCTTCTGCCGAGGTGGAGGTTGTGAACGAGGAGGAAGTTGCCGGCGAGCAGGATGCTCCTGCCGAGGAGAATGCTCCGGGAGCTTAGTTTACTTGTATTTTATTTCTGTTTTTTAGGACTGTTCGGCCGTTAAGGCCTTTTTTGTAATTTCAGCCTCTTTAAGGCTTTTCAATGAATGGAACTTTTTGCTTATGCGATGTTTGGTATTACTTTTGAATTTGCCTTTTATTTGTTTTGCGAGTATCTTTTTAAAAAAGGGTGCTCGTCTTTTCTTGCGAGCATCTTTAAGAAAGTGTGCTCGTCTTTTCTTGCGAGCATCTTTAAGAAAGAGTGCTCGTCTTTTCTTGCGAGCATCTTTAAGAAAGAGTGCTCGTCTTTCCTTGCGAGCATCTTTTAAAAAAGAGTGCTCGTCTTTCCTTGCGAGCATCTTTTAAGAAAGAGTGCTCGTCTTTTAGAGTTAACCGTTCGTCGGTTGAACTCTTTTGTTTGATAGGTAGTGATCGTCGTCGCCACTACCTTGCGAGCATCTTTAAGAAAGAGTGCTCGTCTTTCTTTTGCGAGCATCGTTAAGAAAGAGTGCTCGTCTTTTAGAGTTAACCATTCGTCGGTTGAACTCTTTTTGTTTGATAGGTAGTGGTCGTCGTCGCCACTACCTTGCGAGCATCGTTAAGAAAGAGTGCTCGTCTTTTGTTTCCTAGATGGCTACGCAGAGCCTTTACTAAAAAATTCAAACTTATCTAACACTTGATGGGAATTTAAAACTTGTATTGAAATGATGACTAGATACAAACTATACAAATATAAAGAAATTAAAAACTTACTGATAATATTTCTTCAGCTTGACCGCGTTCCATGGGTACTTGCTCGGCTTGCCCTCTAGATCTTCTAGCTCGTACGATCCTATCAGTAGTGTGCGCGTTATTCGGTACGGACCCTCCCAAGTCGGGCCAAGTATGCCGATGGACTGCTCCGTCGCCCTTCGAAGTACGAGCTGGCCGATAGTGAATTGGCGAGCACGTACTTTGGTGTTGTAGTAGCGCTCTGACCTTTGCTTGTAGACCACGTTCTTCTCGTCCGCTGTTAGCCTTCGCTCTTCTAGGAAGTCCAAGTCGGAGAGCTGTGCATCGTTATTCAACTACTCGTCATAATTTTCCACTCGAAAAGTGGGGACTTGCCCCTCTGCTGGTATGACAGCTTCGGTTCCGAACGCGAGCGCGAACGGAGTTTCACCAGTAGAATTCCTCGTGGTCGTCCGATATGCCCACAAAACCATGTGCAGCTCGTCCGCCCATTTGCCCTTCAATCCATCTAGCTTAGCTTTCAAGGTGTGCTTGATGATTTTGTTGATTGCCTCTACTTGACCATTCGATTGTGGATGATAGGGTGTTGAAATTTTTTTCTTGATGTTCCACTCTGAGCAGAAATCCAGCATGTGTTGACTTGTGAATTGACGTCCGTTGTCCGTCACTATTGCTCGTGGTAGGCCGAACCTGCAAATTATGTTTTTCCATATGAAACTTGTCATCTGGGCCGTTGTGATGGTCTTCAATGCCTTCGCTTCAGTCCACTTGGTGAAGTAATCGACTGCTACGACTACGAAAGTTACCCCCCCGACGCCAGGCGGGAAAGGTCCAATGATGTCGATGCCCCACTTCGCGAAGGGCCAAGAACTGTAGACGGAGATGAGCTCGTCTGGAGGTGAGTGAATAGCTGGTGCAAAAGCTTGACATCTCTTGCACGCCTGGGCGTAATGAATTACATCCTTCTTCAGTGTTGGCCAGAAGTAGCCTTGCCTCATGATCTTTAAAGCGAGCGCTTGCCCCCCTGTATGATTTCCACATGATCCATCGTGGATTTCGTACATGACGATCTTCGCCTCGTCTTCCCCGAGGCATTTCAATAAAGGTATTGAAAAACCCCGTTTATACAGCTGGTCGCCAATAACAGTGTACCTTGCGGACCTGAGCTGCAATCTGGTCGCTTTCACTTTGTCCCCCGGGAGTTCGCCGGTCTTGATGTACTTGATGATCGGCGATCTCCAGTCCTCGTCGCTGGTCGCTTCAACCTGCAAAATCTGACCTCTGTTCACCGATGGGGAAGAAATTTTAGTGATGGTCGCTTCTGAAAATATTGCCTCCCCCTCTGAAGTGGCCAGCCGAGCTAACGCATCTGCTTGCGTATTGTCCTCCTTAGGGATTTGCTCGATGTGGAATTGATCAAATTGCTCGAGTAATCCTTTCACTAGCTCTTGATATTTTATCATTTGATCGCCGCGAGCCTCGTAGTCGCCCGTTATTTGACATACAACCAGCTGAGAGTCAGAAAAAAAATTCAGTTTTCTGGCGCCCACGGCCATAGCCATCTTGATTCCTGCAACCAGAGCCTCGTACTCTGCTTCGTTGTTGGTCGCCCGATACTCGAACTCGATCGCCGAAGCAAACGTCTGTCGGGTTGGGCTGGTGAGGACGATTCCTGCCCCTGCTTTGGTGCTCGTCGACGAGCCATCGACGAACAGTGTCCAAGGAAGTTCGATTCCCTCGTCCACTTTTTCCGGGAAAGTGAGCTCTACAATGAATTCTGCCAGCACTTGTCCCTTGATTGCCGTTCTAGGTGTGTAGGTGAGCCCAAATTGCCCTATTTCCACCGACCATTTCAAAAGTCTTCCAGTGGTATCCGGACGATGCAGTGCTCGTCGGAGTGGAAAGGTTGTGAGGACGACCACCTCGTGGTCGAACAGGTACTGCCTTAATTTTCTGACACTCATGACCAGTGCGTATGCCAATTTTTCCATTGGAGTGTATCTCAACTCCGCATCTCTCAATGTTTGACTTACGTAGTAGATAGGCAGATGTGTGCTCCCCTCAGCTCGAACGAGCACTGAACTGATCGCACAGTCAGTGGCCGCCAAGTATAGATATAAAATTTCGTCGGGGACTGGCTTAGATAGGATCTTCGGATCCGATAGATATTCCTTTAACTTCTCGAAAGCTTTCTCACACTCATCGGTCCATTCGAACCTCCCTTTTTTCAAAGCATCGAAAAAAGGTTTGCAACGATCGCCCGTTCGTGCAATAAATCTGTTCAGCGATGCAAGGCATCCTGTTAACCTCTGTACTTCTTTCACGTTCCTTGGGCTTTGCATGTTAATGACTGCTTGAATTTTACTCGGATTCGCCTCGATGCCCCGCTGGCTAACCAAGTGCCCCAGAAATTTTCCTGAGCTAACACCAAAACTGCATTTTTTCGGATTTAACTTCATGTTGTATTCTTTCAGTATATCGAACGTCATGGCGAGGTGGTGTAGGTGATCCTCTTTCCGCAAGCTTTTGACAACGATGTCGTCGATATAGACCTCCACCATCTCGCCGATGTGTTTCTCAAACATCTTATTTACCAGTCTTTGGTATGTTGCCCCCGCGTTTTTCAAACCGAAAGGCATTCTCTTCCAGCTATACATATCGGTGGCCGTCATGAAGGCCGTATGTCGCTGGTCGTCAGGATGCATCGCGATCTGATGGTAGCCCGCGAAAGCATCCATGAAAGTTAACATCTCGTGCCCCGCTGTATTGTCTACTAGGTGATCAATGTGGGGCATCAGAAAGTGATCTTTCGGACAGGCATCGTTTAGATCTGTGAAGTCTATACACAATCTCCACGACCCGGTCGTCTTTTTGACGAGCACTGGATTGGCTAACCACTCGGGTCAGTTCCAGTTTTCTCGATTAATTTATTGTCGATCAATTTCTTGACTTCGACCGCCAAAGCCGCATATTTATCAGGCCCAAATTTCCTTCGTTTTTGGGTGATAGGTCTCCTTGCTGGATCAATATTCAATCTGTGGCAGGCATGATCCGTGGGAATGCCCACCATATCCTCGTGCGACCAGGCGAATGCTCCGATGTTTTCTTTCAAAAATGCGACCATGTCTGATCGCAAATGTTCTGGTAAATTCGAACCGATGAATACCTTGAGTTCTGGACGAGCTTCGTTTAAATGGATGGTTTCAAGGTCCTCCGCTGAAGTTGCCCGTTCTTTAGGGTCCTTCCAACGAGGATCCTCGATTCCGAACCCTGGCTCAAAGCCTAACCTAGGCTCCAGATCTGGAAAGTTTTCTGGAACCTGGTCGTCGGGGAACTGGTCGCCCGAATCTGTCTGCTCGTCGATCTCCATTGGGGTGTGGTCGTCCACTTCCATGGAGGCGTGCTCGTTCGCCTCCACTTGGTGGTCGTCGGAACCACGACTGCACTCCCCAACTTCAATCTTTCTGTACTTGCTAGGAAGACCCTCCAAGTAGTTCATTTGTTGATTTTGTGTTTGACACTCAATATACTGGCCAATCATAGTACTTTACTTAGAATGACGCTTTGCAAAACGGACGAGACACTCCCTCGCCCGCGTCTGATCGCCCTTGACGGTTATAACTCCCGCCGGGGTCGGAAACTTTACACAGTAATAAAAGGTAGAAACGGCCGCCTTGAACTCGTTGAAGAAAGGACGGCCGAGGAAAGCATTGTAGGACGATGGCATATCTACGATCATAAAGTCGAGCTGCCGAGTGTGATGCATTGTTGGCTCTTTTGATGATACCAGCTCCAGGGATAATCTGATTTTCCCAATGGGATGGCTGTGCGTATCCCCAAAACCTACGATTATATCGTCGCAAGGCTCAATGTATTCCGGATATCCACCGAGAGCATCCAAAGTATGCTTGAAAAGGATGTTGGTGTATGCCCCGGTGTCGACCATCAGGCGATGGACGTTGGTTCCCATAATCTTGCCCGTGATGACCAAAGCATCATTGTTTGGGTGCACCACGCCGTTCAGGTCGTCGTCCGAGAAAAGGATTTGGTGAGATAGGGGCTTCTCGGCAGTCGGAGCGACGCACACCTGATGGACATTATTCAGTGCTCGCTGCTCACTCTGAGCTCGGCGAACAGATAGCTCTTTCCCGGATTGAGTTCCTCCCTACGGGCCTTCTATCACATTACAGGCTCCGCCCACATTATCGATGTCGTTGCCAGGATTTTGTGGCATGGGAGGAGTTAGCTTGGGACGATTCAACTGCTGGCGCAGGTCGTCGCCGTCGTCGCGACGTTTCTTCCCCCTGTTGTCGCCATTTCCAAGGGGCTTGATGAACTGGGCGAGCTTGCCCTCATTGTACAGCTTAAAAAGGTTTCTCACCAAGTCTCGGCACCCATTGGTGTGGTGGCCGATGGAGTTGTGGTAGTCGCAGAATTTGCTACCATCTAGGTTTTCATCACTTGTATGCATTGGCTTTGCCTGGGGGAGCAGATTCTTTCCCCTGACTGCATTAAAAATACCCCTGGGATCAAGAGAGAGAGATTCTCTGAACTGGATGATCTCAGGAGACTCCTCGAAAGGCCTGAAGTTCGCTGGGCGAGCACTGCCAGCTTGAGTGGTCGCCTTCTTGGGCTGGGACGACTCCCCAGTGTTTGTATTTTTCTTGGGCCAGACCCTCTTGGACGCCTCCGGCTGCTCGTTAGCCTTGGCGGCGTCCATTATTTCCTCCATTTGAATGAAGTTCCCAGCCCTCGTGCGGAAGTCCGCATAAGAACTGGAAAAAGTAAGATGGATAGATTCCCAAAGCTTGGTACCTATCCTCAGACCGGAAACAGCTGAGATCAACTTCGTCTCATCGTTTACGGCCTCCCCATCGATCACCAGCCTATCGAAGCGCTCGATGAAGTCCTTGCCTGACTCATTTATAGATTGGCGAACGTTTGCCAAACGTTGCTTTGAGGCTGGGCGAGCAGCAATAGACCCGTAGTAGGTCAGAAAGAGTTGTCCCAGCTCAAGGAATGAGGTGACAGATCCGGGACTCAACGTTGTGTACCATCGATGAGCCCGGTCTCCCAAGGTTAGGGAGAAGTTTCTGCACTGTGTGGCGTCCGTTGCCCCGATTGAGGCCATGTAGTTGGAGTACTTGGACAAGTGTACTCTGGGGTCGGACGCTCCGTCGTATGCCGCCATGGAGGGCATTTGAATCTTTCTTTGAATGGGGGCGGTAAGGATTGCAATGCTCAAAGGAGGTGCGGGCAGAGTGATTGGTGGGGTGGTCCCTAGCTTCGAGGCGACCACCTCTGCTCGTAGAGTCTCCATCTCTAACTTCATTAATTTTTGGGTCTCGAGGAACTGGGCGATCTGCCCCTCCTCGGCGGTTTGTGGCTTGGGGCCGACGTCCTCGTCGCGTCGGCTCCCCTGGGATGCGGCCGGGCGATCATCATGACGTGATCGCCTGGGAGAGTGCCTGCCAGAATGGTGGCTGCGATAGCTCTTCGCCGGAGCTCGCGAATATTTCCCTGGTCCCACTCGATCAAGAGCTGAGACTCTGTCGCCCTGATCTCTCTTATCAGCGCGATCCCGGTGGTCGGCCCTGCCTGGTCGGCCATCCACATTGAAGGGCACTCGGCGAGGAGCCCTCCTATCTTTATCATCCATCCGGTTGAAAACCGAATTTCTGTGTCGCGAGTCTCCCGTGTGGCTATTGTGGGAGTGCTCGTCGACTTTGTTTTTTCCTCTGTCTTGGGGGTGAACAGAGTTGGAGTGATAGGAACGGTTGTCTTCTTCGTTCCCCTTAGCTTTGCGAGCTTTGTCGAAAGCCTGATCTTTGGCCTTCTCCAGCTCCTCATTTTGCCTCTTCTTCTCCGCGAGGTAGTCACAGAGATCTTTCAGATGCTGGGGATCATTCAGAATGTCCCCCATGTTCAAGTTTGCAAAAGGGTTTGCCGACCGCGCCGGAAGGGGTTCGTTCCCTCCGGACGGTAAGATTCCGTCTTGTGGAGTATGGTGAGACATCGTTTAAAGAGTGTCTCTGGGGATTATTACAAAGATATGACTGTTCTTAAGCTTTCGACGCTTAAAAATGAAAGATTAGAGTTCTTACGCAGAAGAACGTGCTATTACAACTACTTAGAAGCAAAGTAACAACAACTTAAAGCTTAAAAACAAGTTACACGGAGATCAAACTCCAAAATATGTCTCGAATATCGCAAATATTCAAGAACACGAAGAACACAGAAATACGTAAACAAAGCTTTAAAAGGTTGAACTACCGATTAAAAACCTGAAAACGGAGTTTGCAAACCGATCGCTCGATGATCGGTCGAAACTGAGAGTGATGAACACGTAAAAGGACCCCTCCTTCTAGCGCCAAATGTTGTACGTGCTTTTGATGGTTGAATCGGATGTGGACTATTTGTTAGCACGAGACAAACATGTATAATGATCGGGGGTTTATTACGTGTTTAGGGAGTATTTATGTGATGATCTTGATGATCTTATGAAGAACACACAAGAATAAATGAAGAACACAAAGATGTAGCTTCTTTGAGAAGCTAAAGCGTAAGAGCTTGGGAGTGTTTATTGCTTTGGGTTGGGTGATTTTGTGGAATGAGTAACTTGTGTACAAATGAGCCTCTTTTAGGCATTATATAGTGGTTTCTAGGGGCTGCCCGCCCTTTACACGTGGCACGCCCTTATTGGACCTGACTTCTGCCCGAAAAGGTGATTTGATGGCGCATTTAATGCTAAACCGCCTCTGGTGCTCGTCCTCGCCGAAATGCCGAGGAGCTGAGCTACGGTGGTCGCCGGAGGACCATGTCGAGGAGTGTGGTCGCCACGCTCCATGCTGTCTCCCAAGGCTTCAACACTTAGACTTTCTTAGCTAAGATAGACACGTGCTCGCCACACATTTGGGCGAGCAGCTAACTAATCCATGTGCTCGCCAACATCTTTGAGCGAGCACTTAAATATATTAAATACATCTATTCTATTACATTTTCTTGGTCTTGTTGACTAGTCGTCGCACGACTTTGTTGACTGGTCCTCGCCACGTAAGCTGGTGACTAGGATTGACTTGTCAAAGATTGACTTCTTTGACTAGGTATAACAGTTGATATAGCAGAAAGAGTATTGAAGGTAGAAGAGCAAGATCAAGAATAGAGAATTTGCAGCGTGATCGTGAATAAGAGAGCAAGTGATTTACATTTCAGAATGTCTCCGTTAGGTTCACACGAGCAATAATTTTAGATGTGCAAAATATAAAGTATTTATACGTAAGCTATGATAAGCCCATTTGGAACCTTTGGATGAAACAACATGAAATCTGATTTAGAGCTAAGGAGAATTATAAGCATTTTTGAGAAGTAAAAAAGGAGAATAATAAGCATTCTTGTTAACAAATGGCGATTGGCTCATGTTAATAGATTATACAGCCAATCTGTTTTAGAGCCAAGGAGAATTACTTTTCTTATTACTCCCCCTGTCCACAAAAAAATGTGCTTAAACTTTTCGACGCATATTTAAAAAAAATGTTGATAAAGTAATATTATTTTCAGTATAATAGTATTTTGGGTTGTTGTAAAATAAGAATAAAGTGTTTTTTTTTCTAAAAAGAAAATGAGCACACTCAGCACTTTGGTGTAAAAAAATTCTACTTGTTCGAAATTTTCAAAATAGTCATAGATTTTAAAAAAAAGTTGCCCAATTATACCATGCATATAATTTCATTATTCTCACTTTTTAAACTATTCAATTTTATTATTCACATTTTATTTTTTAAAATATTAATATTATTCATGCTATTTTATCTTTATCATTCAACTATCACTTATTTATTCCAATGGTCACACTTTATTCATAAACATTCTTTTTATTCATAACTTGATCCCACAATACTTCATAATATACTTGCATTCTATTTATATATATTATATTCATTCCATCCCTTCGAAAGTTACAATTTATTTTTTGCATATTAATTAAGGAATATACTCAGTAGTATTATATGTGTATAAAAGAGAAAAAAGATAAAATGAATGAAAAAGGAAAAAATAGAAAGAGATAGTAGGTGTTTCAAAAAAAAGAAATAAATAACTTTGTGAAACGTTCAAAATGATAAAATGAGTAACTTTCGAAGTGCAAATGAAGTATATAAGTTAACTAATGTTCATTGAATTTCGTGCTCAAAGAAATAAACATAGTGATTTTCACTTTTCGTATTTTATCTAATAAAGGCATAAAATAGGAGGAATACATATATGAGAAGTGCAGATGGCACTAAAATCAGCAAGGGAGCAACAGCCGCCACCGTGTGCCACCCCCAGCAACCCAAAATACCCACCTTAATCTGCACTAAATCCACGAGCGCCACCGCCAAGAACGCACACCCGAAGATGGTACCGGCGGCCGCCGCCACAATCCCAGCTTGCAGCAGCCGCAGGTTCACGTGCCCTCCGCCGTGCATTTCATGAATATTGGTCCTCCCTGGTGTTCTGATGGCAAGTTTAAGGCCTGAAGCGATGAGACTGGAAAACAGGAAGGCGGTGAAGGAGTAGACATGAGACTCCACGAAATGCTTCCCGGAGGCGGAGGTGGCGGCGCAGGCGGAGGAGGTGACGAGGCTGTTTTTGGGGTCAGCGGGGTTTAAGGCGATGCCGATGAAGGCGGCGAAGGTGAAGAGTGAGTTGACGTTGAGGGTACCGTCTAAGGCCATTGTGTGTATGGACGTGGTGCTTATGCTACGACGGGGAGCTATATTTTGTGTCATGTTTGCACCGTTTCGATTTCTCTGTTTCACTAGTCTTTCATCCTGTTTGATCTTTTAGTGCAATTTTGGACAAGTTTTTTTTCTCATTTTTGGGGTATTATTTATGGATATGTATGTGATCAAGTGGGAGTAGAGTGGCGTACAAGTTTGGAAACAAGAAAAGAAACTCTTTCGGATTTAGTGTTGGTCTCTTTTACGACAAGGAAATTAAGCATGTGACTAATATTGTGAATTAATTGCCTCATTACATGGGATGATTGCTTAATGATTTTGTCAGCTACTTTGTTTTTTACATCTAGTATTGATCACAAATATAGTTGAGTTAGCGAGTTTATCCTACGATTAGTGAATATGGGAAGGATAATTCAGAGTCAGCGAAGACGGTCAAGAACCAACACTTCGAAGACATATTGATAGTGTCACCTCCACAATTTAGTTCGCCACCTCATAGACCTAGTTGAAGAGATCCTACATGACTGTCCATCAGGGGTGAACAACCAACTTGATAAGAACTTTAATCCACCTAAGCCTGCTCGTCCTATATAAGTGCCAAGGCGAGCGTCCGCGCGCAAACGTGCAATTTACTTAGTCATTAAGTCTTAAAGACTGATCATGTGCCACTTAGGCTTGTATGTATGCTTCGCTAAGGGCACGATTAGTGTAATCACTACAACTCATATGCCTACATGTGATATTTAAAAGTCTTTGATCTAATTAATAAGCCCAATCTAAACACTCAACACAAATTCTATTTTCTCTCTTCATAAGCTCTCTCAGTTCTCTGAAGAACAATATTATTCAATACATCCAACTCGACCATTTGGAATTCGATTCCTAGATAATTAAATTCTATGAATCATATTCCTCGCTCGTTACTCCCTAAGAATTAATATACAAGAATTAATTTACAACCCCTCTACAAGTTCGAACTTTTAGATGAGACATAATTCTTTTGCAAATTGTCGAAATTCAGCACCAACTTTGCTAGCTAGGGAGGGTCCTCACCTAATAAATTCATCGTGAAAGAAGCTGCCAATCATTAATTCAATTACACATTGGCCATGCCCAACATTTAGGTACAAAAGTTTTCCCACACGTCAACATTTATATATGTAATTAAATTTGGTACTTAACTAGCTATGTATACACACGCTACTCCCTCCGTCCTCCTAATAAGTTTTATTGGTAGATGAACACATATATTAAGAAATTAAAGTATAATATCGAATATATTCTAAGATGTAATTTAATTATAACGTTAACATTTATGTATAAAATAAAAAAAATTGAAAATATTGTGAGAGGAAAGTTTATAAAAGTCTTTTCATTTTAAGGATGTATAAGTTAATGTTAATGTTTCAAAAAAAAAAAAAGTGTAAACGACACTTACGAGACTGCTTATAGAGTTATAGTTTCAGGTGATTTGCGCCTTTTATTTTTGACAAGTTGATTAGCTCATTTTAAGACTAATTAAATCTGGTAAAAAGAAAAGGACTCATTAAATCTGGTAAAAAGAAAAAGACTCATTAAATCAATTGTTTTCAAATCAAGGTTTGAAGAGTAAGCTAGCGTTTCGTTTACAACATTATTATCAAGATTATATATATTTCACCTTTCCCTTTTAAAGTAAGTGCTCCAAAATGACATTTTTATTTTCACAAGTACTCCTCTCATTTCCAATTTGTTTGTCGTTTAAAGAAGTTTCACAAGTAAATATAAGGACAAAATTGAAACATACTAGCATTTAATTAATTCTTGTAAATTGATAAAAACTGACAATCATTAATTCTGGAACAAAATGGAGTAATACAAATAAAATGGGACAGATCGAGGGAGTAGTTCCTTACAAGTTTGTGAAGACCATGTCCGCTCTCAGTTCATTCTGACCAAGTCGTAGGGCCGAGCTGATAACAATTGTTTTAGATCAAACCCCGAGCCAGAGTGCACTCGAAACTCAATCTCATGGACAAATGTAATAGATGGATATAATGAGCCCGAATTACCTAAGTCATGTATAGACTAAACTGGGTTCGATCGAATGCTACACCTCGGGTCTTCGTAGAGCTCAACTCGAGCCTGCAAGGCTCAAGATAACGCATTCCGACCAGCGAGCTTCAGTCACTAACCCAAGCTCAAATAACCCTGACGAGCACGCAACCTCCAAACCAAACGAGAATCGGTCGTGAGTGGTGATACAAATGTAATATTAGAGATATCTTCCATAAAATTTGTGAAGTACAACCATTTAATGCGCCACATGCTCTGTAACGTCTGTCATTGTGGCTAATGAGAGCTTGCCGCAAGCCTAGAATCTAGATTTGAACATAATACACCCGTACACTCTCGATTCGAGCCTCCCAAATGGAGGTCCAGGATCGACGACTAAGATTAAGGAACACTATAAAATGCACACTTACCCTTATTTATGGTTCACTTCACCTACCATTCTTTCTTTACTTTCAACATCTTATACCAAGCTCACATTTGTTTGGTAGTTACTCAATCAACTTACAACTCCAAGCTACATCTAGTCTGATTAATCTGCTATCAACACAAATTACGTAAAAAAATAAAATAAACATACATATCTACAATTCAAAGTTCAATTTTAACCATGCATTTAACCCAAATTATCAACATTAGTATAATAAGTTCACGAAATATCATATAAGCATCAACCGACCACAACAATAGTAAAGAACTTCAATAAGTACTCAAAATTGCAAATAGCCTGTCAATTTTTTTCCAAACATTATGGATTGATGAGTTGACTAAATGAGTCACCCGGTCGTGCCGGTTCTCCCGGTTCAGAGTGGTTCATATGGGCGATTTCTACATGTGAAGTGACACACAAAATAAGAGATAATTTTATAAACTTTTTATGTATAAAATAAAGAAATACGTTGACTTTTTTTGCTTTTGTAAAATTACATTTATGTAAAATTAAAAATATTGTAAAAGTTTAAATTTATAAAAAATGTAAAAGTTATTGTAGAATAAAAAAGAAAAATGTGAAAATAATTGCGTGAATAATATGTTTTAAAAAGAATAAATGGAGTAGGGTAGCATCCGATCCATTTGTTGATTTGTGAAAAATAAAGTCTATTTGTTGAGGAAACTTAGAAGTATACTCAAAAATGGGCGAAACAAGTGTTAAGCAGATACTGGGAGACCTAAACAAGGACTCCTTCGTCGCACTTTTGTCGAAGCTGATCGGCGAGTCAAAGTTCGTCCAGAACAACCCACCGGAGCTCATCCCGGAGGAGGACCGAATCGTCAATCACGTGCTCGACGTTCTCCGCCCTTTCAGTACCGCCACTGGCGGCGGCCCACTCGTTATCAATCATGTCGCCTACAAGCCAAATAGGGGAAATCTCATCGTCGAATATCCTGGAACTGAGCCTGGCAAAATTTTGTCATTCGTTGGTATGCACATGGATGTCGTCACGGCCAACCCTTCTGATTGGGTAATTCAATTAATTTCCTGTCTTCTGTGGGAATTTTAGTGAGTATGCGATCGTATGCTGGTTGTTAGCATGCTAGGTTTGCTTCCATTGCGAGTTTTTGCCTTTTTAGTTAGTAGATTGGGAGCAATTTTGATCAATTTGCGAAATGAGTTTATAATTTGGTGATGCTAAAGACGCATATATTGGAATTGATCTCACAAATTAGCCAAATTTGCACCAATCTAGACAATATTCTGGCTTTAATTTTAAGTAATTGGCTGAAGTATCTTGCATTTTTACCTATGTTCTGCTCTACTTTGTTTTGTGTAGTTTCAAAACCTTGCTATTGTAATTACAATGCCAAAGTGGCCAATGATGATGATGATGATTGATTGTATAGTTTTAGGCCGATTCCATGTAAATAGTTAAAATGGAACGAGCTGTTAAATAGGAATATTCTGTATCTGGATACCAAACTATAACTGGGTAGAACTTTCCTTTGAGATTCTGTTGTGGGCACCTTATCTTAAGAAAAGTATATTGCAGGATTTTGATCCTTTTACACTGAGTATTGATGGCGAAAAACTTAGAGGGCGTGGAACTACTGATTGTTTGGGGCATGTTGCTCTCGTAGCTGAGTTAATGAAGAAGCTGGGGGAGGAAAAGCCTCCATTGAAGTCCACTGTGGTTGCTGTGTTTATTGCAAGTGAAGAGAATTCATCTATACCTGGAGTAGGGGTTGATGCCTTAGTGAAGGACGGATTGCTTGACAAATTAAAGCATGGACCTTTGTATGTATAATAAACCTTTTCTTGATGTTCAATTTAGCTGGAAAGCTGAGTATATTCACATTGCTATGAAAATTTATCGTATGAGTGGTCTTTGTCTCTCTTTCAGGTTTTGGATTGATACTGCAGATAAACAGCCTTGCATTGGTACTGGTGGTATGATACCATGGAAGCTTCATACCACTGGAAAGCTTTTTCACAGCGGTCTAGCCCACAAGGTACTTCCTTTTTTTGGTCTCTTGAAATCATTATTGGTTGTTTGGATTGATGTGGATCTGGAATCTATCACTTTTATTTTGAACTAATTTTGGAGGGAGTTGGCCATTTGGGTTGATTTGAAATCCATCCATATCAAAGCCTTGCATTTCAAATCTCTCGATCCAAACACAACCTTAATAACTTTATGTATTTGTTGGTATTACTTTTATTCCTTTTGCTTTCTCTACTGATTTTACTTTACATCAGCCCTATTAATCGGACCTATCAGGGACGAACCCATGAATATTGCTCAGCGGGGTCTTATTAATAATATTTTAAAGAAGTTTTTGCCATAATTTTAAGTGAAAATACTTCAAAACACTAATTGAAGCTCCGCCTCACAGATTCCATATCTTAAAATTAGACCTGTGAGACAGATTAACACAACAAAGATATTTTTTTTTAATTAAATTAGACCTGTGAGACAGTTTTTAATTATATGACACAACTAAATAAAGTATAAAATAAAATAAATTGTTAACAATATAAATATATATAAAATATTTTGATAGGAAGTCTTGTAAATACTATTATAAAAATAATTATTATATATATACATGCATATATATATATATATATATATATATACATTGAATACAACTATAAAATAAAAAAAACACTGAATATGGGAAAGAAGTGCAAGTTAGGAGTGACTAACTGGGGTTGAATTCATGAGTTTCCAGACTACACTGACCTTTCTGTTGAATTTTTATATCAATTGTTAATTATATTTAGAAAATTAGAAAATTCAGGCCAGGGGGGCCTTTGGCCCCAAGGTGCATCCGTCTCTGCCTATCAATCAGCTATTTTCATTGACCAAACAGCTCTATTAATTAGCTATCTACAATTCAGGGAATAAAACTGTACACGAAGAGGAAAAAAAAATTCTCACATTGTAGAAAATCTCCTATTATTATACTCATTATCTTCAGATCTTTCAACAGAGATCATGGATTGGCTACCCCTAGTTTTGCCTTTTGTATGTAGTTTCAAATTTGAGTCTCATAGAGGTAAAACACCGTGAGATACAAATGCTTCCTTGGCACATACTATATTGGATGCATTAGAAATGGAGTAAATACCATGGACTTATAAATCAATATAAGAAGCTGATTTCAAGGCTGAAATAGATATTAAAAGTAATTTTTTTCAAACTTCTGTGCTTTTATAGTTTAAAAAAAAACCCTGTACTTGTAGAATGCACATGTATTGATTGACCTGATTATCTAGAGGACAACTTTTCAGAAATATCTTGGCATAACATAATTTCTAATTTAATTAACAAAGCAACAAATTATTGCTGAGTTACAAAGATTTCATACATATGTGTGGTCATAACCTGCTGCTAAAGTTCAATGTGTGAGATATATCCAGAAATATAAAAATGTTAGTAATATAGATACTGTTTGTAATGCATTTATATTTTTTGACGTTTATGTATGCAGGCTATAAACCCTTTTGAGCTAGCTATGGAGGCACTTAAAGTAATACAGTCACGTTTCTACAAAGACTTTCCTCCCCATCCAAAGGAAGAAGTATACGGATTTGCCACACCATCAACCATAAAACCAACTCAGTGGAGTTGTAAGTTCTGGAAAATAAATATGTAACTTGCTTATAATCAAGATTGATTGTTTTGTGCAATTAGCTTGCTTCTTAAACTATCATATTATTGACAGATCCAGGAGGTGGCATCAATCAAATTCCAGCTGACTGTACAATTTGTGGAGATGTTAGGTTATGTTTCTTCATTGAAGTGCTATTATACAAGTCTTTGCATTATTGTTGACTTCTGAAGTTTCTCTTTGTTATTGCAGGTTGACACCATTTTATAGGTACCAATTCTTACTCTTTATTTTGACTAATTTATGAGTGTTTCTTAATCACGGCCACTTTTATTTTTGGAATACAATCTTGTCTATGTCCAGTGTTACTGATGTAATGAAGAAACTTCAAGAATATGTTGAAGACCTGAATACTGGCATAGACAAGCTGGAAACGCGGGGACCTGTTTCAAAATATGTTTTACCAGATGATAATCTCAGGGGACGGTGGGTTTTTCTTCTTTCACATAATGAATGACTGTTTTTACTAAATCTCAGCAAGTTCATAGTATGATTTTCCATTTCCTAAGATTGGTTTTTTCAAAGAGCAGGTGCTATAGTTTTTCCTTTTTTGATGCAGTTTCAAAATTTCAGCATTTTTTTGATTAGATAAAGATTTTTGGTTATTCTGATCATTCCTTTATTTTAATTGTATTTTAGGTTGACTATTACCTTTGATGAAGCATCTTCCGGAGTGGCTTGCAATCTTGACTCTCGTGGCTTCCATGTACTATGTAAGGCTACTGAAGAAGTGGTTGGGCATGTGAAACCCTATTCTATTACGGGTACCTTGCCACTGATTCGAGAATTACAGGTAGGATCTCTCTTTCTTGTATCTGCCTTGTTTTTTCTTAAAAATAAAACGGGTTCTCTTTATTTCACATTGAACTTTTGTCTTGCTGCAGGACGAGGGTTTTGATGTGCAAACTGCTGGCTACGGTATAGTTTCACTTCCTACTTCATATTTTCTGTGTTTTATTCCATTATTTGACTTTGTGTTACTACTATCTATATATAAACCTCATTTCTTTCTTTTAAGAAAAGAAAAGAAGTGTTTTCAAGGTGCTATAACAATGTGCAAACATGCCTAGAAATTGTTCTCTAGGGCCTGCCAGTGTGAATAGAGTTCTAAATTCAATATTAAGGAAAAATATAGAAACAGATCCATAAGATATGGCCTATTTACTAAGAATCCCTGTTGCATTTGGAAATTACAGACACCCCTGAAGGTACTGTAGTCGCCCCAGGTTTATACTTTACTTTCAATCCCTCAACCGGCGTAATTTTTGAAAAAGACAATGCGAAAGGTGTATTTTGCAAAATTTAAAAGAAAGCTGTTTTTTTTTTCCTTATATTATTTTGGGAAATATTTTTTGAAGAATTTTGCTCAGCATTATTTCTTTAGCTGAATTCGGTAGTATGTAGGAAAATATGAGGAGTTCTAAGAGAGAGTTCACTAACAGGGATTTTGGAACACCATTAACCATGACACCAACTCACGAGCTTAATCGAGTCTAAACAAACTTAATAAATCTAATAAAAAAAGTATAATACCTTTACTAAGGTGTATAATTTTATACAAATAATTAGGTTTGATCAAATATTAATATATTTACGACAACTAAACCTTCAAAACTGTATGAGCTAGGCCGCCGCAAGCCCATCAATGAATCTGTTCACGAGCTAACAAGCTGAACATTGTCAAGTTTGAATATGGTTTGTTTGTCTAAAACGAGCCTCATTAGATTTACCCAAATGAGCGTTCTGAATATGGTTTGTTATAGGGTAGTAAATATATATGAGATTGTGAATTGATGCAGAATGGCTTTGTGCAGGCTTAATGGCTACATACCATGCGAAGAATGAGTACTGCATTCTATCGGACATGTGCCAAGGCTATGCAGTCTTTGTCAGTATCGTTTCACAGTTGGAAGATTAAATCAATATGCTGTGTATCTCTTTGTGAATTATTTCTCAACACTGGTAAATTATCATTCACCTTAAAAGGATTTGGAGGCCTCACTACTATGGTGTTCTGCTAACTGGAAACTATTATGGTTTATTTATTATCTTGCCATTTTGATATTGCATTCATCATTTCTTTCAATGTTCGGTTTTTGCGTTCCGCAATACCATTTTGTTGTGGTGAATAAGGTGCAGTAGTTTCGTGCATAATTCTACAAAAATCAACAAATGGAAACTCATACTCACCTCCTCTATCACTTCTCAATATTTTAAACTTTCGATTACGCTAATTTCCAACTTCATTCTTGTGAAGAACGAACTTTTCAAAAGCTTTGTCTTTGCTTTTTAAAAGTTAACACATAACAATATTTTGTGCAATCATTTACAAACGTGATGAAACATTTATTCCCACCACATGTTTGCACTGTTTTTAAGTCACACATATTCGTCTGAATTAAATTAAGTGATTCACTATTTTTTAATAGACCATGTCAAGTAAAAGACCGACTTAAACATGTAAATAGAAGTAAAATAATTTTATTCATGTTTTTTTTTTTTTTGATAGTCATTAGAGCTTAAACAACCGATCACATTCGTAGCTCTTACTAACAAACACTCTATTTTTAGAAAAGATAACCTTATTCGACCCTATTACAATGCGGAAATTGTGCTTATTTATCAAAGACTCGGACACTAAATTCTTACGAATGTCTGGTACATACAACACATTAAATTTCAGCACTACTTTTCATTTTCTCAGAAGTGACTGAATTTTCCTTAAAAAAATTCTCCTTGTTCAGGTTTTCATCAAGAAAGTTAAACAACTCCTTAGATGAGTAGATATGTCGGTAGTCCCCATAACAATCCACTATTCACGTGGATTTGAACCTACCATATTCACTTCAGATACCACAAACGCAAGGTGTTCATCCTTCACCATGTTGACTGGATCCTTTTTCGGTTTTCTACATTCGACCAATTTATGGCTAAGTTTGTCACAACTGTGGCAATTACCCTTGAACTCTCATTTCTTTGGACCCAAATTTGCATTTTGATCGATTTTTCCTTTCCTTTGTCCTAATTGTTGGTCTTCGAGTTTTGACCTTGCTCAACAACATTGACATTGGGCTCGTAACCATACATTTTTTTCAGATTTCTTGTTATCTTATTCAATACGAAGACGAGCAACAAGTTCTTCCACATTCGTCTCCTTTCGTTTGTGCTTCAAATAATTCTTGAAGTATTTTTAATTAGAAGACAAATTTTCGATAATAACAACCACTTGAAAAGTTTCGCTAATCATCATCCCCTCGGCATGAATATCATGGATAGTACATGTAGTTCCTACACTTGACAAACAATAGGTTTAGTATCCACCATTATAATTTAAAATTTATAATAATAATAATAAAATATTTTAGACGGCCAATTAGGCGATGTCTAAGCCCCACCACCTAAACGGTCTAGGCACTAGGCATCATCAATCCGCCCGACTACCAACTTTCGACTAATGTAACCTTAATTAAAGGGCAAAGTTTTCTCTAGTACAATTGGGAGTCTTAAAGTGTGTGCTGATACATGTGAGTAATAAAGTGTGAGGAGATACAAAATGCTATTGTAAAAAGACTCTTATGCCCTTCAAATAATACAAATGGGGTTGGTTTCTCTCATTGACACAAAATCTTTGGTTGTCAAATCAACCGATTTTGTGTTCAAATTAGATTTATTCAATTTTTTTATTTATATTTTATTCTGTTTTTACTCCAATTTTTTATTTTAAAATTATTACATATTTTTTAAAATTTTTAATCCACACAATTTTTTTTAAATTTAATTTAAAATTTTAAATCAGAATTTAATTGATTTTTTTAGTTTTTAATTTTTTATTCAGATTTTTTTTTTTTTTTTGCTCAGAACTTTTTTTCAAAAAATTACGTCAATTTTTTTTAATTAAAATTTTGTTATTCATTTTTTAAATTCAAAATTTTTAATATAAAAAATATTTTTAATTATATATTAACTAATTAGTAGGAGTATAATATATTTTCTCTCTCCTTAATATAAAGAAAATTTTCAAATGTGAAAAATCAGTCACATCAATCTGCAACTAGACCCCTCTCGCTCCACCCTTTCAATTTCAATTCATTTTCCACATTATCAATTCCCACTATTACCAAGTTTTTTTAATTTAGTTTTTATTAAATTTTTTTATTCAAAATTGATTTTAAATTTTGTTTCTCCCTCACTAGACGAATTATTTTTATTCAATTTTTTATTTATATTTTATTCAGTTTTTACTTAAAAATTTTATTCAATTTTTATTGATTTTTTTTTTTTTTGAAATTTTAAGTAAAAAATATTTAGTTCAATTTTCTTTATTCAATTTTTTATATAAAAATATTTATTTGATTTAGAAAATAATATGTATAACTCATACATAATCACTATGTCAAATTATATTGAACATCGATATATACATTGAATATAATTAAATATTGAATATCAATATAAATATATATATATATATATTTATTTGAACATCAAAATATATATGTATATATATAAATTGAATATCGACATATATATTGAACACTGATATATATTGAAGATAATACAATATTGAATATCACACAATATTGAATATCAACATCTATATTGAATATCGACATATATATTAAATATTGAATATCGACAAGATTTTCAAGTAAAAAAATGTTACTCCACTTAAGTTTTTTTTTTTTTGTTAGACAAAAGCCATTTATCGATGATATAAAGTACAAGAAAAAAGTTACAAGCTCAATAAATAAGGGGCACCATCAACATCTATATTGAATATCGACATATATATTAAATATTGAATATCGACAAGATTTTCAAGTAAAAAAATGTTACTCCACTTAAGTTTTTTTTTTTTTTTTTGTTAGACAAAAGCCATTTATCGATGATATAAAGTACAAGAAAAAAGTTACAAGCTCAATAAATAAGGGGCACCAGTTTATAATGCCAAAGAAGAAAGATGTTGCCTCTTAACAAAAGAAAAGAATGAAAAGCAGATAAGAAGAAAACAAAACAAACTGAAGTAAATAAAATGGTTTCCAGTGCTTCCAGTGAGAATCAATTATCATCAAAGATTGAAATCCATTCTTAACAGCCTAATTCCAGATTTTAGTCCAATTCCAACACCAAAAGCGAGAATACCAGGAGTGATTGCTCACATAGCTGACTTCAACAGTGCTCAAGTGAAGAATACCATTTTGCAGCATTGCCCTGAATCTCTGAGTAAGTGGAAATGGAATCTTTGCTGAAAAATAAAAGGCATAGTATGAAGTCTTGAAAGGATAATAAGTATATGCAAAAGCTAAAAGTTCAACATAGACATTTCATACTATGATTTAAGCAGTAAAAGTTCCACCAACTAAATCAGCAAATCATTCTAAAGTTGAAGCATGACAGATAGCTTGAGCATATCTGCTTATGTAAGTAAAGCCGTAAATTGCACAACTATATGCCAATTACAATTTTATGTATAATTCAATATGATCAAATGAGTGACTCTAACCATATAATGTGAGAACAAAATATCTATTTGATTATGTTTGTGTGCTTTAATAGATCTTTATATGATATCCAAATCATATCAACTGTCATGTTCTTCTTTCACAGAAGGCTCCAAAAGATTTTGAATTCTAAACTTCAAAGACTACCTAGATTTTACATTCCCAGATTTCCTCATATGTGTACACTGAGATTAGGATCATCAAAGTTTGGATAAAAATGGAGTATTAATTATAACAAAGGCAGCAAAAAAATGGAATTGTTCAATTATCATTAGATTTTAGAATCAGAAAGCAACAACAACAAAATGCATCTTTAATCAGCTGCAGCCGAAATAAAATCAGAGCAAAAAATGATAGGAATAAAGAAGCACAGAAAATTAAAACATTGATTAGGTCCTATGAACAGAAAAAAACAGAGGGACCTTACGCTCTAGGTTCGGATTCAAAGGTGATGAGAGAATGACAGAAAAAGATCCGTAGAAGAGAGAAGGAAGGGCTTACCTGTAATTCACACTCCACAAATTTATCTTTTTTTCTCAATTCCCACTCCAAAAATATTTCTAGCATATATAATCAAGTTGGAAAATGCGTAGGAAGAAATAATGGAAGAAATAAGGGAAAACTTATTTTCAGAAAACCCTAGATCTACACCGCCATCACGCGAGCGGCGTAGATCGGAGAAGATGAGCACATTGACGGGGCATTCAGGTTCTGCGTAGATCGGAGAAGACATATATATTCTCAACTCAAGTTGGCATGTTGCACTATTTTCATTTTTAAAACATTTGGAGTAGCAAATACTTAAAAAGTCTTCCTTCAATCATATGGGTCACTCCATGAAGATCACTATAAGTCTATAAATATACAATAATAACACAATTGCCTTGAACATAGAGAGGAAAATGTCTGCAAATGTGCATACCTGGGCAGTCAAACACTAAATAATCATCATCCAAGTAATTATCCAGCTTTTCAGTTAGCCATTCATCCAAATTATCTTCCAGGTGTATGTGCACTAGTTAAGGGAGTACCAATGTAATATGGTATTAACAAAATTCACTATACAGATAATCTCAGTTAATCATGATGGTGAAAGACACTAACTAAATCTTGACAACAATTGAGACAATGATAGGAAAACTAATTAATTTAATAATGCAAAGGGTAATCCATGCAGTACATAAGGCCGCCATTTGGACCTAATCCAAGTTCCTCCATAACTTCCTCCAAATTAATGAGTTCCCTGATATCTGAAAATCAATAGAACAATAGATAAAATAGAACCCAAACAATAATCAGTAATAATCAATATAGAATAACATATTGCAATCAATAGAACCCAAACAATAATCAGTAATAATCAGTGCAAAACAATAAGAAAAGAATTAGATCCAAAATTAAAAATAAACATTGATGGGGAATTATCTTTTTTTCTCAATTCCCACTCCAAAAATAAACAATAATCAGTAATAATTCCCACTCCAAAAATATTTCTAGCATATATAATCAAGTTGGAAAATACGGAGGATTAAATAATGGAAGAAATAGTGAAAAACTTATTTTCAAAAAACCCTAGATCTACGCCACCATCACGCGAGCGGCGTAGATCGGAGAAGACGAGCACCGGGCCTTCAGGCTCTGCAAGGCCCCCCCCTCGAAAATTAAAAAAAGGAAGCCTAGATGATAGAGAGGCAGACCTTTCGAGTTTTCAAATATTAGTTATCAGATCTAGAGCGGAATCGATGGAGATGAAGCAACGACGGCGAGAGGCACCACTCAAAACGGCCGCCATTTTTTTCGACGAGTTGCGAAAACGTTCGATGAAGGAGAGAAACTCCGGGGAGCAGCGCCCGCGCCACCTCCGCCGTCTAAAAACACCGAAGCCACACCCTCCTCTTCCTCATATTTGCGGATCTTGTGTGTGTGTGTGTGTTTCCAATTTCAGATCTTCTGTGTGTGTGTGTTTTTTTCCCATCGGAAAATGTGAGAGAAAGGAGAGAAACAAATAAGGAGTATTTGAAAATGAGACAGAGAAAGAAAGAGAGAGAAGATAATGCGGATGAAACGAAAATAAAAAACCTATTAACAAATAAGGGGTATAATCGATCATTCATCTGAAATTTTGTATTACTAAGTGGAATAATTTTTTTTTAAAATGTGGATGTATCAGCACACACTTAGGGGACAGATTTTATACTCTGGGTTAATAATCTCTTAATTAAAAGTCGGACATGTAATAGTATTAATTTACGCATTGGGAAGTAATGAATATAATTGGTGGTGTTTTGGTGATAAATTCACGTTAAATTATATGCAATGTTGTAATAAAAATACCCAAAAGTTGACGATGGGTTCATTTAATGTAGGCTTTTTTTTTATCCCATCCAAGTTATAATGCTATGCATGCATATTGTTTCCTATTTGTCCTAAGAAAATTATATTCAATACATACAACACACTTATTACTTTCAAAATATATAATTATTCAACTTTGATTAATTGTAATCGTGTATAGATAATTCTCTAATGATTGATTAGTCAATGATTGTATGATGGAATTATAAAAGATAAAGACATGCATCCATTAAAAGGTAGAAATATATGAGAATCTTATTCATCCACTCATGTTGCATGTCCTCAGATAGTTGTCAATCATATATTCAATAATGCATGGATCACATTTATCCTTAAAGATGCTGTCACATATTAGTAAAAAAAAAAATACAATTAATTTATCCTCAAAATTTTCACTTATTTACCCTTTTGCTATTATATTTTTTTATCCGACCAATACATTTACTTTATCACTTTAATAAAATTAAAAAGATATTAATACCCTTAATTACTTTATCACATTTTTTTAGTTTTCGTATTCAAATCAATATAAAGATAGATTTAAGACGGGGTAGAAGTTTTCAATTTAGGGGCCTAGCTAAAAAATAGTAAAAATATCAATTTAGAGTTAAAAGATTTTTTTATCGACTTATTCTAGACACGAAAGATAAAAAAAAGATCAATTTAGAGTTAAAAAATAGTCATATGTTACTCGTAAAAAAAAAAAAAAAAAAATGGACATGTTAAAAAAGTTAGGGGGTTGTGTTAAATAAATCCCATTTGTTGGAACTTGCTACACATTTCAAGTCGGGTCATCACATTTTGAATTATTTATGCAAAGCGTCACATTTCAATAATTGTAAATGGATTTATATATTGAACTTAATTTTAAAAATAATAAGATGAAAAAAGTTAGCAAAAATTCTCCATTGTCTTGTATCTCCTGCGACGCATTCTAATTGTCTTTTTAGAGTTGATATTTTTTTTATATAAAATAATTATTATTTTTCAATAATATATACAAATTAAATATTAAATTTTATCCTTCAACTTATTTTTTTTATAGTATGCGTTAATTAAATAAATTTACTCTATGTAAATAAATAAAACGTTAAAATTACACATATGTTTATTAATAAAATTCGTGTGAAATCTATATTTATAAATAAAAAGTCATAATGTTTTGCCAAACACGCATTCTATAAATTGAAATGTCTATTTTCATAACATAAATAAAATTTAAATTTACTGTGATTGAAATGCTTTTTTATTTAAATTTTAAACTTTTTTTCCAAACCCTCTCTCGATTCTAACCATTTAAGATATTCCACTCAATTTATTAGTATTATTTTAAATATGTCCCACATTACAGAATTCACATAAAATAAAATAATTTTCAATATTCCAAACCAATAGTCTATTAGACGAGATAATGTATTGAGAGTTGGTCTCGAGTTCATAATATAAGAACTCGAGTTGACCAAATCATTTTTTTTATTTTTTTATTTATGCTGTTGCACTTTTCAATTGTAGTGTCTTACATTTTTCATTAAAAATTATGTTGCACTTTTTAATTACTTACGTTTTTCATTAAAAATTTTGTTACACTTTACAGTAAGATTGACTTGCACTTTTTAATAATATTGCGTTGCACTTTTTAGTTATAATAACTTACATTTTTCATTAAAAAATGTGTTACACTTTTCAGTGATATTGTGGTACACTTTCTAGTTATAATGACATACATTTTTCATTAAAAATTGTGTTGCACTTTTCAATTATAGTGATTTACACTTTTCATTAAAAAATATGTTACACTTTTCAGTAATATTGTGTTACACTTTTTAGTTATAATGACTTACACTTTTCAACATACACTTTTCAGAAAAAAAATAAAAAATTAACTAGATCAACTCGAGTACTTATATACTTATATGTACGTGTACTCGACTCTCGAGTCTATATGAGACTTTGACTTACCTTTTTTTTTTTAATATGTCCCACATTACAGAATTCACATTTAAAAAAAAAAGTCCCACGTTACAAAATTCACATAAAATAAAATACAGTAATTATCAATAGTCTATTAGACGAGATAAAGTATTGGGCATCAGGGTATGTGACAATACATACCAAATTCAAATAGAATTAAATTCCGAAGGAGATGAGACATTAGAGAAGTTTTAAATTAAGATAACTTGTAAGTTGTAATTTAATCCAAAATATTGGTGTAATGACATTAGAAACAGCATTGTGGCAATTCATCACCCACCCAAACTAATGCCTAATTTTGGATGGGTGTACTTGTAGGTGACTAACATTCCAAACTAACTCTGACCATAACTTGGTAACTAGTTCCACCAATATTAATTATTATAAACAATATTTTGATTCATATTTTGACATTTTATACTCACTCATTCCCAACTTAATTTTCACATTTACTGTTCACCCAATTTTTTTAAAATATTATACTCCCTCCATCCATGAAAAGTAGTCTCATTAGAGTGGGACACATGTTTTAAAAAAAAAGTAGATAAAATAGATAAAATAAGGGTATTGTAGGGTATTGTGGGGTCCATTGTGAATAAAGTGATTGTTTGTAAATAAAGTTGATGACAATTTGAGTAATTAAGTGGTGGTTGAAGGGTGATAGTTTCAAAAAAGGGTATGGGATTACATTTTGTGGACAAAGAATATAGGACAAATGAGACTACTTTTCGTGGACGGAGGGAGTAATAAATAGAATTTTGAGATATAATTTTATAAAAAAATAAATAAGTGAGTTGACTTGTGTGTATGTATGTACCATAAAAATAATAACATTAAATATAATATTTTAGATATTGTACGGGTGAGTTTCTAAAGGATCGAAAAAATAGATATGAAAGTTAAGTTGGGACGGAGGGAGTATATATTTTACTGTCAATCAGCATCCAGCTCGTATCTCCTCGAAATAACCAGCGAAGAAAGTTCATCGAGTAAAACATTTTTTTTAATCGTCACAATTAGGTTGAAGAGGGGTGTTCAAACAAAGCTAGGTGAGCACATATAATTCTGTTATGCCTATTACACATGTCAACTTCTTAAGACATATGGCTAGTCCCATCCATAACTTCTGCCCGCTAAGTTCATCAGGGTGTGACAACTTGATCTCGTCAACTCAGTAAATTGCCCACTGATTGACCACTAATGCTATATAGGAGTATAGGTTTTCGTAGATGGCTTTTCTCTTCAGGATAGTCTGATTGACAGAGGAAAAATTACACGAATTTAGATGAATATAATGATTACTCCCTCCGTTCCAGAATTTTATGCACACTTTGATCGACACGGAAATTAAGAAAATAGAATAAAGTAATGTGTAAGGTAAAATAAATGAGGGGTATTATAGATAATTCATTGATAAAGTGGGAAAGATTTGACAAAAGAAAAAGAAAATTTGACTAAAGGTAAAATAAAAGAGGGGTATTAGTGGTATTATTGTTTACTTTTTTTGAAGTGTGCAAAAAATGTTGAAACGTCCATTAAGAAAAATGTGCATAAACTACCCTATAAATAAGGAAGTAATCGAGAGTAAAAAAAAAAGAGCTCTCCAAAAAGAAAGAACAAGCTATAAAATTAAAGAAAGTTAAGTCTATTTCATTTAAATCCTTTACATTTTTTCTTTTTTAAAATACGTCATAAGGTGGCCAATTTACATTCTGAAAAATTTCAAAATACGTCCTATAACTTAGATCAATTACATTTTAAATCCTTTAAATTTTAACTTTTTCAAAATACGTTATAAGGTGTCCAATTTACATAATTTTTTATCGAAAATAAAAAATTTCGCCAAAATTTGACACGCGCGACTAGAAAGTGTGTTTAAAATTTAAAAATATGTATGGTCACGTCATCATCCCCCTCTTATAAAAATAAATATCAGATTTTGTTATAGGAAATTAATGTTCCAAAATACATCCACAAAACTCAACTCGACGACCCCTGAAAAAAAAAAAAGAACTCGACGGAATTTACAAATGAAAGGAAGCGAAATTACAGAGCAAAAACGTACAAGCGAAATCTTCTTGTATTTGGTTGGATCGTGTCGTTTGTACGTTTGCTCTGTAATTTCTCTTCCTTTTATCTGTAAATCCCGTCGAGTCGAGTTGAGTTTTTTTTTTTTTTTAATCAGTGGCCATCGAGTTGAGTTTTGTGGGTGTATTTTGGAACATTTGTTATAAACAAAATTTATTGTTTAAATTTATAAGAGAGGGGATGATGATGTGTCCATATTTTTAATTAAAATGTAGCAATCTTTATTACATGTGACACTCAGTCATCAAATCTGTCAGAAGCCTTAACTTTAAACACACGTTTGAGTCGCACGTATTAGTTTTCGGCGAAAATTTTAATTTTTTTGACCAAAATGATGTAAATTGAACACTTTAAAACGTATTTTAAAAAAGTGAAAATTTAAAGGATTTAAATTGAAATTCAACTAAGTTATAGGATTTTAAAATTTTCCCTAATTAATCTTACACTTCCTCGATTCAGAATCTTCGTTTGACCAATTGATTAATTTTGATTGTCATATAAAAGAGTATCTCTAACTCAAAATGCTTAGATCATTTTTCTGAGTTATTTTTCATGTTTCATCATTTAAATATTTAATATGTGTTATCATAATTATTTTAAAATAAAATTAGCGTACATAATTCAATAATTATTAAGTATTGTACGCAAAAAAATGTATCTATAGTGCCAAACTAGCTCAAATTTGGGTAAATCAAGTTAATTGGGCCTGAAGTTGTGAAAAAAGAAGTTATAAATTTAATTTTGTCAGTTTGTAAAGTTGGGGTCCTCCTTTTGCTACCTCGAAAGTTCAGTCCAAAAAAATGCGTCTCACGTGACTTTCACTTGCAAAATCAGCCCGAAACTGAGTCATTCGGGTTAATTTAACTTGAAATTGTGGAAAAAAAAGTTACTAGTCTAATTTTACCGGCTCATAAAGTTACTGTCCTTATTTTACCACCCCACCCCACCCCAAAAGTTAACATCCTGACAAAACTTTTTTCCCTGCTTAAATAGGTGAACAACTTCATAAATACAATGCTAATCTGAAAAAAAAAGAAAGAATAAGAAATAGGGTAATGGATGGGTTATAAAAAGATTCAACATTCTATATACAGTATACCTAAATATGAAGTACTAATATTCAAACTGGCAGTTGAGTTAGACAAAATATATGTCTAACCACTAAACCAAACTATTAATTAATTTAACAAACCCACCCCAAATAAACTGATTGATTAACTACATATATACAACAACGTGACCTCCTTATTCCCACTCTCAACTGTTCCAACCATCCTTATTTCTTCCCCTATTTATTCCACAAACTTTTTAATTCGAATCATCAAAATCTTTGTAATTAGAAGAAATATGGCGCTTGATTTCGAGGGGAGGAAAAGTACTTTGCTTTATGCTGATTTATTCAAGCCCAAAGGAGAAGGAGTTTTAACGACTTCCGAGTTGGAAACCAGCCAGGAGGATGACGACGATTTCATTGCTGAGTTGAGTCGTCAAATGGCCGAGTGCATGCTTCAGGAAGCAGAAGAGGAACAAGAGAGAAACAACTCACTGAGTCTGACTCACCCGGTTTGGGTTGCGGATCGTAATCGAAATTCATGCCTCCGGGTAAATATAAAATATGAATATGAATGTCATGAATTACAATTACAATTTATTCACCTAACTCTGGTTTTTTTTTTTACTGGTTTAGCAGTTGAAAAGTCGAGTTGCTGCAGTTAGAAAGCAAGGCCCTGTTTCACGAGGCGAGTTAACTCAGTTTCAGAAAACAGAGCAGAATTACGGGCGATACAGAGGGAGAGAGATGAGGAATTGGCATGTCGGGTCGGGTATGCGGGCCGTGTTTCTTGGAGGATCCGGAAATGGGTCTTCTGGGACCGGTGTGTTCTTGCCTCCTGCTGCAGCTAACTGCAGCACCTCGGTTCAGCTAAAAAAGAAATCAGGTACTACACAATTTCAACTTAATTATATTTATTTTCTAAATATTTAATTATTAATCTAAAATGACATATGCATAAGTAATACAGTAATTAGGTACTTTAAAAAATATTTGAAATCGAACTTTGATTATACTTTCATGCTAAGTTTTAATAGAAAAAAGAATGTTTTTAAAATATTGTAGTAGTTGGAACTTATTCCATCTCCAGTTTCAAGATTATAAATGCATGCCACGATATATGCGTGTGCTCACTTTATACATGTGAAATATTTTATATGTATTGGAATTGTTACTGGTACATAGTATTCAATATATATATATTTTTAAATAAATATATATGTAATGGGTTATTTTTACTCTTTATTTGATTAGAGTAGAATGACAATTATTTTAGAACCAAAAATATAAAAAAATTCTATCTCATCTAAAAGTTCGAACTCGTAAAGAGGTTGATAATTAATTTTTGTATATTAATTCCTAATAGAACAGGACTTGAATCCTCTTCTGTACTGCACATGAGGGTTGTGGTGCAGGAGGAGGCCTCTTGATAGTTTTATGTCATGTATTAACAAAGGAATAAGTAGGAGATATATTTTTTTTTATCAGTTAAAAGAGGAATAACAAAGGAAAAAAGAACAGCAAAAGTAAATTAGCTTAAGAGATAAAATAGGGAAAAACAAACAACATAAAGGTTCACTCCTCATCAGTAGGTGCATTAGATATGTCAGCCACTCTATAGTTTGGCACTCCTTCACTTTCTGTATTTCAATCTCAATTTCAGTGTCCCCATAACTCCAGTTATGTTCACCTTTATTTGCTCCGTTGAAAATATGATTACTCCTAGTACAACTTAATTAGGTATATGGATGAAGGGTCTTTTTCTGATTGTTTGAAAGCTTAACTATCTTTAGGTAGTAGCTACATTTCGACTTTATTTGGTGCACTAAATCATCAAAAGCGACCTCACTAACCTTTATTATAAACTACTACTTAAATGCTAACTCATTTTATTTTCTCACTATAAATAGCGTCTACTCTAAAACATTATTTCAAAATATTAATTGATCATAGTACTAATTCTTTCTTTTGACCAATTCTTTTACCTATATGCTCTCCGGCCCATCCCACAATAACTTTCTTTGATAGATGAAACGATAATTTTGTAAATTTTTGTGTATAAAATAAACAATTAAACTACGTATATGTTGAAAAGTGAATAATATACTGATGAGTTTTGAACATGCTGCAGGTTTATCGACGGTTTTGATACCTACAAGAGTTTTAGACACACTTGAGCTCCATTATAACAGGCTTTCTAATTCTGCCGCCCTACAATCTTCTCCCCATCACGCATCCTCTACACCTACAGCCACAGGTACAGTACATTAATCAATCTGTACTTGTGACATCAATATAGAGGAAAATATATTTTCTTTTAAAACATGCACAGATAACCTCTCTATCCATATTTTGTATATATAATTTTTTTTTATACGATTTTAAGAAATATTAATTGTTTAATGTGTTGCAGATGAATGGAGCAAATCAAATATTAGGCGTCCAAATTTCCAAATTGGGGCGGCAAACAGGGATCAATTTATATTGCCACAAGAATGGACTTATTAAGATGCATTTTATTTTATCATTTATTCAAGAAAAATAAACTACTTTAACCAGGAGGGCTAGTAGGTGTTGAATGTTCAAATAATAAATAATCAGCCTAGCTCATGAATAAAATGTACTAGTCTTTTTTTAATTATGTGTATATATGGGTAATTGAGTTCAAAATTACTATGAATGAGAATTTAGAAATGCCAGATGCATATTAATTTCATGTGATAATTTTCTTGTTATTAGTGTAATAGTAAGGTTGATATTCGTAAATTTTTTAACCTAGCTAAGCAAGCCGGCTAATGCTGATGAGAACATTTCAGATAATTATACACATCATAGATATCTCTGATACAAAAATTCGCGCTCTTCTGCCTCGATTTTACTCAAATCGGTCAAAAAAATCGGCCCATTAGGCTCCACCTAGGCACTCTGATTTTGGACTAGAGGCTTGATTTTTTTTTCTTGACTAAAATTAAATGATGTTGGCAAATCCATTAGTTCAGTTTGATGTGACACAATTAGCACTTCATTTTATGGAGAAACGAGAGCAATCAAACACATTTTTTTTTGCCAAATTACATCGTCAAAGAGGTGAAAACTGCATTCTTATATTTTTCGACAATATTTTTGTAATTTTTTATTTCTTCGCAATTTCGTATTTTGGGTGAATAAGAGATTGCAATTAAAGAAAAAGAAAAGGATCTAGATGGCTGAAGCCAGACTGCGGATTTTCGACTCCTACACCCTGATATTTTGACAAAAATATGCTAGGTGTAATTAATTACAGTGAGTATAATGACACATTTAATAATTTTGATTCATCTCACATTCCATATATATGACATTATACAAACTAGTTTGTTGATGAAAACTCAAATTTTGAAAAATTATAACAAAAATGAAGCTAACTAATTCATTTTGGCAAGGAAAATGAAGTGATGAAGTTAACTAAGTCATTGAGTGCCTTGTTTATGCTCACCCCCTCAATTTGTTGTTTCATCTTCATTGCTCTCTCCCTCATTCCCTTCCCTTGTTTTCCCACTAGCAACTTCCTTATTGCTTTCTCAATGCAAATCCTCTCCAAATCCTCCAATTCCACCCCTACTTTCCATTCACTAATAATGTACCTCGCGTTCACCTTTTGGTCCGCAAAACGGGCCCCGCATATCATCGGAACTCCCTCTGATATGCTCTCTAACGTCGAGTTCCATCCACAGTGACTCAAGAAACCGCCCACGGAAACATGCCTCAAAACCATCTTTTGTGGAGCCCACTTCACTATGCACCCTCTCCCTTTAGTAACTTCATTGAAATTTTCAGGTAAACAATCCATGCAATCTGAGCCGTTCATTACTAGTGAATCTCGAACTACCCACAAGAAGGGTTGATCGCAGTTAGCTAGTCCCCATGCCATTTCAATGAGGTCCTTTTTGTCTATAGTTGCTAAGCTACCTAAGCTGATGTAAATGACTGATTTGGGAGCTTGTTTGTCGAGCCATGATATGCAATTTGTGTCCTCTTGTGTTAGGCTGGTTGAAAGAGATGGCGCGATTTTGTGGAGAGGGCCGATGGAGAAGAAAGGGACGTCGCCCTGTAGTTTTTGTAGTGAAGTGTGATCGAGCATGTCCATTGTGTTCCATATGACTGCTGATGATGATCTTATGTCCATGTAACTTCGCGTGAAGTCTTGTATGGTTTCCGGGATTTGTGTAGTCGCGGAAAAGGGGAGGTCTTTGAACTTGAGAGGATGAGCTCGTGGCACTTGATCGTCTAGTCGAGACTCTGTAGTTGATGATAAATGATTAGTGAACTTGGTAATACTGTTTGGTTTGTAAAGTATTGCTATTTAGCAGAAGAAGTATTACAGTTTAGTGACTACTCTGTGAGGAATAACATATAAGTTAAAAGTTTGATACTTTAGTGTGTTTACCTAACACGGGAAGTAGTTTCTCTGCTAGAAGTTGCAATGTGACATGAGAAGCGTGTATATAGGCGGCACTATTTGTTCTCAACACGATGGTTGGAATCTCGAGATTCTTAGCTGCATCGTCGACAAAGTGCATCAGTGAATCATAAATGATGCACACGACCTCTTTTTCCTCGTCCAGGAGCTCCTGGAACGGAGTTTTGCAGTTGGTGTTCATGTCGTGCATAGCATTCAACATGTTGTAGAAGGAAGTGTCGGTGCCAGCCAATTGATCGGGTAGGTGTTGGAAATCGAACTGAGGGTAGTCGAGAGGGTCCGGAGAGTTGAACTCCGTGTGGGCGACTGTGATTGAGAAGCCCCTGGAGTGAAGAATGGCTCCCATTTGAAGCATTGGTGTAACGTGGCCTTGGAACGGGAAGGGAACGAGCACGATTCGTCGCTTTTTGTGTGAGTTCTCCATTTTAAAACAACTTGGGATGATCATGTGAGTTGGTGTTTAAGTAATGTATTTATACGTGAGGGGAATTACTTGGGATTCATCTATTATGGTGAAAGAAATTCCCATAGCAGATAGCTCCAATGTATGTTTATTCATATTTTAGTTTGAAATGATTTTGAAATTGATCGGCAAATTCTGGCTGCAGACATCAGTAGATACTCCTTTGTCTGAGATTACTTGTTTTTTCTCTTAAGGAGGACTGATTCACCGGCAATTGCTACCTTTAATTATGCTCCCTCCGTCCCGTAATTTAGTACTCCCTCAGTCCCGCTATAAACTTCCCTTTTCTTTTGGGTGTTTTGATTAAGAAATATGATAAAATAATAGATAAAGTGGTGAAAGAGAAAATAATAGATGGGTATTAGATGAAGTATGATAAAATAATAGATAAAGTAGAAGTGATGTGATTGAGAGAGAGAAAATAATAGACGGGTATTAGATGAAGTATAATAAAATAATAGATAAAGTAGAAGTGATTTGATTGAGAGAGAGAAAATAATAGACGGGTATTAGATGAAGTATGATAAAATAATATATAAAGTAGAAGTGATTTGATTGAGAGAGAGAAAATAATATACCAAAAATGGAATGAGAAACTTATAGTGGGACAGTAAGATTTAGGATCAAATAAAAGAAAAATATTTTGAGTAATTTAGTAAGATGTTAATGAAATTTAACTAGGTGTAAGGTAAAATGTTGATAAAGTACTAGTGATAATTTTAAAATAAATGATAATGTAAATGTAATAATTTTATATGTTATTTTCATATTGAAAGTGTATAAATAATTTTGGAACGGATAAAAAGTAGATAAATAATTGTAGAATTGAATGAGTAAAAAAATTACGCGTCTTTTTAGTTACCATCGAATAACAAATTTTGGTTAATAACAGATGAGATTTTACCAAATCAACAATTTAATTCCCCCTTATTGTTTACTTACAGCTATGATCTTTAATTCTAACATATGCAACTTGTACGAGGAATGATGGTATCAGCCGAATGAAAATTTACAAGGGAATGTCAATGATCTTATATTTCAATTTTCAACTCGTGTTTTATTACATTTAAAATATGTTACTTAGTGTTATCATCTAATACATATATTATACTCCCTCCGTCTCAGGATTACTTGCACGGTTTGACCGACACGTTTTTTAAGAAAAGTGAATTTAGTGATTGGTGATGTAAGATAAATGAAGGATATTTTAGGTGATTTGATGAGATGTAAAGTAAAATGTATGTAAAAAAATGGTTACAATTTTGAAAATAAAATGATGTTGGGAGGGTATTAATTTTGTGGGGGTATTACCATATTAAGAGTGTTCAAGTAATTTTGGGACGTTCAAATAAGGAAAGTGTGTAAGTAATCACGGGACGGAGAGAGTAATATAAATTATTTCACTCTCTATTACTCCTTCTGTTTTATAAAGTTTGTCGCATTTGATCTTAAATTTTGTTTTAAAAAATTTGTCGTTTTTCCTATTTTTATCAATTATCTTTCCAAACTACCCCTATTAATATCTATTTTGTTGGAAATATATTAATGATAAAAAGGTCAAAGAAAAAGTGGAAAAGGAAGGTGGAAAAAGAAAAGGAAAAATAGAAAAAATAAATGAAGAGTAAATGTGTTAAAAAAAATGCACATGTCAATTCTATATGTATTAATAAAGGCAAATAAATACAATTAAGTAATTTTTGTTCTAGTGGTTATAGATATCCTTCGTAAGAATGAGGTCACATGTTCAAATCCTCTCAAACTCGTTTTTTTTTTCTTTGACAAAATTACTCACTTCCACTTTTCAATAATAATAGTTGCTACTTTTCAGTAATAAAATTTCAACTTTTCATTAATAACAGTTACAACTTTTCAGTAACAAAATTTTCACTTTTCAGTAACAAAATTTTCACTTTTCAATAATAAGAATTACACTTTTTAGTTCAAATATCTACCACTTTTTAATAATAAGAATTACACTTTTCAATAATAAAATTACCACTTATCAATAATAAAGAACTACACACCCTTCATTTCATTGACAAAAAGAGTACGGAAGAAAGAAAAAACTAGGGTTTCAAGAGAAACCAAAGAGAGAAGAAAAGACTGACTAGTTGATCTCTGTAATCGACTTCATCCGGCATTTTTAAGGATTCTCAGCTGCTCAAGCTTTCTCAATCATATCCATTACCAATCAATCAATCATTAACCCCCCTGAATTTCCCTTCAATTTTCCAAACTAAAATTTCCCACTTTCCATTATCCCTAAAAATTCATACTACGGCCGCGCGTCAGAACGATGCTGTTTTCAACGACGTAGCGTACGAGGCCGAGCGCCGCCGCTCGAGAATTCATGGCGGAAAAATCTGTAATTGAAGGGCAAGATTCGAATGACTCGAAAGCGTGGAAATGGGTCATCAGAAAATGGGTCTAGTACTTGATACTTTTCAATAATAATAGTTGCTACTTTTTAGTAATAAAATTTCAACTTTTCACTAATAACAGTTACAACTTTTCACTAATAATAATTACCACTTTTCAGTAACAAAATTTACACTTTTCAATAATAAGAATTACACTTTTCAGTTAAAATATCTACCACTTTTCAATAATAAAAATTACATTTTTCATTTAAAATATCTACCACTTTTCAATAATAAGAATTACACTTTTCAGTTCAAATATCTACCACTTTTTAATAATAAGAATTACACTTTTCAATAATAAAATTACCACTTATCAATAATAAAGAACTACACCCTTCATTTCATTGACAAAAAGAGTATGGAAGAAAGAAAAAACTAGGGTTTCAAGAGAAACCAAAGAGAGAAGAAAAGACTGACTAGTTGATCTCTGTAATCGACTTCATCCGGCATTTTTAAGGATTCTCAGCTGCTCAAGCTTTCTCAATCATATCCATTACCAATCAATCAATCATTAACCCCCCTGAATTTCCCTTTAATTTTCCAAACTAAAATTTCCCTCTTTCCATTATCCCTAAAAATTCATACTACGGCCGCGCGTCAGAACGATGTTGTTTTCAACGACGTAGCGTACGAGGCCGAGCGCCACCGCTCGAGAATCCATGGCGGAAAAATCTGTAATTGAAGGGCAAGATTCAAATGACTCGAAGGCGTGGAAATGGGTCATCAGAAAATGGGTCTAGTACTTGATAGAGGCTCGAAATATAACGCAACTTCCAAGGCCGTTAATCCACCTTCGTCGAAGAAAAACTCTTTAGATGCGCAACATGAGGCGTCAGGATAAGGATGTTGCTGTCGCCACGCTCCCATGACGATCGGAGGCCCACCAGCAGTTACCGGGTCTCGCCAAATAAGGAAAAGGAGCCAAAACCTCTGTTTGGTGTGTAGAAGAAAGAAAGGAGAAGGAAAAGAAAGTAGAAGAATAAAAGAGAAGGAAAAGAAAGTAAAAGAAGAAATAGCGGTTTAAAATTAAAAGAGAGTGCAGGTGCACAGTGTGCATATGAGAATTTCTCTAAAAAAATATGTTCCTTACTTCAATATAAAATGAGAAATGCGACAAACTTTATGAGATAGAGGGAGTATGATTCACATGTTATACAACACTAAAATAAACAACCGCAAGTGTACGGTGTCTATCGTAGCGTGATAAGCACGAGGTTGGTCCCACAAGGAGGTTTAGCGTAAAAGTGTAGTTTGTTAACGTAGTTCTATTTAGACGTGATCGAAAGATTGAAAGTGATAAATTACTCTAAGATTACCTACCAAAGTGTCACAAATAAGTAATAAAGAGTAATGGAAATCGATTTACTAGCATGCGAATCAATAAAACGAAAGTAAAACGAATAAAGACTCAAAGAGAGAAGGTGGGTTCCAAGGCAATTGTAACACCTAGATATCCGTTTATGAATGTTAACTCGTTTAAATGGCCATTAAGGTTATCTCATATAGGGTGATCACACAAGAAGAATTAATTAATCTCTCGATCTAATTAAGCCAAAAGAAAACACAATACAAGTTCGTTTCTTTTTCAAGCATTCATCACCTCATCTTTTTGAACCATTTTTCTTTTCAAACTTTTGGGGCTCTTTGTCCCTCTTTTCTTTTCCATTGATTTTTTTTTCATCTTTTTTCATCTTTTTCAACCTTTTCAACTCATCCAACTTCTCCTTAAACCAAATACATTTAAGCACATGTTTTTCCACTTTGTCTTTTATCCCCCACTAGATATAGGTATCAAAGGCTCAAAAAGGCTAAGTGGTTAACATTGTAGTTTGCCAAGAAAATGAGGAATTAAGCTCAAAGGGGCTAACTACGGAAGATTACTTCGGTTTGAGAAAATTTTGGCTAAGTGACTCTTTAGAACAAGATGACCTATATCATATCACAAAATTTCACACAATCATGCTTTCAAATAAGAACTTGGGCAAGTTCTAAGATCACTAGCAATAACCTAATCCACTCTCAAATGAACTAAACCGGATTACATGTTCGATTTAAGGCTCAATTCTCACCGGTTTATTCAATAGGACTCTCACAATCATCAAATGTCCCCAAACAACAACACATCATGCATTCATGCCATCAAAGATCACAAATATGAACACAACATGATACTATATTCCAACACCAATCATGCATACATTCAAATCAAATAGACATCACCACAACTACTCAACAATGAATTCCAATGATTATTCATGCTCACATTTCACCAAAGATCCACTACCCACATGTGATCAAAACCAACTTAAACAATATAATCATGTAAAAGCCAAATGTGCGCCGGTGCAAAATGTGACACAAGTAGAATGAGGAACCGGTGCAAGGATAACAACTAGTAGAAAAATAAAATAAAAATAACTCCCCCAAACTTAGAATTTTACTATGTATAAATTCTAAGTTTGGGGCTACAAGTTGTTACCTCCCTCCTTGCACATCCAATGCTTCTTCAAAGATCACCATTGCAACACTTGCTTTCCCTCTCCAAAGTTGGTTTTGCTTCCTTCTCCATTCTCCAAGATATGATATCCATGATATTCCTCATCCATACCTACAAAAGAGACTAAGCTATCAAGACTACTAAAATAAGAAAAATATAAAAGCAATAAAACCCTGGGTTGCCTCCCAAGAAGCGCTATTTTTAACGTCCAATGCCGGACGGTTCTCCTTGAGATGATTATCACGTCACCCCCTTATCATCCTTGTTCTTGACCTTCTTTGCCCAACCAACTTTCTTAAATCCATGGAAACATCCACTAGCTAGCCCATCCGGCTCTTCAATCATGTCATAAGAAGTTGACGCCTCATTCATCCCCAAGCTTGCACCAGTAGCTTTTCTTGATTTGGTTCAAAAACTCCCCCAAACTTGGCCTTCTTGCCCATCTTCAACTCATTCTCTTCCACTTGGGGGGTCCTCTTTCACAAAATTGACCTTCAAGTCTTCTCCTACCTTCTTTTCCATGGGCATTGAATAATGATCCCCCTTGGAATACACATACTCTTCATCCTCATCTTCATCGTCACGAAATCTCATGGCTTTGTAGATGTTGAATGAGACTTTCTCCTCACCAACATGTAGTTCAAGCTCTCTGTTTCGTACGTTGATGATGGCTCCACCCGTTGCTAAGAACGGTCTTCCCAAAATCAAGGGGATTGCCCTATCTTCCTCCATATCAAGTACCACAAAATCAACCGGGAATATGAATTTCCCAACTTTGACAAGCACATCCTCAACCGTTCCCAAAGGATAAACTATAGAGCGATCCGCCAATTGAAGATTCATGGTAGTAGGTGTCAATTCTCCCAAGCCAAGTGATTTGAAGAGTGATAGTGGCATTAGGTTTATGCTTGCTCCAAGATCACATAAAGCACGATAGGTTCCCTCCTTGCCAATCACACAAGGCAATGTGAATGAACCGGGATCCCTAAGCTTTGGAGGTAGCTTAGCTTGGATGATGGCACTACACTCTTCGGTGAGGTTCACGGTTTCAAATTCTACCATCTTTCTCTTGTTGGACATAATCTCCTCCAAAAACTTGGCATAGTGAGGCATTTGCTCAAGTGTTTCGGCAAAGGGAATGTTAATATGAATCTTCTTGAACATTTCCACGAACTTGGCAAACTTGTGGTCCAAACCCTTCTTCTTCAATCTTTGAGGGTATGGAAGAGGTATCTCATTTTTGCCTTTGTTTTGTGGAGGGATTGCCTCCTCACTCTTCTTCTCTCCTTGCTTCTCTTTCACTTGGCCATCTCCATTGTCAACACCCTCGGGTGCCATTACCACTTCCTCCTCTAACGGCATCTTGGACCCTTCGTAGCTTGTCCCACTTCTTAACCTTATGGCTTTGCATTGCTCCTTGGGATTTAGCTCCGTGTTAGAGGGGAATTGCCCCGAAACGTGTTGCTTTCCAATGATATTAGCAAGTTGGCCTATTTGCTTTTCCATGGCCTTCATGTTGTTTGCCACATTCTTGATCATTTCCCCTTGTTCCTCAAGTCTTTGCCAAGTCTTGGTTGCATTATCCCAAGTCTCTCTCATGAAGTTTTTGGTTTCCCCCATAAATGCTCCAAACATGTCTTCCAACGACGGTTTTGATGAAGATTCCACAATTGCTCCATCTCTCACATTGAAATTCGGAGGTGGTATGATGGCATTCCTTGTATTTGCATAAGAGAAGTTCTCATGTTGCCTCAACCCGGGATGGTAATGATTCGGATTAGGAAGGTTTTGCCTCTCATTCCTACCTCTTTCTCAAAAATGACGGTCCCTTTGATTATTCATATAGTGAACCTCTTCATATTGATCGTCACTCGGTCCCACTAATGACTTGGCCGCCATCATCGCAGTCAATTTATCCATCTTGTTGGATAGAGTAGCAAAGTCTTCCGATTCTCTTGTGGAAGCAACTTTCCGGGTTTGCCTCCTCTCGGATGGCCATTGGTTCCCGTTCTTTGCCATCTCTTCCAATAGCACATACCCCTCTTCCGTTGTCTTCCCCAACAAAGAACCTCCACCGGCCGAGGCATCCACCATCCCTCTCGTACGATGGTCCATCCCGTTGTAGAAATAACAAATCAATTGATCCCTTGAAAACCCGTGTTGAGGACAACTTCTTATGAGATCCTTAAAACGCTCCCAAGCCTCGGCTAATGACTCATCGTCGTCTTGCATAAAGGAAGAAATCTCTCCTCGTATCTTGATGGTCTTGCTTGGAGGAAAGTATTTCATAAGGAACGCATCAACGAGATCGGCCCAATTTTCAATCGTCCTTAGATCAAGAGACATGTACCATTGTTTTGCACGATCACGGAGGGAGAATGGGAACAATTGGAGACGAATGTAGTCTTGAGGGACACGGTTGATCTTAACCGTTCCACTTATCTCTAGGAATTGAGATAAATGGAGGTTAGGATCCTCCTTCGATAACCCTCCGAATTGGTTGTTTTGAACCATCATGATTAGTGCCGGTTTGAGCTCAAAGTTATGAGCGTCTACGGGTTCCCTACCCGCTCCTCCATATGGTCTTGGGATGGGACGAAAGTGGTCTCTCAAGACTCTTTGATTCCCGTTTTCCTCATTCCCCCGTTGCTCTCCATCTCCTTCCATATTGACATTCTCTTTCATCCTCCGGTTGAGGTTATCTCTCAAGCCTCCTTGTGGTCGATTATCACAATTCCCATTTGGCTCTACTATGCCTCCAATATCCTCTTGGTTTCTTTCTTCTTCCACTGTCGGGTTTTCCCTTCGATTCAATCCTTCTTCTTTCGGCGTTTTGTCTTCGACAACGAGCTTCGATTTCCGGGTCTAGAGGTAGCAAAACTTGTTGATCTCTCCTAGCTCGGGTGATCATATGCCATGTCTAGACAAAAGTTCAAAAGAAAGTAAGAATCGCAAGTGAAATCAAAGTAAAATACACAAATATTTTTGGATTTTTGCAAATAAAGAAAGCAAGTAAATGTCTAAACTAAAACTCTATTAACCTACACTCTAGAGCTATAAAAACCTCCCCGACAACGGCGCCATAAACTTGATTCACGTGTTATACAACACTAAAATAAACAACCGCAAGTGTACGGTGTCTATCGTAGCGTGATAAGCACGAGGTCGATCCCACAAGGAGGTTTAGCGTAAAAGTGTAGTTCGTTAACGTAGTTCTATTTAGACGTGATCGAAAGATTGAAAGTGATAAATTACTCTAAGATTACCTACCAAAGTGTCACAAATAAGTAATAAAGAGTAATGGAAATCGATCTACTAGCATGCGAATCAATAAAACGAAAGTAAAACGAATAAAGACTCAAAGAGAGAAGGTGGGTTCCAAGGCAATTGTAACACCTAGATATCCGTTTATGAATGTTAACTCGTTTAAATGGCCATTAAGGTTATCTCATATAGGGTGATCAAACAAGAAGAAATAATTAATCTCTCGATCTAATTAACCCAAAGGAAAACACAATACAAGTTCGTATTTCTACCTCACAAATATTGTATCACCTAAACTAGCCCCAAAGATCATTCAACTCCCTCTCCGATAATTAATCCTCTCTCGAGCTCATAATAATACCGGGTTGCATGCTTGCATACGATTAATGGAATAAATCTCTCGATCTTACCCCAATTAACAATGAATTAAGCAAATCATCATGGCCAATAACAACATGCTTTGCAATGGAGAATTAAGCACACAAATAAGAGACAAACACCAATTAAAGCAAGAAATTAATTATAAACTTCAATCCAAATATTTACAATGCCTTAGAACCACAAATTGTTCTAGCCAATCAACAACATAATCAAATTAACAAAACCAAATGAAATAACTAAATAAAAAGAGAGAAAAATAGAAAGCTTAGTCTAATGGATGGTGTTCTCCTCGTGAGCGGATTCTCCAAACGTATGCCTCCCTCCTTCTTCTTCTTCTTTTTCTCCCCTCCTCTCTCAAAGTATGACTAGAGGGTTTATTTATAACTTGAAAATTAGGGCTAAAACTTCTAGAAATAATTATTTCCAAAAATATAATTTCCTTTTCTCTCTTCAATTTCCAAATCTTCTCTCTTTCCCTTTTCTTCAAATTTCCAAATCTTCTCTCTTTCCTTTTTCTTCAAATTTTCTTTTCTTCTCTCGGTCACTGGCTTGGGGCTCAAGCTACATATTGGCCCAAATTATTTCTTTGAATAAATTTGACTCTTTTTACCCACGAACTCGATTTCTTCCTTCGTTGACTTCACTGAAAATTAGGTATGTATTTTTACCTTCCAAAATAGTCATTTTTCCTACAAAAACGACAAAACACCACCTTTCTCTTATTTTGACCAAAACATCCACAATCGACCAATAAATCAATGAAATCACAATCAAAATGAGCTTCATATGTGCATAAAAAACGTGTAAATTCCACCCGAATCAGAGTAGTAAAGACAAAAGATTTGTATAAGATGTCTCCTAAATAACACATATCTCATTTTCTAAGTTCATAATTGAATTTCCTAAATTATTAGGGCCAATGGGTTTATGAGTCATGTAAGTTACATTATTTTTATTTTTGGTTTACTAACTTTCTCATTTTGATTTTGGTCTTGTATTTTACAATTTTTAAAAAATTTCGTACAACTTACTACTTCCTCCGCTCCATACTTGAAGACTCATTTTATCATTTCGGGTGTCCCATACTTGAAGACACTTATCTAAAATAGTAAAAATACTTTTAAACAATCTTCTTAAAATATCACAATATTACAACAAATGTCACTATTTTATTACACTAAAAAGTAACTTTATTACTCCCTCCGTCCAATTTTATTATGCACACTTCTCCGGGCACGGATTTTAATGAATATTGATTAGTTTATTCATAAAATAGATAAATTGAGGGTATTGTGGGGTTCATTTATAAATAAATGATTGTTTATGAATAAAGTGAATGACAAGGTGGGTAAATAAGTGATGGTAGGATGGTGGAGATAAAGTGGTATGAATAATATTATTTCCAAAAATGGTATGAGCATAATAAAATTGGACAACTAAAAAAGGAAAGTGGAAATAATGAAATTGAACGGAGAGAGTACTATTTATAAAGTTGAAAAGTCTTTACTACCCCATTTTATTTTACACAATACTAAAAAACAATTCATTCATTAAAACTCGTGCCCAATTGATTTGATTTTCAAGTATGGGACGGTGAGAGTACTATGGATCACGTTTCCAGTCACATCTAACGTGGTAATTAATATATATATTTTTTAATTCTAATCTATGTGTGAATATAATAAATTATACCATTTTTTTTTTTTTGCCATACTAACTTTTATAATATGATTTTGTTCTTGTATTTTACAATTTTTGTCTTGTAATTTTTTTCATATAACATCGTTTTAGCTTTCTTTCAAACTGAATTCAGGTTCATGGTGAATTTCAACCATGAACGATAAACATCAATCTAAAATTTGTAAAAGCATTCAAAAAATCCATTTGTAGAAACATACCTTTGTGAAATTAGAAACAATTGGACAAAATCAAACATATTTAATCATCAATTTGCATGAACACACATAAACAACAAACAACCCACAAATTAGGAAAAATTGCATAAAAAATAAATCAAAATGAAATTTGGTTGGTTGAAATCAAACCCAAACAGATTTGAATCCAAAACAATTTTGAGAATTGTCAATCAATTCGATTGAATTATCCTAGTTTGTGAACATCATTATCAATTTCTAATTTGATTGAATTCTCTCAATTCGATTGACAAAGCAGAACGTTGAGGAACAAGAATTGTAGAGAATCGGGAACAACAAAATCCACTAAATTGAAGGACTAGAAAAGTGGCCCAGAGGGTCTTGGAGCATGTAGGGGCGATTTCCACCTAGTAAAGGTGTGATTTACACCATCCTTTGGTGCGATTTCCGTCTAGTAATGAATTAATTTCTTTCTTCTCTCTCCAGAGGAGGAATTCTCATTTCTTCTAGCTTTTTACCGTCGGCAACCTTCCTCACACCCACCCCCACCATATCAATCAACATTCCTCCCCGATGTAAATCAGCCTTAGTTTTGTTGCGTTCGACGCCAAACTGTCGGGTCCATATCTACAAAAATAAAGCAATAGATCTACAGATCCAACTTAAGAAACCATCGTATCGCCTCCAACGTTGTCGCGGTCACCACTGGTAGCCCCTGTAATTAACCTCACCGGGTTACTCCTTAGATCTTTTTTAAATTTCAAGTAGTTTTTTTCTCATTGTTTAGTTGGGATCAATGGGTAGATTATCCCTAGCTAACAGAGCCACAGTGACCATTTGAGTGAGTTACTCGTTGATCCCTTTTACTATTTTTTAAATAGTTTTAACTTTAATTAAGTTGTTGATCCATTTTACTTTTTTTTTATGTTTCTACTTGTCTCTCCTTACGCTATGATGTGCGGTTTCTTCCCTGTTGTGGGGCTCTCTTCCTCGTGGTGTGCACTATTTTGTTCGCCTAGTCTTGACAAAACTTAGGATCTTGGATTTGGTGGATCTTTGTCCTTTTAATTTGTCTCTTTTTGAAGATTTGAGAATACCTTAGTGTGGGGTTGTCTCGTATTGAGAATGGAGATCCTAGACGATATGGTGGACAAAAAGTGTTAAACTACTCATGCAAACCCTAAATTAGTAAATACACTCCTGACTGCACACACACATTACTTTGATAAATTCACCCCTCCTGGTGCATGTATGCAACGCATGCTTGTAAGCATGCTTATAATCCTTTGTATGTATAGTTAGTTAGCAAAGTTGTTAGGCTAACTTGTCACACAAGATAGCAATTCTAGAAACATCTATTATCATGTATATAAGCCAAGAGCTTGTGAGATTTCAATTATCAATGAAAACTCATTTTAAATTACTTAGCTTGTTCAACATGGTATCATGCAGCCACATTCATTGATCTAAAACCGTTTTTTTTTCCAGTTACTTTCGTCTTTCTCTTCTCTCATCCTTTCTATTCCTCTGGTTCTATCTTCTTATCCTTGATTATGTGTTTAATCATGCCTCAATCTCCCAAATTCTCTTCTTCTCTAACTCGATTCATCACTCTTTCTCTTCGATTGGATCGAGAGAATTATTGTTTCTGGCGTACTCAGATTCTGGCCAATGTTAAAGCTCATGGTTTTGATGTTGTGTTGCTTTGTGATGCTCAAGCAATTCCGGCGGAGGACGATGAACATTGACATCGTCGCGATCAATTTCTGCTCGGATGGATGCTGAGCTCTGTTACTGATTCAATGCTTGGCTATGTGTCTCAATGTGAACATGCATTTGAGGTTTGGAACACATTTGAGGAGTTATTTCGTTCTCAGTCTCAAGCCAAGGTGATGCATCTCAAGTATCTCCTTCAAACTGCTCGTAGAAATGGTTCCACTGTATATGAGTATTTTCTTTCCCTCTGAAATATTGTTGTTGGATTGAAAGCAGCTGAACATCCTATATCTGATGATGACTTCATCATGCATTTGCTTGCTGGAGCTGGACCTGAATTTGATGATGTGGTGGTGAATCTGACCACCAGAGGTGCTCTACCATCCATCTCTGAGGTGCACTCTATTCTCCAAATTCATGAAATGCGGATGCGGCAGTTAAATGTTTCTCAGGCCATTGCTCCTCCATCTGGTTTACCAATGGCTAATCTGGTGCATAGATCCAGAGGTGGTGGTGGTTTTAGAGGCCGATCCAGATTCACCTCTAAGCCTAGGGTGATTTGTCAACTCTGTGGGAAGACTGGTCATGTTATAGCAAAATGTTTCAAGAGATTTGATCAAGCTTTTCAAGGTCTGGAAAATGCACAAAAACCTGTTACAAATCATACTTCAAGGCCTCATGCTCTTGCTCCTCCTCTTTCCATGGATTCTCAAGTGAATCATGTTCATTTCACTGCCCCTACTCAGGCCTATTCAGCTCATTACTCCATGCCTTCTACATCATCTGGTAATGCATCACACTCTTCCTTTTATGGAAATTCTAACTCTCCTTCCTCATCTACTCAGCACCCTGTCTCCTCTCCTTGGACTGTGGATAGTGGAGCAACTCATCACATCACTCCATCCATTGATAATCTGCACATCTCTTCTCCTTATCAAAGTACATCATCTGTTATTGTTGGTAATGGAGCTCCTGTTGCTATTCAAAATTTTGGATCTATGACTGTGCCTATTAAGAATAGTGATAATTCTATTCTGATGTCAAATATTCTTCATGTGCCTGCAATAACTAAGAATCTCCTCATCATCTCTCAGTTTTAAAGGATTATCATGCTTATATTGAGTTTCACTCTGGTTTTTGTGTGGTTAAGGATCTGAGTACACATAAGACTCTGCTGCAAGAGACTCTAAGTGATGACCTATATCAAGTGGATCTATCTCAGTTGGATAATAAAGATGTTGCAAGTTTTAATTCTAGTTCCTTGCTCATGTGTAATAATGTTAGTAAAGTGTCTAATGATCAGATGCTTTGGCATTATAGGCTAGGCCACCCCTGCCCCTCCACTTTATCATCTGTATTGAAGAATGTTAAGGTTCCTTTTAAGAGTTCCTTACTAGATTTCTGTGAAGCCTATAAATTTGGCAAGATGCATCAAAGAAATTTTCCTAGCATTGTGCATCATACTAATGCCCCTTTTCAATTGATTCATGCTGATGTGTGGGGGCCCTCATCTGTTGTCTCTACTGATGGCTTTAAATATTATGTTGCTATTGTGGATGATTTTACACGTTTCTCATGGACCTATCCTTTAAGAGTAAAGTCTGAGGTTGCTACTGTTTTATCTCAGTTCATCATCTTATGTGAAAGACAGTTTGCTACAAAAGTGAAAATCATTCAATGTGATAATGGGGGTGAATTCTTGGCATTGAGAAGTTTTTGTAAAAATCTGGGGATCATTGTGAGGCACTCTTGTCCATATACTCATCAACAGAATGGTCTTGTTGAAAGAAAACACCAACACATTCCCTTCTTGCTCGAGCTTCTCTACCTCTCACATTTTGGTGGGATGCTTTTCACACAACTACATTTCTTATCAATCAGCTTCCCTCTCCCATTCTTGCCAATATTTCCCCTTTCCAAAAGCTCTATCACAAAACTCCCAACTACTCTCTTCTAAAAGTTTTTGGATGTGCCTGCTATCCTTTCCTCAGACCTTATGCCACATCTAAACTGCAATTTAGATCCTCAAAATGTACTTTCATTGGTTATAGCTCTTCTCATAAAGGCTACAGGTGTCTTGACTATTCTGGCAGAATTTATATCTCAAATACTGTCTCTTTCAATGAATCAGAGTTCCCTTTCTCTTCACATTCTTCTGCCTCCTCTTCTCCATCCCAAACACTTCCTCCTTGCACTCCATATAATCGTCCAGTCAGAAGCCCCTACTCTTTTGATTCTAACTCTACTGGTCCCAACTCTGCTGATCCCAACCTTCCTGATTCCAACTCTACTGGTCTCAACTCTTCTTGTCTCAACCCTACTAGTCCCAACTCTGCTGATTCCAACTCTCCTGATCTCAACCCTACTGGTCCTAACTCTGCTGGTCTCAACTCTTCTGGTCTCAACCCTACTGGTCCTAACTCTGCTGGTCTCAACTCTTCTGGTCTCAACCCTACTGGTCCCAACTCTATTGATCTTCCCAACTCTATTGATCCTAACTCTACTGGTTGTTCGCGTATTTTACAACACTAAAATAAATGACCACAAGTATACAGTGTAAATCGTAGTGAGATAAGTACGATTCGATCCCACATCCAGGGGGAGTGTAAAAATGGTGTTTGTTGATCAAATTCTAAATAGACAATGATCGAAATTTTGAATGTTGAATTACCCTAAAATGTCTACCAAATTTGTCACAAGTAAACAATTAAAAGAAATAAGTAAATTCGATCAAACAACTCATGCAAATCACAAAAATAGAAAAAATATGGATTAAGCTCAATTAAGAGAGGGTATGTTCCAAGGCATATGTCACACTAAGGGGTCAATTTATGATTAAATCTATTTAAATGGTGTTGTGTTTGTTCCTATAGGGTTGATCACTAAATAATGAATTAAAAGTTCTTTCGATCCAATTAATCGAAGAGAAATATTATACAAACTAGTATTTCTACCTAGCATGCACAATAAAACTCAAAAAGGCTCATAAGATCATCACACACCCTCCTAATAGTTGATCCTCTCTCGAGCTCACAATAAATTAGGTGGAATGTTAGAGTTCGATTAATGAAAAAGATTTCTCAATCCAATTTCAATTAACAAAAGATAAACATATCATCATGTACACTAATGACATACTTGCAATAAAAACCAAACATTCAAATATGAGTAATAACACAAACACCAAATAAATAAGAAATTAGTTCATAAATATCATCCAAAGTGTAAACATAGCCCTAGAACCAAAAAGGTTCTAGCCAAATACCAACATTGTCTAAACTATTACAAAATAAATACCAAAAGCTTAATAAATGAAAGGGAAAAAAAACTTAGTCTAAATGGATGGTGGATAATGAAACTCCAAAGCTAATGCTCCAAAATGTGAAGGAATGTAGAAAAATGGAGGAAGAACACCTTCAAGTGTGTGTTTTTGTGTGAGGGTTTTTGGTGGCTTGTATGGGATCCTCTAAAATCTGATAAGAATATTACTTAAAGTGTAGAAAGAAAGTTTGGTTCGAATTTGCAAATTAGTCCCTCGAAAATGTGAAATTTCTGATTTTTTTTCCGCGCAAATGGTGGTGTTGACTCGGTCAACCGAGTGAGATGATCTTATAGAAAGTTTTATGGGATTAGGAGTTACTCGATCACCCGTTTGGAATCAATTGGACAGGCGATTGAATCTGTTTAATTTGAATCCCAATTGAAAGTTAAAAATCAATCTGATTGACGCGCACACGGCTCGAGGTGCAGGGCCACAACTTTTTCTTCTTTCTTGCATTAATGATCATCCCTCTCTCTTCCTAAAGAAGCATACAAATTGCTAACCTTTTTCTTCAATTAATTTTTATGCTGCATGAATTACTTCACTTGATAAAGAAATGGGTCCCACGATTAATTTGTATTCTCCCTCTTCAACACTTTGGCCAGCTTGCGTCTTCTCTCTCCCTGCGGCTTCTCTCTCTCCTGCCACTACACCTAATTTAATGAATGGGCTTCCAAGAAAATTGCAAGTGGGCTTTTAATTGGGCCTCGAAAATTGGAAAGGCAGTGGCCCGATTTGAGAATTTTGGCCCGTCTCATTCTCCAACTCGATTTCTTCCCTCGTTAGATTCACCAAAAATTAGGTAGGTGTTTTTGGCTTCAAAATATTTAATTTTCCTACAAAATGCATAAAACACCACATTTCTCCAAATTAAGTGAATTTATCCAAATTAAGTGAATTTATCCAAATTGAGAAATAAAATCATGAAATTATGAGAAAATTGAGCTCAAAGTGTGCACTAAAATCATGCAATTACGCCCGAATCACTGGTCCCCATTCAGTTATTCCTTACTCTTCTGGTTCCAACTCTACTGGTCCCAACTCTACTACTCTCTCTCTCCTTCCTCGTGCTCTTCTTCCCACTCACTCCATGATCACAAGATCCAAATCTGGCATTTTCTAACCTCATCCTAAAGTACTTATTTCTGAGCTTCCTGATATAGTTGAACCTGGCTCTGCCTCTCAAGCTCTTGCACTCCCAGAATGGAAACAAGCTATGACAGTTGAGTACTCAGCTCTTATGAAGAATCACACATGGGAGCTAGTTCCTTGGTCTGCTGATATGAATCTTATCACCACTAAATGGGTTTTTAGGATCAAGAAACACAAAGATGGCATTGTTGAAAGGTACAAGGCAAGGTTAGTGGCCAGAGGTTTTCAGCAAACAGTTGGGGTTGATTTCTTCCATACTTTCAGCCCTGTTCTCAAACCAATCACTTAAGAATCATGTTTGCCCTAGCTGTAACAAAGGGTTGGAGCATTCAACAAGTGGATATTAATAATGCCTTCTTACATGGCACACTTAAGGAGATTGTCCATATTAAACAACCTGAAGGTTTTGTTGATTCTACAAAACCAACACATGTTTGCAGACTGGTAAAAGCTTTGTATGGTCTCAAGCAGGCTCCAAAAGTTTGGTTTGACACTCTTATGGCCTTCTCATCTGCTCAAGGTTTCTGTCAGTCCACCTCTGATTATTGTCTTCTCTACAAACACTATTATGGCAAAATGTTAATAATTCTTGTCTATGTTGATGATATCCTTATCACTGGTGATGATTCTCATGATATCCAGCTACTCATTCAGGCTCTTCACCTCAAATTCTCTTTAAAACATCTTGGTGAAGTCAACTATTTCTTAGGGATTGAGTCCCTTGTCACTCATGATCAGATCACTCTCACCCAATACAAATATGCCAAAGAAATTCTTCTTAAAGTTGATCTCCACAAATGCACTCCAACTCCCACTCTCTCCTGTCCAGCTATGAAACTATCTCAATATGATTCTTCTCCATTTGAAAACCCTACTTTGTATACACGGTTAACAAACTAAGTTAATTTTTGCACACACCCACCACTAAACATTGGAAAGTTTGCAAAAGGGTGCTTCGTTACATCAAGGGCACTCTTTCTAATGGTCTTGTCTTTAGTTCTATTTCTGATTTCAGGTTGGTTGCTTTTGCGGATTCGGATTTTGCTGCTTCATTGGATGACAGACGTAGCACTAGTGGATTTTGTATCAAACTTGGTTCCAATCTTCTTGCTTGGAGTTCTCGCAAACAGTTAGTAGTAGCTCGTAGCAGCACTGGAGTTAAGTAAAAATCCCTTGCCTTGGCTACTACTGATCTCATTTGGGTTGCCTCCCTCTTCAAAGAGCTTGACCTCCCTTTGACCTCTCCATCGATCTTGTGGTGTGATAATGAAGGAGCGATCAAGCTTGCCTTCAGCCCGACCTTTCATGCTCGTACAAAACACATTGAAATTGATGTGCATTTTATTTGAGAAAATGTGTTTGCTCAAATCCTCAATGTTAGATACGTTCCCACGGCTAACCAACAAGCTAATATCTTCACCAAATCCTTAGCTCCTTCCCGCTTTCACTCGCTGTGCACAGCTCTTGGCCTCTCATCTTCAGGGGTTTTATAGCCAGTTGGAGCATGTTAAACTACTCATGCAAACCCTAAATTAGTAAATACACTCCTGACTGCACACACACATTACTTTGATAAATTTACCCCTCCTGGTGCATGTATGCAACGCATGCTTATAATCTTTTGTATGTATAGTTAGTTAGCAAAGTTGTTAGGCTAACTTGTCACACAAGATAGCAATTCTAGAAACATCTACTATCATGTATATAAGCCAAGAGCTTGTGAGATTTCAATTATCAATGAAAACTCATTTTAAATTACTTAGCTTGTTCAACAAAAAGTACACTCGTTTTTCTCTTCCTCACGATTGGTGGAGACATCGATTCCAAAGTGATCCATCTTGATTCTAAAGATCTTAGCTTGAAAATGTATTGATTATTAATTTAGATCTTAAAAGTCTATCAGAGCATATGACTGTCCCAAACTGTAAAATTCTAAAGGGTTTGACTATATGCACCTCCATTTCGGAGAGATGCACGCCCCCGATAGATGCACCCCCCCCCCCTCCTCAAAAAAAATTTGTCTAAAAAAATGCACCCTCCATTCGAATTGTCCAAAATACCCTTCTTTCATAAAATTCAATTTACTACCCACACACCCCAAACCCTAATTTCTCCTCCATCTTCTTCTTCCCTCCCCAAATCACTCCACCACCTATCGCCGCCGCCGCCGGCACCACCCTCCCTCGCCCACACCCTCGCAGCCGCCGGCAACACCCTCACCCTCGCCCCTCCTTCGCATTTCTACAAAAAAAAAAGAAGAAAAAAAAAATTATGACGTCGCCGCCAGAATCGCCCCACCACCCCGATATCTTCTCTCCCCTCCATTTCCCCCCGCCCCACCACCCTGATCTCTTCTCTCCCCTCCATTTCCCCCGCCCCACCACCCCGATCTGTAAAAAAAAAAAAGTTGCAGCGACCGCGCGGCCGCCTTGTCCATCGGCCGCCCTCTCCCCCTCTTCTCTTCTCTCCCCTCCATTCCCCCCCTCTTCCATGGCGCCAACGCCCTAATCTGTAAAAAAAAAAAGCTTTCAGCGGCCACGCGACTGCCTCTACCTCTCTCTTCTCTCCCTCTCTACACTGGTGTTGGCCCACGCCGCTCCATCCACGGAGTTAGCCTACCCCGATTCGCCGGCGTTAAACACCGGTTTTTTTTTCATTTCGACACTGTAATGTCGACCATTTACAATTTCGTCGACAAAATGTTATCGACGAGAGTGTATATGGTCGACATTACAGTGTCGATCGACATTTGTTGGTCGACAATATATCCTCCCGTCGACAAAATGTGGTCGACGGGAGGATATATGGTCGACACTGGTTTGACGAAATATTTTAAAAAAATTGTTAGTTTTCTAAGTTTTGATAATGATGTTTGTTAATGGGTTTGATAATGGTGATTTGTGGATGAATATGGTTGATTTGTTGAAATTTTTTATTTTTTTTTATTTCTTGTTACCGAAAAAAATGGTAACGGTGGTCGGAAATTTGGTTTAGGGATAAGGTGAAAGAAATGATAGTAGGGGGTGCCTTTAGTAAGGGGAGTGCATCTAGTACGCTGTATTTTAAAGAATGGTATTTTTGGTTTTTTACCCTATTATTTTATTAATAAACTGAAATGGGGAGTGCATCTCTCCGAAATGGAGGTGCATATAGTCAGACTCATTCTAAATCAGTTCACAATAGACAGGGACAACCCAATCGGCCATCCCACTAACAAATTTATTTTTTGTATATAATTTCAATTTTATACTATAGTCTACCCTAGTTCATATACATTCAAGACATTTTTTTTTTAAAGTTCAATAGAAGTCAAAATTAAATAAATTCAATGTTAAAATGAAAACACGTCGGTATCGCTAATGTTCTTTTCAAATTATTGTATACAAACGAGTATGCAATTGAATTTTAAGTAGTTTTGATATAATTTGAATTGTTCAATTAAAATTTCAAAATTAAAATTGTGGCTGAATTGCACAAATTGCACCATGTATGTAATTGGGTGCGTACAAACAATTGAGTGCATACACGTATAACTATTAGTCTAGATTCTAGTAAATAAGATCACGATATGTTGGGCTTGCCCAATATAAGTTGGGCCCAAGAAATTAACAATTAAAGTAGCCCACAAAATAATTATATTATTTTCGCCCATTGAATTAATTGTTTTGGTATGTTAATTGAAGGCCGCAGCCGTGCCTTTTTCAATTACAGTAACCAAGAAAGAAAAACAGAGAGAAAGGGAGAGAAATAAAAAGAGAAGAGGGGGAAGATGGGTTTGTCTCGTGGGGACTCGTTTCTTCACCGTTTTGTCTCAAATTTCGAGGGGTAGTTCGTGGTGACGTGCTCTTCATTTTGGTTGGAGTAGATTTTCATGAATCGTCTCCAAGAGGTACAAAGAGAAATTGATAGTTTCATTCTCATTGTACTATTTCAGTTTGCTCTCTTCCTATATTTATTGTGTGTTCCAATAATAGTATTCTTGAGGATAGTTTGGTGATATTGGTGTTGATTCCTCTATTTGTAATAGAGAAGGAAACTTTGTATTCCCATTTGATATAGTGGAGTATTTTGCTGGACGGGGTCCCGTGGTTTTTACCCTCTTATGAAGGGGTTTTCCACGTAAAAATCTTGGTGTTATTGCGTATTTAATTTCTGTAGTTAATTTGTTATTTTGGTCTGTTGTCTATTGAGCTTTTGTGGAAGTGATTGTTGCTTTTGTGCATTCCGCTGCGCCGAGCAATCGACTCTGATTTTGTCACCTTCCACAACAGTGGTATCAGAGCCTAGGTCAAACTAGGCTCGGACCATGGAGGGCATTGGTAGTAGCTCGATGATTAAGTTGACTGTAGAAAATTATTCTATATGGAAGCCCATGATGGAGGATTTACTTTACTGCAAAGATTTGTATGATCCTGTTGAAGGAAAAGATGCTAAGCCTGAAAGTATGGAAGGCAAGGAATGGGAGAAACTTAGTAGAAAGACAATTGGTACAATCAGACAGTGTGTAGATATCAGTGTTTTTCACCATGTGGCTAAGGAAACAGATCCGTGTGATTTGTGGAAAAAGTTGCAAGAATTGTATGAGAGGAAGAATGCGCAGAACAAGGCCTTTGTTATCAGAAGGTTAGTGAACTTGAAGTAAAAAGATGGGAGTTCTGTAGCAGAGCACTTGAATGTTTTTCAAGACTTGGTAAATCAACTTTCTACCATGAATATTGCATTCGATGATGATGTGCAAGCTTTATTCTTGTTGAGCTCTCTACCTGATAGCTGGGAGACTATGGTTGTGACGCTCAGTAATACAACTCCAAATGGAAAGTTGACATTGAACATGGTTAAAGAGAGTATGTTCAATGAAGAGACTCGAAGAAAGGAATCTGGGCCTAGTTCTTCGCAAGCACTTGTCACCGAGAATAGAGGTAGAAGCAAGAGTAGAGGACCTAAAGGTCGTGGTAAATCAAGAGACAACAGGTCTAAGTCCAAGGAGAGATTCAAGTGTTACCATTGTGGTGGATCCAACCACATGAAGAGAAATTGCAGAATTTGGAAGCAAGAGCAAAGGGAAGAGAATCAGAAGAAGTCAGAAGATAAAAATACTGCAGCCATTGTCACTCACTCCGATGATGATCAGACTGTAGTTTGTGTTAGCGATGAGTGTCTCCATGTGGAGAATCCCGATCTTGAGTGGATAGTTGATTCGGGTGCTTCTCATCATTGTGCTCCGAAGAGAGAGTTGTTTGCAAACTACAAAGCTGGAGATTATGGTCACTTGTTCATGGGAAACAAGAGTGTTGCACCGGTTATCGGCATTGGAGATATGGTTGTTGAGACTGATTTGGGATTCACACTGACGCTAAAAGATGTGAGACATATTCCACAGTTGCGCCACAATTTGATTGCCGTTAATGTCCTTGATAGAGAGGGATACGAGCAAAATTCACAAATGGTAATTGGAAACTTGTGAAGGGTTCCCTGTTGGTTGGCAAAGGAAAGCTTTGTTGTACGTTGTACCGGACGAAGCTCAAGATGACTCGAGACCAATTATTTGCAGCCGAGGATGAATCTTCACCAAATTTGTGGCACAACAGGCTGGGACACATGAGTGAGAAAGCATTGCACATCCTAGCCAAAGAATCTCTGATTCCTACTGCTCAAAGTAAGTCACTCCACCCTTGTGATTATTGTTTATTAGGCAAACAAAATAAAATTTATTTTCGTTCACATTCTAATCGAAAAGATGTTGTATTGGAGCTAATACACTCTGATATTTGTGGTCCCTTCGAGGTGGAGTCATTGGGTGGAAATAAATATTTTCTCACTTTCATTGATGATGCTTCAAGGAAGACTTGGGTGTACTTCTTGAAGAACAAGAGTGAAGTATTTTAGAAATTTCAGTGGTTCTACACTATGGTTGAGAGACAGACAGGAAAGTTGTTGAAATGTCTACGAACTGATAATGGTGGCGAGTACACTTCTAGAGAGTTCAAGACGTATTGTGCTCAGCGTGGGATTAGACATGAAAGAACTGTTCCGGGCACTCCTCAACATAATGGTGTGGCAGAGAGGATGAACAGAACCATTATGGAGAAAGTGAGATGTATGCTAAGGATGACCAAGCTACCCAAGTCATTCTGGGGTGAAGTTGTGTTGACTGCTTGTTATTTGATCAATCGATCTCCATCAGTTCCTTTGGATTCTGATATTCCAGAGAGAGTATGGAGTGGGGAAAATGCCTCTTATTCCCACTTGAAGGTGTTCGGGTGCAAAGCTTTTGTGCACGTACCGAAGGAGCAAAGAAGCAAGTTAGATAGCAAATCTACACCTTGCATATTTGTTGGATATTGAGATGAAGAGTACGGACACAGATTATGGGATCTAGAGAAGAAGACGATTGTAAGGAGTAGAGATGTCATCTTCCATGAAAGTGAGACGATGGAAGATTTGAAGAAGGGGGAGACCTCCACTCCGATGCCTACTGGTGTTGCTGATCTAACACCATATGAGTTTCCTACCATTGATGCTGAAAATGGTGGAGAAGAAGTTGAGAATGAAGATGAAGTTGGGATGGAAAATGATGACCCAACTGCACTTGACCCATATCCAGTTGTCCAAGAACCGGGAGATGTTGAGCAGGAGATTCAACATGCACCACCAGAAAATGCAGAACATGGTGGAAGACCAGTGAGAAATCGAAGGCCGAATACATTGTATCCGAGTTCAGATTGGGCGTTGATTACGGATGAAGGGGAGCTAGAGAACTTTGAGGAGGTATATTCCCTCAAAGACAGAGATCAGTGGCTTGAGGCGATGCAAGAAGAGATGGATTCTTTACACAAGAATCATACCTTTGATTTGATTGAGTTGCCTAAGGGTAAGAGAGTTCTGAAGAACAAGTAGGTATTCAAGCTAAAGAAGGATGGTGATAAGGTAGTCAGACACAAGACACGATTGGTCGTCAAGGGATTTACTCAGAAGAAGAGAGTTGACTTTGATGAGATATTCTCACCAGTGGTGAAGATGAGTTCTATTCGCATTGTGTTGGGATTAGCAGCTAGCTTGAACCTGGAGATTGAGCAGCTTGATGTTCGAACATCATTCTTGCATGGAGAGTTAGTGGAGAACATATACATGAATCAACCACAAGGTTTTGAGGTCAAGGGAAAGGAGCACTTGGTCTGCAAATTGAGGAATAACTTGTATGGCTTGAAGCAAGCTTCACGATAGTGGTACATGAAGTCAGATTCTTTTATGGCTAGCCAAAGTTATAAAAGAACAGAGGCAGATCATTGTGTTTATGTCAAACACTTCCCTGATGGTAATTTCATTATTTTGTTGCTTTATGTTGATGATATGTTGATTGTGGGAAAGGATATTGTGTCGATTAGCAGGTTGAAGGGGGAGCTGTCCAAATCCTTTGACATGAAGGATTTAGGCTCAGCAAAACAGATTTTGGGCATGGAGATTACTCGTGACAGAAAGGCTGGAAAATTGTGGTTGTCACAAGAAAAGTACATTGAGAAAGTACTTGAGAGGTTCAACATGAAACATGCTAAGTCCGTGTCCACACCACTTGCTAACAACTTCAAATTGAGTAAGAAGTCTTGTCCCACGACTCGAGAGTAGAGAGAAGAGATGGCAACAATTCCTTATTCCTCTGCAGTTGGTTCTTTGATGTACGCCTTGGTGTGTACACGACCGGATATTGCTCAAGTTGTTAGCTTGGTGAGCAGATTTCTTTCGAATCCAGGAAAAGATCATTGGGAGGCCGTAAAGTGGATATTCAAATACTTGAGAGGAACTTCAAAATCATACTTGGGTTTTGGAAGTTCGAAGCCGAGTCTTGTGGGATACACAGATTCAGATATAGCAGGTGATCTCGATGTGAGGAAATCCACTTCAGGCTACTTGTTTACATTCGCAGGGGGAGCTGTCTCATGGAAATCAAAGTTACAAAAGTGTGTTGCCTTATCCACCACTGAGGCAGAGTACATTGCAGCGAACGAAGCTGGAAAAGAGATGATGTGGATGATGAGATTTCTCCAAGAATTGAGTTTGAAGCAAGAGGAGTACGTGGTTTTTTGTGATAGTCAAAGTGTTATTGACTTGAGAAAAAATTTCATGTATCATGCTCGAACGAAGCATGTTCATGTGAGGTACCATTGGATTAGAATGGTATTGGAAAAACAACTTATGAAGCTCGAGAAAATTCACACCGATAAAAATCCTGCGGATATGATGACTAAGGTGGTTACTCGTGAGAAGCATGATTTATGTGCCAAATTGGCCGGCATGAGCTCGAGGTAGATGTGACGTATGTGGCCAACTATATTGGGAGTGGGAGATTGTTGGGCCCAAGAAATTAACAATTAAAGTAGCCCATAAAATAATTATATTATTTTCGCCCATTGAATTAATTGTTTTGGTATGTTAATTGAAGGCCGCAGCCGTGCCTTTTTCAATTACAATAACCAAGAAAGAAAAACAGAGAGAAAGGGAGAGAAAGAAAAAGAGAAGAGGGGGAAGAAGGGTTTGTCTCGTGGGGACTCGTTTCTTCACCGTTTTGTCTAAAATTTTGAGGGGGAGTTCGTGGTGACGTGCTCTTCATTTTGGTTGGAGTAGATTTTCACGAATCGTCTCCAAGAGGTACAAAGAGAAATTGATAGTTTCATTCTCATTGTACTATTTCAGTTTGCTCTCTTCTTATATTTATTGTGTGTTCCAAGAATAGTATTCTTGAGGATAGTTTGGTGATATTGGTGTTGATTCCTCTATTTGTAATAGAGAAGGAAACTTTGTATTCCCATTTGATATAGTGGAGTATTTTGTTGGACGGGGTCCCGTGGTTTTTACCCTCTTGTGAAGGAGTTTTCCACGTAAAAATCTTGGTTATTGCGTATTTAATTTCTGTAGTTAATTTGTTATTTTGGTCCGTTGTCTATTGAGCTTTTGTGGAAGTGATTGTTGCTTTTGTGCATTCCGCTGCGCCAAGCAATCGACTCTGATTTTGGCACCTTCCACAACACGATGAACACACTATTGTTCGGGCTTACAATAGTATGTTAATCTACAAGAAGAAACAAAAATATTCCTAACTAGAAGCGTAATCGCATTCAATAGACTAGTAGTCGAGTTTAGTTTTTCTTCTTGTGTATCTTGTGTTGAGGGAGCTTCTCTATTTATAGACTTCAATGGACGAACTGCTCTCAACTCCATTGATCGTTTCAGCCATTAGATCAAACGGGTAAAACTTCTCTTCTCATCTCCTTGAATGTAGGAACTTGTTATATCATGGTTAATAACTTCTCACTCCTATGCAACTGCATGACCTGGGTGTTGTCCACGTCTTCTAACTGCACAAGGGACATCATTAAGCAACAAGTGTAAGATCGGAGTTAGTGAGAAAAGAAAGGGCAAATTCTGATGTTGTTATAAGTGTTTTGGGAATATTAGTTACAACACTTGACTGTAAGTGTTGGATCATTTTACAAAACACTTATTCTAACATCAACAACAATATTTTTACTAAAAAGTGCAACACAATATTATTAAAAAGTGCAAGTCAATATCACAATTTTTTAATGAAAAGTGTAAGTTATTATAACTGAAAAGTGCAACACAATATTACTAAAAAGTGTAAGTAACTATAAATGAAAATATTATTGTAAATTGTAAGACACTACAATTAAAAAGTGTGACACTGTATAACTAAAAGGTGTAATATAACATTACCAAAAAGTGTAAGTTAATATAACTATTATTGAAAAGGTCAATACAAAAAAAAAAAAATCAATCAAAAATTGAAAAGCGCAACACCATATAACTAAAATGTGCAATATAACATTACCTAAAAATATTATTGAAAAGTGTAAGTTACTTAAAAAAAATTAATAATAATAATAATAAAAAAAATCAAGTGTTGGCCGGTCAACAGTTGACCGGTCAATGTCAACTCAGGTACATGGTGTACTTGAGTGTACACTAGTCATACCCAACAAGAATGTATGAGTAAATTTTATGTGTTCAAAATGTTTGCAATTGATTTATGTGAAAAATGAAAGTTGACTATTTTATTAAGACAGAGTGTACAATATAATATAACATTAATGTGCTCACAACATTACATTTAATGTGATTTTGAATGTTATCACATTATCACACCATAACTTATTTACCTCAACTTATACTCCCTCCATCTTTTAATAAGTGTCATTTTGGCTTTTTTCAACAAATTAAGATTATAAATTGTGATCGATATCACCCTTCATTAATTATAACTAATTTTAATATATAAATTTTGTTTGATAAAGAATGTAGTTAAGAATGTAGCTAGTATTCATAAACCAAATTAATTTTGGTATAAACAATTTTTGTGGAATTTGTTAATGAAAAATATTTATGGTAAATGAATAAGGATAAAATAGTCAAAATCAAAGAAAAAATCCTAAAATGACACTTATTTTAAAATTAGTTAAAAAGTTAAAGTGACACTTATTAAAAAACGGAGGGAGTATGTTTTTGAGTTAACACTCACAAATAAAATAATTAGTTTCTCCTTTTGACTCTTATTTAATGCTTGTATTTCTATCAAAGAAATACCATATTTATCTAAGTATTTATTTTTTTAAGGATAAATTTGAAATAAATACATTTAATTTACATTGAACAGTGCAAAACGTCATATATTAATTTGCAAAGAAAATGAATGGTCAAAACGTTATATATTATGAATAAGAGAGAGTAATATTTACTTATTTAATCACTAATCACTACAAAATATTGGTCAAAACGCAACGGCAATTGGCAACGGCAGGCGGGCCGATGCGATTTGGTAACGGCATTTAATGGCCGATGCGAAAAGGGGACGGGAGTGGGCTCCGTTGCAATTTGGTAACGACATTTAATGGCCGATGCGAAAAGGGGACGGTAGTGGGTCCCGATGCCATTTGGTAACGGGCCCCCCGATGCTAAATGGCAACGGCAGTGGGCCCGTTGCCTTCCCCGTCGCCCTAATTGAATATAAATTGTCCAAACCCCCTCTCTTCCAGAACGTTACAGCGGCGCACCCCCACACCTCCATTGAAGCTTCGAGTTTTACACCTCCACACTCAAAAATCACCTCTGTTTGCGGATCGAACTCGGTTTTTGGCCATTTGTGTTCTACACTTCGACGGGAGCATTTCTAACGGTATTTTTTTTCGTTTTCATTGGTTAAATTTGAAGTTATATGTGTATATATAGTTTTAGTATATATATGCATATATGTTGTATGTATATATAAAATTGTTAGAATTGTTAATTTTTATGCATGCATTTGTTAATTGTTAGAATTTATAAATTGTTAATTATGTTGTGTTAGGCATGTATTTATATGTATGTTTTAATTAAGTTATATGAATTTATTTGTTAATTAGCGTGTTAGAATTATATTTGTGTTATGTGTCTATATGTGAATTTATTTGTTAATTAGGGTGTTAGAATAATTATTAGAATATATTTAGAATTATATTAATTAATTTTAATAGAGTTGGAGGAATGAGACGTTGGTTGTTTGTGTGTTGTAGACGTCGATTGACATGGATTATTCAAGTCGTAGTTGGATGTATAGTCCAAGATTAGTGAATGGGATTATGAACCCCGGATTTGTTAGTGGAGTAAATGGATTTATTGAAGCTGTCACTAGTAATCCGAATTTGATTTGGGAAGGAAAAATTAGGTGTCCTTGTTCGAAAGCTAGATGTCGAAATCAAACTTATAGAGATCCTAATGAAGTGAAATCTCATTTATATCGAAATGGTTTTACACTAAATTATTATAATTGGATTTATCACGGGGAAGAGAGTTGGGGTCCACGTCCATTTCAAAACACTAATGAATTTGCGTCAACTTCAAACGATTTTGACCCAGCGGGACCTAGTTCGTACCACACTATGGTAGAAGAGTTAATGGGTGGCCCAAACATTGATTTTGGAATAGACGTGGAAGAGGAGGCACTTAATGAAGAACCCCCTAACGAGAATGCGGCACAGTTTTACGGCATGCTTCATGCAGCGGACCAAGACTTGTATCCTGGTTGTGAATCTCATTCGCAGTTGTCATTCAATTCCAGATTGTTGAACATTAAAACGGAAAACAGATTGTCTGAAAGGGGATACAATCAGGTCGTTGAGTTGATTCGTGAGATTTGTCCTCCATAAAATAAGGTTCCCAAGAAATTTAACGACACCAAACATTTGATGAGTGGGATGGGTCTTCCGGTAGAAAGGATTGATTGTTGTGCACAGAATTGCATGTTATTTTGGGGTGCAGACAGCGAACTAGATTTTTGTAAGATTTGTGGTCGATCACGGTATAAGCCGAGTAGGGTTGATGTAGATGGTCGGTTGAAAAAGAAACGCCTGGTTAAGGAGATGTTCTACTTTCCGATAATTCCTCGTTTGCAAAGATTGTACATGTCCAAGGCCACTGCGAAGGATATGACATGGCATGCCTCGTGCGCTTCTGATGACTCTGGTGTTATGCGTCACCCGGCAGACTCGCTGGCTTGGAAGCATTTGGACCGTTCGTATCCTGATTTTGCATCTGAAATTAGGAATGTGAGGTTGGGCTTGAGCACAGACGGTTTTGCACCGTTTGGAATGACGGGAAAACAATATTCGTCATGGTCAGTTATACTTACTCCGTACAATCTACCCCCGTGGTTATGCATGAAGGATCAATTCATGTTTCTTTCGATTCTCGTGCCCGGGCCTAAAAGTCCGAAGGACAAACTTGATGTGTTTTTGCAACCACTGATAGCAGATTTGAGATTTTTATGGGAAAATGGGGTGCAAACTTACGATGTAGCTAGAAAGCAAAACTTTTTGATGCGAGCTGCACTTATCTGGACCATTAGTGACTTCCCAACATACTCAATGTTGTCTGGTTGGAGTACAGCCGGAAGGCTTGCTTGTCCATATTGTGGAGAGTACACCGATGCATTCTATTTTAATAAAAGTCGAAAGCAGTCGTGGTTCGACAGTCACCGAAAGTTCTTACCACTGAATCGCACGTGGCGAACGAATAAAACCGCATTCATGGCCGGAGTAGTAGTCACAAGAGATCCGTTAGGTGAACCTACTTCAGAGGATGGTTCCCAGGGCCCACCTATACCCGACATGTCTGAACTGTACTTGAAGAAGGTCGGCAGGTCTCATGGACGTGTTAAGTGGTACGGCTTATGGACGATTCACCCAGGCCCACATTGACCATGCTATTGCTGAAGAACGGAGAGTCAATGAGGAGAGAGAGCAGCGCTTACTCCTACAAATGCGGCAGCAGGAGGAGCGCTTACTCAAGCATTTTGAGGAGAAGATGGCCGCGATGATGGGACATATGGGTGAGATGGGTCAGATGGGTGGGGCGCCGAGGCCGTCGGGGGCGTCGCACAACGTTCATGATCGTAGCCAGGTTGAGGATCGGGATGATACTGAGGATGATGGTGGTGATGATGAGGAGTGATACATTTTTATATTACTTTGTTATGTGTGATGTTATTATATTACATTGACGTTGAGGATTAATTTTTATTTTAATGTTGTGTGTGATGTTATTTTAATTGACGTGAACATGCTAATTATGATTATAATTAATGTTGTTTGTGATATGATGTTATTTTAATTGAAAATGAACTAGAGAATAATTTTATAATAGATGAAAATATTTTTAATTAAATGGATAAGTGAATTCATATTTTTAAATGGATAAGTGAAAATAATTATATATATTTAATGTTGTGAATTGAAAATTGGAATGAATTTAAATGATGTGATTAGAATAAATTTAAATGTATAAGTGAAAATAATTATATTCAATGTTGTATGTAATTATAATGTTGTGAAATTAAAAATTAGAATGAATTTAAATGTTGTAAATTGAGGATTAGAATAAATTTAAATAGTGTGAATTGATAACGTAATTAAATTATTTAATTTGAAAAACATAATTTAGTTAATTTGAAAAACATAATTTAGAAATAATTATGATATGTTTTGATAAATAATTTAATAAGCAACAATTAAAGTTAGAATGGATTGAATTAAAGAATTAAAAACTAAAATTAAATTGAATATATATTAATTGCAATCACAACATGTCGACTAAAGCTCCTAGCCTAAACGGCACACAGGGGGCGCTCAAAAGCCTTCGAGACCGGGAGGTCCCGAGTTCGAACCGCGCAATTCGCGAAAAATGACAGAATTTCCAAAAAATGGGTGGCCCAGCGGTGGGGGGTGGGTGTTGGTGGCCTCGATACCTGGGTTCGAAACCCAGATTCGTCTTTTTTAAATGTTAATAAAAAGGCGACGGCAAAAAGGGGACGGGAGTGGGCCCGATGCGAAAAGGGGACGGCAGTGGGCCCCGATGCCATTTGGTAACGGCAGTGGCCCCGATGCAATTTGGTAACGGCAGTGGGCCCGTTGCCAAAAGGTAACGGCCACCTGCCGTTGCCAAAAGGCAACGGTTTTCCCCAAATCCGATGCCATTTAAATAGCATCGAGCATATTGGCATCGGCACACTGCCGTCCCCTTTGCCGTTGCCTTCATCATTAGTGAGGGCAGATCTGATGCCTTCCCCGTCCCCATTTCTCTATTATTTTGTAGTGAATACACGTAGACGAGTTGGCCCCTCTAAACAGTCCCTTAATCGAGTTGGCTGATCATCTTAAGTGGGTTCCCTTGTTGACTTAGACGAATAGGGTGGTAAACCATCCTTACTTGAGGGAACATGGTGGTCGACTTGGCATTGACGAACAGGCTATGGCCTATTAAAATTTGATCGTCTTTAGGGACTTCTAATTTGTCCTCGTCCTGTTCGTTAGTCGCTGAGCCCTAATTATTATGGCCCCAAGGAGTTGACCTAGTGGTGTAGGCTTGAGACTTAAGAGTGTGCTACTCTCTAGGTCTCAGATTCAAAACCTCTAAAGTGTAAATAATTTTTAAGGGATCAGTCCATACAAATCTTTGTTCTGCCGTTAAACGGGGCTCCCATAAGTGGACGGTGGGATTGGTCCCTCAAATTAGTCGGTTAAAAAACCGAATATGGAGGCATCAAAATAAAATATAGCCACGAAGAGCGCAATGAGATGTGCATGCCACAAAGGGTACGTAGTTGTTGTGACTTGTGATTGAGTTTAATAGGAAAATGATCACGATGAGCGGTGATTGAAATAATCACTGGTTCGTCAGCGATGTAGATGTGATCGAAAATGCACCGATTAAAATATACGTGGAAGTGAAAGATGAAGAGGTTGACATGATGGTTGGATAGAGATGGCCGCTAAAATAAAATTAAGATTCATATAGGATTAGTCAATATTAATACTATACAAAAATGTAATTGATATAATTAATTCACAAAGTATCGGTACAATTACAATATATGTGATTACACTTGTACAATAAAAATGACTAAAGTAATTTTACAAGAAATCAAGAAAATTAAATCTTTTGTTATCTCAAAACATATTTACCCCTTATGTTTGAGTTGTGGATAAAATTATATTTTACTGGTCAGAAATGCCGTTTAGAATAATGAAACATTAGTTTTTTTTTTTAACATTTCCAATTGAGTAATAATTTACGCTCAATCATGATGGATATAATGTCATTCTAGAAAATCAACTAAAAAAATGAACTGAGAGTAAAAATAAATTCTCTGAGGAGTCATTATTGAGATAAAATTCAAGAATTGCCTAAAAAAATAACATATAAAACCTCTAAATATGTACAAATCTAAAAATGAAAATATACAGCAGTCATACAATATTCTTTTTACTCCAGAAGGAGATATAACATTATAAAATTGTTGTGGGTGGTCATATTGCTGGACGACGTCGTTTACTCTGTTGTAGCTATGTTCAACAAAATTCATATTCGAATTCATGGAGCCAGTTGGAGCAGCGGCATAATATTCCGAACCAAAACTGTCCTCGCTCAATTCAAAATATTCCGAATAAGTCCCTCCGTCTGCCGGCGAATCCCTCACCACCAACCAGCCATCAGATTCCCAATTTGCCCCTGCCTCCGATGCCAATTCCCTTATCCTCTCATCCGCCCCCAAATTAAGAACCGCCGGTTCATCTTCTTCCTGAAAATCCGAACCGGACCACTCCAGCACGCTCCGTGGCGACGAAAGAAAAGGGATATAATTGTAAACATTCTTCTGCGACCTCATCGCAAGGAATGGATGCTGCAGCAGCTGATCGCAGCTCCACCTCGCAGCGTAATCCCTCCTCAAACACTTCTCCAGAAAGTCGATTCCCGAAGCCGAAAGCCGAGCCGGAAACACAGGCAGCTCGTCCGAGTAGCCGATTCTGTAAACCGAGTAAGCCTCGGCTTGCCAAGCCGGCTTCCCCGTCACCATCTCGATAACCGTGCACCCTAACGACCACACGTCGGACTCCAGCCCCTGACGCTCCCCTCGAATCACCTCCGGCGCCATCCACAACGGACTTCCGACGCCGGAGGTGGAGGGGATCGTCGAGGCCGATCCGAAATCGGCGAGCCTGGCGAATCCAGACTCGCCGGTTAAAAGGACGTTTTTACCCTTGATGTCGCAATGTGTAATGCCTCTTGAGTGGAGGTAGCTTAGTGCGGAGACTAAGCACCAGGTGTAGTCAGCGACGCTGACTACACATGGTGCCACGTCGGCAAGGGTGCCGTTTGGGAGGTAGTCCATGTGGAGGTTACGAAACGACGTCGCGGGGGAGCCCTCCGTCGTGACGTCGTCTCCGAGGTAGGTGACGATGAAAGGGGAGGAAATTGATTTGAGGATTGTGATTTCGTTTTCTAAGGCGGCGACTTGGGTGGGGGAGGCGGAGGATAAGTTGACGGATTTGACGGCGAAGAGGCGGCCGTCGGAGATTTGAAGTCCGACGTTGACGGTTCCGTTGGCTCCTCTGCCTATGCAAGAACCTCTGATCCAAGTCCTCTGTTTGTCCATAACCATGAGAGTAGTAGTATAATTGTGTATGATGATGACTTGTTTGAGAAAAAAAAGGAAATGGGGTATTTATAGTGAGTAGGAATTGTAGATATGTGGGTGATCGATAAGTAGAGAGGTGAAGAAAGTTTGGAATAATCCTTATCCACTTGTTTATCTGTTACTAATTCAGTTGTATGGATTATGACTAAGTTTGAACAGAGTGTGCCTAAGTTTTGGTGGGGAGATGTAATAACTTACATTCTATTGTCACACTCAACTCAAATTCAAATGCCAAACATTGTCTTGTGTTTCCACCTCACAACACTTCCAATCAGGTCGGTGGATACATGACAATATATATACACTATCATTTCAATCATTTTCATTTTTGCTTCATTTACATTAATCTTACACTTCTAAAAGAAAAGTTTATCGTAATCTTACAACATCTTTACTTCCGTCCAAATATGAAAACTAATTTGATATTATTATTTCCGGATTAACTTTTACATGTAAGTGAACACGTAAATTAAAAAAAGTGTAATAATGAGTAGAGTTTTGAGGGTAATTATATAAACTTTTATGTATAAGGTAAAGAAAATAGTTGACTTGTGGATATGCATGAGTCAAACGTAATTACACTTTGTATAAAATTAAGGATATTGTGAGGGTGGAGTTTATACTTTATATAAAATAGTTGACTTGTGGGTATGTATGAGTCACAACCCTTTAAATCAGGTCGGTGGATACATGACAATATATGTACACTATAATTTTCACATTTCCACCTTTTCATTTTTGCTTCATTCACATCAAATTTTACACTTCAAAAGAGAAAAGTTTATCATAATTTTATAATATCTTTACTTTCGCCGGCTGGATCAGTGTGAAAACTGATAACCTATTGTTAGGATTAGACGTGACATTTAAAAATTAACATAAACAGTAAAATTCCGTGAAGTAGAAAATTCGTAAAGATGAATTCGCAGGTGAGTAAAACATACGGAGTAGTAGATTTCTGTGAATTATGTTCATTTAATTTTTTTTTTATTTTTTATGAAAGTTAAATACCCATCCTTTTTTTCCCTCCCCATGACTCGAACCCAGGACCTCCTTTTTTCCCTCCCCATGACTCGAACCCAGGACCTAAGGCCTAGGTAGTGGTGCTCTAACCACTTGAGCTATCCCACTTTGTAATTTATATGCTAAAAATAGTACAATTGCATACGATTTTTTTATTAAATTATTAGTCTGATTATTATATACTCCAATTGATACATCAAACAAAACATGAAAACATTACCTACAATAACGAATTTAGCGTGTAAGTGATGATATTTCGAATTTTTATCTTCATTTTTAACGTAACTAATGTATTGTAGACGACATGCGTTAAAAATTCAATAAAGTAAATTACGAAAAGTGAGATAGAGAAATCGAATTGTTTTGGAGGTAGCGTCCAAATTTCCGTGCAATAAATCTGAGGACAAATGAGCTCCACGACCACGATCGGCACATTGGAAACAAATAATTGCTAATTAAATATATATATATGCAATCTATGAAAGAAATTTGAAAACTCTCTGGAAGTATGGGCAGCTCAAACAAGTGGGAATACACACACAAATAAATAAATATATGTGTGTGGTTTCAGATAAAGTAATATTTATAAGGTGCTAAATATTTCTTTAGTTCCATAAAAGTTGGACTATTTTTTAAATTAGTTCAGAACCTTTCAACTTTTTTATTTTGATCATGTAAAATTCTCTAATTTTTTAAAATGTTCAATTTAATTACAAGTTGCATAATGAGTAAAAAGGAACACACGTAATCACTATTTATCAGAATTTAAAAAATTCAGAAATTTCGGATCATTCCAAATTTCTACCATTCTACATAACCCGAACAGAAAACACCAGCGAGATATAGTAGGTATGAGATAATGCATGAGGCAAAAGCGTGTGCAGTGTCCACATGCAGGGGAAAGATAAATTGAAAGGCTCCCCAGTTTTGGCGGAGGAATGGATATGCCAAAATGGAAGTGTGAAGGAGAATTGACTCTGTTGACGTGCACCCACCGCAGCCACCTCATTTTTTTTCTTTTATTTACTCGCCCGGATAATATTCTTTTCTTACCCTTTGCATTTTGCAAACGCCATTTATTAGAATAATTGTTATACAATACTCCATCCGTCTTATGATTATTTGCATACTTTTTTTATTGGAATGTCCCAAAATTATTTGCATACTTTTAATATTAAAATACTCTTCCAACATCATTTTATTTTCAAAATTGTCACTCTTTTTTACATACATTTTACTTTACACCCCATCAAATCCACTTTACACTTCATCAAATCACCTAAGAAATACCCATCTTTTATCTTACATCACCAACCACTAAATCCTCTTTTCTTAAAAATTGTGTCAGTCAAACCGTGCAAATAATCCCGAGACGGAGGGAATATAAAATAAACTAACCATTTCTCAAGGTTCATAAGTTGAAAGTCGGTAATCGGATGGATTGACACCACCTAGCGCTAGGTTGCATGCCTAGGCGTCACCTAGAATTTTTATTGTTTAAAGCCTCGTTTCCCCTTAAAAAGGTGTCCACGATCGTCCAATTCAAACTCCTTCGTAAAAAAATAATTAAAATTTAGGCACCTAGGTGCTGCCGAGGCTGGTTTTTTTGCCAAAAATGCTTAGAGAGGTAAAATTGGGTCGACCAAGGGCTGCCTAGGCCGAATTTTACAATCGAGTCATTTCTACTTTTTTACGAGGGGTTACTGAAAACATCGGCGAAGTCTCAACTTCATGCACTAGGTACACGAATCTTAGATTCATTGCACTTGTCACATTTCAATTAAAATTAGTGTCAGTTTTAACTAAAACTTGTGTCACATTTTTATTTACTTGTGATTGTTTTATACATAAATATTTTCTCCATTCCATAAAATGCGGAGAATATTGATACAAAGTTTAAGAAAAAAGTGTGACGAATAGATTATTTTGGGTAATTTTATACTTTTTTTATATATAAAGGAAAAGGTTTTGACTAATATGCAATCGAGTGTATGGCATACATTCGAGTGTCCCATCATGTTTTTTTTTATTAATTAATACTCCCTCTGTCCACAAAAAATGTGCTCACTTTTTTTTATATATGTTTTTAAAAAAATCATATTTTAATTATAAAGAATATATTTAATATAATGAGTAAAAAATATATTTGGTAGATACTCAATCTTGTTGTTAGTAAAGTAGAAAAAATATTCAAAAGTTAATTATTTAAATAGAATAAACACGTTTTTTGTAGACCTAAAAAAAAGAAATGAGCACACACTTTTGATGGACGGAGGGAAGTAACTACTTACTTCCATTTGCATGTTCTTTTTTTTCTGTTTTAGTTTTTTTATAATTTTTTTTTCTTTTATTAATTAATTAAAAATAACCGCTTACCACCATTGAATTATTTATAACCACTTACCTCCATTGAATTATTTATTTGTGTCTTTTTTTTCGGCTTTAATTTTTTTGTAATTTTTTTTTTTTTTTAAAATGTAACACAATATTAATGAAAAGTATAAGTTATTATAATTAAAAAGTGCAACTCAATTTTTTACTGAAAAGTACAACACAATATTATTAAAAAGTGCAAGTCAATATTACAAATTTTAATAAAAAAAAATTATTACAAATTTTAATGAAAAGTGTATGTTATTATAACTGAAAAGTGCAACACAATATTATTAAAAAGTGCAAGTCAATATTACAATTTTTAATGAAAAGTGTATGTTATTATAACTGAAAAGTGCAACACAATGTTATTAAAAAGTGTAAGTCACTATAAATAAAAATATTATTGTAAATTGTAAGACACTACAATTGAAAAGTGCAACGCCATTTACCAAAAAAGTGTAACTCATTTTAATGAAAAGTGTATGTTATTATAATTGAAAAGTGCAACACAATATTACTAAAAAGTGTAAGTCACTATAAATGAAAATATTATTTGTAAAGTGTAAGACACTAAAATTGAAGAGTGCAACATCATTTATCAAATGTGTAACTCATTGAAAAGTATAAGTCACTACAACTGAAAAGTGCATCATAAAAAAAAATCTATTTTTAAAATAGATGTTAAAAATAAAAAATAAGTGTAAAATTTGTTGAAGGCAGGATTCAAACAGAAACATTGTACAAAAATAAGTAAGGTACTACCACCGGGCTATAATTGAATATCTTTAATTATGCGCGAATTGTTCACAATTAAGATGGTTAAAAGTTGAACTCAAATGCACAACAGCCTAACCCAAAGGAAAAAATTGGATGTCATGAATTCTAAAAATAATGATACGAAGAGTAAATAGGTTTGTGTTATTAGATATTTAGATTTTGAAAATTATTTTCAATTTAGAGTATGCATTTTGGGAAAAATAAAAGTATGTTAACCTTAGGGGGTGTTTCTTTTGGGCTTTGGGTGGTTTTAAAAACCAGATTTTTGAAATCCTGGTTTTTGAAATCCCGATGAATAGTAATATGGGTGTTTCTTTTGGGTTTTGGAATAGTGAAGGATTTAATTTTATGTCAAATCAAGTTGTAAGATTGAATGAATTTGTATTATTATATTATTGTTTGATGAGATTATAATGATTGATTAAGTGTGTAATGATTAAATGTATTATATTATTGTATTATTATATTATTATAGTATTATTATATTATTGTTGAGAAAGAATATAATGATTGAAGTAATATTATATAGATATAACTTTATGTCAAATCAATATGTTTGATAGGGGTGGTTTTGAGTGGATTTTGAAAACCGGTTTTTAAATCCCGAAGTAACACGGGTTTTGGATCTTGAAATCCAAAACCTGGTTTTTAAATCCCAAAAGAAACACCCCCTTAGGGCATGATTGGTATGCAGTAATAGGCTTGGAATGGAATGAGCATTCATGGGCTCATTCCTAATCTCACGATTGGTATATTTTTTTACGTGGAATCCCAATTCCTTAAGGAATGGTGATTCCCAAAAATAAAGAATTCTGATTCCTCTCCATCCCCCTGTCTTTCCCCATTCCATTCTGTGTGGAATCAAATTATATTTTATTTTATTTTTTAAAATAATCACTCAAATTTGGTTTTTTACATAATTATCCTTTTCAACAATTAACTCACTTCTCCAACCCTAATTCACAATTAAATACGACGATTTATTATTCAACATTCTTCCACCCTAATTCGAGAGAGAAGACGCTGAGAAAATAAAATTTGTATTGTTTTTTCTCTCTATATATGTGCAAGAGAGAAGACGTTGTCACTCTCGTTCATGAACAATCAATGTCCTCTATAAACATAAACTGGTTTTCATTACAAAAAATCCTCAAATTTGAATTAAATATGGGAGTGGGGGACAGTATGAAGGTCGACGACAGAAATGTAGGAGACGACGGCGCAGTTCAGTTGAAAGAGAAGAAGAACCGTGTTTTTTTTTTATTTAATTTACTTAATTTTTAATTATTTTTACTTTTAGTTAATTGAATAAATAATTCAAATCAGAAAAGGATATACATGAGTGATAAAAATGATATTATCCCTATATTTTAGTTATTTTTGGTATTTTAGTCATTTAAGATAAAACATATATATTATTTTGCATTTCATTTTAGTATACCAATCAGGAGAATGGAATCAATCAATGAATTGCTTTTCCATTCTTAATCGATACCAATCATGAGAATGCTCATTCAGACCTCATTCCATTCAAACCTTCATTCCATTCTTCAGTTCATTCCATTCAGCCTTAAATTCATTCCATCATACCAATCATGCCCTTAGTGTTTTATATTGATCAGTTTTGACGGCATATGCTCAATAAGTTTTTTTTACTACTACTATTTTTATATTATAGAAATTATAATTAGTATTAAAAAAATTTATAAATGTGCCCTCAATTATAATATTCTTCTCCATTTGAAAACATATTCAATATATTTTATATTTGTATTTATTTGTACTCCTCTCTCAAAAATTCCTAAATTTGTCCCTTAATAATATATTAGCAGTTAAATTTAGTGGCATATTTTAATTAAAATAGGTACGTGTATCACATTTTACATATTTAATTTTAATTTTACAATGTAACTGATGCAACACACTAGCCAAAAAATCATATTTCAAAATATCAGTTTTAATTAGATTTTGCAAAGAATATGTTGCAATTAACTTTTACAAGTTTTTACATTAAATCTTAAATCGCCTTAGTTTTTGATTTGTATGCGTAGATAAAAGGATAACAATGATTGGAAAAATCAATAATCTCTTTTCAATGACCCCACCCAACACATGCATATATATTAATTGAGTTGAATAGATTTGCATATATCCATTGATATCTTTTACAAGAGGATGAGGACATTTCGTCACGTTCCTTGTGTGGCATTTTAATTTAAAAGAATGGGGACATTTCAATTTTCTGGATTGTTTTAAATGCCAAAATTCGGTGGTATTCCAGCTGAGCTGATGAATAAAGTTAGGATAAGGTATTGTACAGGTGCTGTAAAAATTCTGGGTGATTACCACGTGTAGATCCACATTCACACGTGTCTAATTGTGTTCAAATTCAAGTTTATTACCAAACCTAAAATTTCTTGGATTTCTTCTATATATCGAAATTTCAATTAATTTGGGTGAATCGGCCGTTGATTACGTTTTAATTTTTGTTTTTATTGTTTGGTGTTTTAATTTTATTTTTTTTCGTTCTTGTTGTTATTTCTTTTTCCCAGTTTTGGGTTTTTTTCCCGGTTACAGATCTCTTTCTCCTGTTATGGGTCTTTCACCCCGATTACAAACCTCTTTTTCTTGTTATGGGTCTTTCTCTCCGGTTACAAATCTTTTTCCCCTTGGTGGGTCTGTTAGTATAGATGTCATAGAGACAATTATTATAAGGACATTGTACTTGATTATATTCAGTTATTTAAGTATTATTAACCTTAGTAATAATATTTGGTGATACACTTATAGAATGTTATGTTTGATTGTTTGCATTTATTCTTATATGTGTTCCCATGAACCAATGATGTCGTTGAGATGTGAGATCTCGATTGACTATATCATGGTTCTTAAAGTAGCCCCAATCAAGGATCATCGAGATTGGGATATTGATGATACGATTGAGATTGTTGTGCGATCTGCATCATATCCTTAGAGGATGTAGTGGTTCTCACAACTACGAGATACTAGGTATCTCATGATGGATGCACAAATATTTTGAGAGTATTGACTTGTCCAATCGAGAAACCGTTTGGTGTATTCTATTTACGTGTCTACGGGAATATCGATTTGTGGAGCAATGTAATGTCCTTCGACTTGCCAATACACGTGACATGTATGGCGTGATGGGCTTTGACAATGACCGACGCTTGTACTCCTAACGGGGTAGATTAGGCATGTGTTCGGCACACCATAAAGTACATGTGCGCGGTAGTTGAGTCAAGAATAGGATTCATTTCTCAAATAGATTTAGAGAGAATACTCGCCTTCTCATAACTAATTGGATCGTTAGTCATTGGCCAATGCACGTCACATTTGGAATGGTGTTCGATCAAATGCGACAATGTGATCAATTAGTAGAATAAGACAATGTGATTAAATTATTGGAATAGACACATCATCATGTTCTAGATTTAATCGGAGTATTCGTGAATGAAAGGATTAAGTCATTGTGAGCTTCACATTACAGGTTGTTGCTATTTCCTCGCAACGTACCTCACATATTGAGATTGTGTGGTTCATTGTCTACTGTCTAGGGTTCTGCTAATGGGTCACACAACAAGTAGTCTTAATTTACAAATTAAAGCTGGATGAATTAATTATTTGATTTGATCAAGATATTTAATTTATGGAGAAATATAGAATAATTTTATTCAATAGAATTATAATTTATTTAATTAAATTAGATTTAATTAATAAGAGGATATATTAGATATATCATAAATATGGTAAAATATATACTTGGGCTCAAGCCCATGTGCACAGATAGAGTTTCTGTTTTACTATATAAATACTGCTAGGGTTAGAGGTTTTGAGTCGTAACAATTTATCACTCATAATATTTCTCCGGTTCTTTCTATAGAATTCTCCTAGCTAGGAGTGTGCAAAAAAAAAAAAAAAACGGACCGGAAAAAAGATCGGAACCGAACCGACCGGTTAATTTCCGGTCCGATCTCCGGTCCATTGAATTTTAAGATTCCGGGTTTTCGCCGGTCCGGGTTAAGACCGGAATTTACCGGTCCGGACCGGATTTTTTTTTAATTTTTTTTTAATTTATATTCTTTATATTTTTCTAATAATACAACCTTAATTATTATAAACTAAATAAAATTAGGATTGCTAATTTGAAAACTTTGAAAATATTTCTTTGATTATGCTTAGAATCAAATAATTGGCGAGAATGTGAAGTAAAAGTGTTGAGATTTATTATATTTTTTCATTTTTTCAAGTATATAATTGAACAAAAATAATCAATTTACTTTTAGTGTCAAAATACCATTAATAATATTATAAATAAAATTCACATGGGTGGAAATTGATCTCAAATGAAGAACTAACACAATTTTTCACACACAAATTCATCATTCTTGTTTTTTCTTAAAAAAACTTGAAAAAAAATATTTGAAAAAATAAAAAATAAATTAAAAACCGGTCTGAACCGGTCCAAACCCGGACCGGACCTTCCAGTCCGGTCCGGGTTTGGACCGGTTCATTCTGGTCCGACCATTCATGAAGATTTCGGTCCCGGTCCGGTTTTGGACCGGTGCACACCCCTACTCCTAGCGAGTTCTTTTAGAGAATTCCAATTTGGATCACAAGTTCGTAGACGAGGATTACGTGGATACCGTAGTAGAGGATCAACATCTCGCATACGAATTACTGTAAGGATCATTAATGTTCTAATTATCCATCAATTATGTTATACAGTCATATCAGGAATCTGTGTTGATGAAAGAAAATTTTAAACTTCCACTGCTACGAACATGGTGTTCGTACTTCAAAAACCCAACAGGGTCTTTGTTATTCTTCGGGCTTGATTAGGTTGAAGTTGCGTGTCCTTAGGGCCGTGATTAAGTGATTTGGGAGATGTGATGCGAATCGTAGTGTGCGACTATTTGTTCTATCTTGGAGCACATTTGTTACTTTCCTAAATTGAAGAACCTTCAGGCGTGCCGTTATGTTTGAGATTCTCTCCACTCCCTCACGATTGAGTTGGGAGAATGAGGTTTTTGGTAGAATTTATTTGTATCGATAGGGGAGCGAGAGACAATTGTAGTACAAAATCCTATCTGTAATTCTACTCTAAAAAATATTTAAATAATTACTTCTGGGCGAGCACTAAACTTGTATCAATTCAGAACGTGAAAGATAGTAATATTAATGAATACTTCTTCCATTCAAATTAGTGTGAAAGAAAAAAGTGTTAAAATAAGAATATTAGAGTCCTTTCAACATTATTAAAGTAGTAAAGTGATGCAGGGAAGCGTCTGATAGAATGTGAAGATCGTTGATTTCAATAACGAAATATCCGGATAAACACAATATCAACTAAGGATAAAACCTTAAGATTTTCTTAATGTATTTTTCAATGTTTTAAAATGCATTATACATACTCTTTTTATAGGATTTTACAATAGAATAGTCAAAACTCTTAATGACAATAAAATAAATGGACTTGAATGGATGTATTGGAACTAATCTTGACTTAATTAAATATATTGCAGAAAATTAGAAAGAACTCTTCGTTTACAGCTTCATTCTCCATCATTCTCACTCGGTTGAAAACGATTCGACCTCGAATCGCTACTAGCTTCATTCTCATTGTAAATGTACGAAGATAAGCTGGGACATCTTTATACTCTTTTGGCCACAAAATAATAACAATTTGACATTCTGTCGCAAGAACAGTGCAGTTTCCATCACCATAAGTAAATAACACGAAATAATTTTTTTCAACCCCCATCGTTGAGTCAAGGATATTGGGATCAACATCCTCAATTGTAAAAATATTTTCATTCTCCTCGTAAAAAATTGGGGGCCACTATAGCCAACGTCAATATCATCAACCAGAATATTGACAAACTCATTGAAAATTGGTAGTAAATCATAATCACAAATGTCATCAGAATATTCGTAAAAAATTGGTGGTCCATCATAACCACAATCTTCATCAAAATATTCATCGAAAATTGGTGGTCCATCATAACCACAATCTTCATCAAAATATTCATAAAAAATTGGTGGTCCATCATGACCACAATTTTCATCAAAATATTCATAAAAAATTGGAACCATTATCAAGAATCGTATCTGATCTTTGATGCCAACTGATGCAGGGAAGCGTACACAATAAAGAGTGAAGACCGTTGATTTCAATAACGAAATATCCGGATAAACACAATATCAACTAAGGATAAAACCTTAAGATTTTCTTAATATATTTTTCAATGTTTTAAAATGCATTATACATACTCTTTTTATAGGATTTTACAATAGAATAGTCAAAACTCTTAATGACAATAAAATAAATGGACTTGAATGGATGTATTGGAACTAATCTTAACTTAAATAAATTTATTGCAGAAAATTATAAAGAACTCTTCGTTTGCAGCTTCATTCTCCATCATAAAGTAAGTGTATTTGGTAAGAAAATGTATTGACATATAAGGTAAATTAATAAATGTTTTGAAGGCAATAGTTAATAGATTTTTTTTTTCAGTGTGAAAATTAATGCTCGAGAAACAAAAAAGAAATTGCAAAACTGATCTCATGGAGCAGCTCCGATTTCATCTTTTAATAATGATTGATAATAAAATGTATGATGTATAAAAGAAAAAGGAAATGAGAAACTGAAACCATAAGCTCACATACCGAACCAGAGGTCGGAGTGTCATGATGCGAATGAGGGTCGTGGGCTCAAGAACGAGAACAATCGAGATCCGAGTTGAAGGCTGCAACGGGCTAGTAGCTGACGAAAGTCCATTATCAATTTCAGTCCATTTATTTTGAGTACTGTTAGTATGTTAATTCTTGGGTTGTTATTAATTGTTGGGCCATGGAATATTAATTAGAAGATATTATTGGGTGGTTAGTTTGTTAGGATATATACATATTTTGTGAAGGGATTGAATCCCCATATATTGGGGGTGGAAACTATACCGTATGAAGGGAGCATAAGATAATACAACTCTTCTTACGAGATTAATTTCAACCCGTTTCTTGCTAGCCTGAGCTATGGATTATGGATTTATTCATATTTCGTATCGTGATTCACATCAAATTGGTGCTTTCATCGAGAGTCATCAAGAATCACGGTAATGGTAGGAACGCATAGAGAAAGGATCGAATTATTGGAAGCCCGGGGTAAAATGCAGATTTGGTTCCGGGAGAATATGTGTTCACCAAAATGGTCCCATTTTGAACAAAAATGATCCCATGTAATTTTACCATCAAAATTTAACAGAAATGTAGGCGTGAGCCACACGCTTCCGTTAACTCCTCTATTAAATTCACCATTCCATCCAAAAAAAAAAAAACCTAAAAATCTGCACAACACCACCCCAAATAATAATAGTTCCCAAATAGCACCTCAAATCGTCCCCTAGATCGCACAGAAACCGTTCCCAACTCAAATCCCACAAATTGCACAACACTCATTCAGATTCTCCAAACCGAGACAAATAATTGAAGCTCTATGGAGTGTTGGTGTTGAAGAAGATGTTGTGAAAGGAAATAGAAATACAAAAAATCTCAAATCTTACAACATACTCCGTCACCAACAAAACCATCCAATATGTCACCCCACGCCACCAGCCCCACTCCCAAACTCCAGCACGAATACGAAAATCAGAAAAATAAAGTTAAGAAAACTGTAAAAAAAAAATCGCAAAACATCAACCTGAAAATTCACAAATTGGAGACGAAGGATAGATCGGAATTTGAAATTGACAAGGGGCTTTGATTCCTAGCAGTGAGACGAGGCTAGAGTGGGTAGCCTCTAAGAATTTCGTTACCGGATTCGAATTTCGTAGCGGATTTTTTGTGAGGTTGTGAAAAAATATGGCGGTTAAAATTGGCGGCGGTGGTGCCGTAATGGGTGGCGTCACGGTGTTGACGAGAATAGGGCCAGAGTGGCCGAGTCGGCGGCGATCGATGTGGGGAAGGGGGCGTTCACTAGCGAGAAGAAAAACCGGGGAGGGGAGATGTAAGTGCGTACAAATTTTTTTATTTCTTTTATACTTAATTAATATCTTTAGTTTTTAAATTTTTTCTTCAGAATTTATTGTAATTACTATTTTGAATTCTATTTAATAATAATTGAATATTCAAATTTTATATGAATTTTATTTTATATCTTAAGAAAAACAGGGGAGGGGAGATGTATGTGCTTACACATTTTTTTATTTCTTTTATACTTATTTAATATCTTTAGTTTTTAAATTTTTTTCTTCAGAATTTATTGTAATTATTATTTTGAATTCTATTTAATAATAATTGAATATTCAGATTTTATATGAATTTTATTTTGTATCTTCAAATTATATTCAACCACATATTTTATATAAATATTTTTTTAAATTTTAGTTTAAAATTTTTATTCCCAAATTGTTTAGAGTAATTTCTTTAAATTTCAGAATTCGTATATATATATATTTTGGTATTTTTAAATTATATTCAGATTTTTGGATTTTTTTTTTAAAAGAATCATCACTTAACTGTTCTGTTAAGTATTTAACGGTTGTGACCTTTTTCGCAAAAAATGGGACTAAAAAAGAACGTGGGACTAAAATTGTTTTTAAAAAATTCTCATGAGACCAAAATTGCATTTTACCATGGAAGCCCGCTTTGATAAACTGGAAACATGGATGACATGAATCAGAAATCAGGTAGAAAGGATAGATCGGACGATGGAAAAATTGGAAAAAAAACCTTTGTGAAACTTGCGCGCAAGAAAGAAACACCGATACGAGTTTAGAAGATGAGATCAACCCCACGCACACTAGAAACAGAGCGGACATGAACCATCAGGAGGGATTAGGAAAAGATGATCGGCATAGGGAACGGGTAAGTCGAGTAAGTCAATACTTTGATCTTAACGATATCGAGAAGGCGGAACGGGTTAAATACGCAACGCACTATTTCGAGGGAGAAGCCAACATGTGGTGGCAATGGTTAAATCGAGTGTACCGCAAGAAAGACAAAAAAAATTAAATGGCAAGACTTCAAAAGAGAACTGATGATTAGGTTTGGACCATCAGAGTATACAGATTATGTCGAAGTATCTCTCACATTGAACAAACCGGACCATTAAGAGAATACAAAAAAGAATTCGAGAAATTGGCGAGTCGTGTTCAAGATTGGCCGAAAAAGGCCCTCGTAGGAGCATTCGTCGGAGGACTGAAGTTAGAATTGGCAGTCAAAGACGTATTCTGCGGCCGTCGAGATGGCAAGCTACGGGGCGATCACCAAATAACCATGCGCAAGAATAGACGATTCGAAGCAAGAAAAACTCAATTTGAAATTCAAGAAACAATAAATATTGAGGAAGCAGCAACAGGAAATTCAACTACAAGTGGTGCCAAATCCATTCCGTCGGAAGTCACACATTTAAGTTGGGAAGAAATGCATAAATGAATAGAAAATTGGTTGTGTTTTAATTGCGACGAAAAATTTACACACGGGCACAAGTACAAAAGCAAGCATGTTTTCTTGATCGACTCCGATAATCCTGAATTCATCCTTGAGGACAAGGATGCTCTTGAAGGAGATGGGAATGATGCGAATGAGGGTCGTGGGCTCAAGAACGAGAACAATCGAGATCCGGGATGAAGGCTGCGACGGGCTAGCAGTTGGCGAAAGCCCATTATCAATTTCAGTCCATTTATTTTGAGTACCGTTAGTATGTTAATTCTTGGGTTGTTATTAATTTTTGGGCCATGTAATATTAATTAGAAGATATTGTTGGGTAGTTAGTTTGTTAGTATATATGCATATTTTGTGGAGGGATTGAATCCTCATATATTGGGGTGGAAACTATCGTATGAAGGGAGCAGAAAATAATACAACTCTTCTTGCAAGATTAATTGCAACATGTTTCTTGCTAGCCTGAGCTTGGGATTACGGATTTATTCAAATTTCGTATCGTGATTCTCATGTCGTTAAAACATTTCCTGGAAAAACCCTCGTTAGGGACAAAACCCGAGGTCAAGGAAAAAGGTACACTTCTCTAAACATCAATATCTAAAGCTAACAATAAACTGATGATAATGCAAATTGTAAGCAAACTACAAATGTTCCATGATAATACCATCATTCGGTGTCATCCAACATATTGGACCAACATTTGTGAAGGACCACATTCATGAGCTTTGAAGAGCCAGAGCCGGCTGAACCAAAACTTCTTGAACCAACGACAAAGGGTTCGTTGGCTCTAAGTGATCCATAATCATGTTTACCTCTTCCCCTGATGGGAGATCAAAGGGGAGCATCATGTTCAACGATGTGATCTGGGTGTGTCCTCAGCCAATGGTCCAAAAGTGTTCCCCAATGGAACTGGTGTGGCAATAATCAGCGCTGACTTGGGGTCATCAATATCTACCTCATCTATATCCCCAAACCAGAGTCATACATTCCTACAGTGTCAAGGTGGGGTGAAGAAGAGGCCACAACGATGGCTGATTTGGGGTCGACCACTAGAGTGTATCAGATGGTGGTGGTGGGTCCCTAAGGTCCTGTATACACTGATGATGGCATCGAGCCCGGGGCATTTCCGTCGTTTGGGGCCTGTAGCCTGAGCAGCCCAATCTTGGGTCTCGGGGACATAACGACCCTCGTGTCTAACCTAGTTCTAATGACTCTGTCCCCCAAGCCTTGACGATCCTATCTCACCGGGTCCTGGCGACCCATACAGAGAATGACCAACAATGTGGCAGTGTGTACAGAACTCAGAAAATCTCTTATAGAAAAATGAAGCAAACGAGCAATGGCCAGCTCGCTGATACATGATCCGATCATATAAGGCGTGTTGTAGATCAATCTCAACCAAGAGACGGGCATATTGGCCCGTAGTGCCCTTCAGTGTGCGGTCGTCTATCTTAATCAGAGTGCCCATAGCGGATGCCAAGGCCTTTAAGACCTTGTTTGCTTGAGGGTAGGGTTTGGTGTGAAACACACATCCTCCCATGTTTGGTAGCATTTAACTTTTATATCCATGTGTGAAAAAAGTGAACAAATATGAGATGATTTCATAAACCTAAGGTTTACACATCCCAACCCACCTCTACCCAACCCACCAACCAAACAAGGTCTAACATGACAGGATCCCAATACTCCTGATGTAGATCAGCGAATCTGACCCAGACTTGAGCGGTGCTGGAGCGAATGATGGAAGGGTTGAAGTCTGGCATCCACCTTTAGGGGTGGATGACCCCCAAGTTCAACTAGAGCCGTCAAAACGGGTTGTGACCGTTGGGCCAGCCCGCCCAGCCACTTGAAACAGTGGGTTGGGCCAAGATTTTCTAGGACCGCTAAGAGGCGGGCCAGCCCGTTTGGGCCGCGGTCTTAGGCGGGTTGGGGCAGGCTTTGGCGGGCTGGCCCGCCATTTTTTAGTTTTTTTTTTAATATTTTATTTAATTAAAAATATAAAAAACAATATATAATAAACCTAACTAAAAGAAAAAACTCTAGAGCAGCCGCATTTTTTCCCTTCTTTCTTCATTTTTTGAATTTCTGTACTCATAATATATATAATATATGTATTATAATATATTATACAATTAATAATAACAATATTTATATTTAGTTTTTTGTTCTTAATTAATAATTACGTAATTCTTCATATTTATTTCTTTTATATACAATAGATTGAAAATAGACTGAAAATATATCTTTTTCTTGATGAATATTCCTGTTCTTAATTATAGACTAAAAAATCTGGACCAAAATTGTGTACAAAAGAGGTATATTACTATTCTTAATTATATATTACTGTATTTTTTTATGTTTCTTGATGAGTTTAATAATTATTTTTGTAAAAATAAAATAATTTTGGCCCGCTAAAACCCGCGGCCCGCCTATTTTTGGGTTGGGTTGAGGTTTTGGCAGCCCGCCTAACAAACGGGTTGGCCCGCCCCGCCCCGCCAAATGGCGGGCTTTTGCGGTTTTGGCCTGCCCCGCTGGCCCGTCTTGACAGGTCTAAGTTCAGCTGCTAAGAATGACGGCTGAAAATACGATCTCTGTCAGCCTCAGTCCTAATATGAATGGTGAAATATCCCTTGCTCAAGAAGATAAATCCCAAAGGCTTCCAAGTGTAAAATGAAGACGCACATGATCATAGGACATATCCCCATACTGAATAATGACTCGACCAATAATAGAGTGGGCATAGGCAGCAACCCCCCCTCTAGTAGACCGATTCATCAATATTAACCTCTGGTAGGTGGAGCAGAACCAGTGACCGAGGTAAAAGTATGCCTAAGGTGTACTGGGACTTGTCGAGTGTGGAAAGCAGCAGTAACATGTTCGGATAGAGAAGGACATTCAATAAGTGAATTAAGTGATGTACCCTGCCTCGAGGCAGCAACAACTGGAGTATGCACCAAGGTGGGGTGTATTGAGTGAAACGGTGGGTGCACATCATTGCTAGGGTTGGCAACAGGGCGGGTATGGCATTTCCCAGGACCCGCCCCGCCAAAAAAAAATGGACCAGTTACCCGCCCCGCTTCAAAACCCGCTGAAACCCGTCCCGCTTACCCGGCGGGTAAACCCGCCCCGCCCCACATTCTGTTTTTTTTTTTTAAACTGTTATTTAAATAAAACGTCACAGTAAAATCTTCCCTTCAAAGTTAAAACTACCATAAAACATCAATTCCAAGTTCCAACACTCATTCAACAATAAAACATCAAGTCCAAGTGTCCAACATCCAACACTCTTAAAACTACAATAAAACATACATATTGTTCAATGCAAAATTAGCCTAATTAAAACATCCAACACTCTTAAAACTACAACAATTCTTCAATCTTCATGCACGTCTTCATCCTCGTCAATTACAATATGACAAATCGATGTAGAACAATCTACAAAAATTAAAATTGTAAAGTTATATCATATATGATATATTTAGAAATTAGAATGGAAATGATAGAAATTGAATAATAAATTTACCTCTCTCTTCATTCCATAATCAACGACGACTACACATCAATGCCTCAACAGTAGTTGGATCGAGTCTATTGCGATACGGACTAATAAATCGACCACTATCACTAAAAGCTGATTCAGATGCAACAGTTGAAACTGGAATAGCTAAAATATCCCTTGCCATCTTTTGTAAAATTGGATATTTAACTCCGTGAGTTTTCCACCAATTAAGAATATCAAAATGTGAAGCTCTTGGCAAGACAGCTTCATCCAAATACATGTCCAACTCTGAAGTTTTAGACAATGGAGAAGGATCTTTACTTGAAGCCATCCATTTGTCATACATGCTCATCGTGTCAGTATCGAGTGCATCAATTGTTGGACTAGAAATACTAGATGAGGTCATTCCCGTATCAAATGTTTCACTCAATTCTCTAGACTGATACTCAATCAACAAATCATAACAACTTCTACGAATCTCATACAACTTTGAATCTGGATTTTCACCATAAATCAAGTTAATATAAACCTTAACCAATTTTAATTTATACCTTAGATCCAAAACAACAACAACCCACATTATAAGATGGCATTCATTCCAATATTTGTCATATTTCTCAACCATCTTCTCAGTCATTTTTCTTACAATCAACTTGGGACTAGTCAACCACTTACTTAACTCCCATTTGATATCACAAATCAACTAAAAGTAATAGTTAGAAGTGGGATATTGTGTCCCAGAAAACATCTCAGTCACTTTATAAAATAACTTCAACTTTTCACACAATTCAATTGCATTATCCCAATCTTCATCACTAGGTAAACTTTTGTAATTTATTTCCCGAAGTTTAACTCTCACAAACACAGTTTTATACTTAATTGAAATCTCCAACATCAAATAAGTGGAATTCCAACGAGGTTTGCAATCAAGAGACAACTTCTTAGAACAATCAACATGCAATTGTTGTGCAGCTTCTTCAAATTTTTCTATCCTAGAAGGTGAACCGGTCCAAAAAATGACACTATCACATATTTTTGTAATTGAGTCACTAATCTATTCAAGACCATCTTTCACAATCAAATTCAAAATATGAGCACAACAACGCATATGAAGTACCTTCCCATCTAGAAGTAAATGTCTCCTTGAAAGTTTGTTTGGTATAGTCCTAAGCATGGAATCATTGGTCGAGCAATTATCGACAATGATTGTTGATAATTTTTTATCAATGTTCCAATCCATGAATGACTCGACAAGAATATCAGCCATGGCCTCGGCTGTATGCGGAGCAGGGACATATACAAACCTATATTGAATAAAAAAAAGGTTAGAACTTATTAACTTAATAATACCTTAAGTAACTACATCAAACAATATGAATATATAATTACCTCAAAATGAACCTTGTAAGAGTCCATGAATCATCAATGTAATGAGTTGTAATTGCCATATACCCTTTCTTAGCATTATTTGATGTCCACATATCGGTTGTGATTGCAACTCGACACTTAAGTTTGTCCAACAATTTGTAACATTGTGCTTTTTTAGCATGAAAAATCTTCAAAATGTCTCTTTTTAGTGTATTTCTTGAGATCATGTTGAAGAAGAAGGGCCTTTGGAACGGCGGAAGACGGAAGTAGTGCAGCTTGACTGATTGAGTGCTGCTTGCTTACCCTAGATTCTAGATTTTTTTTAATATATATTTAATTATTTATTATATTAATATATATATATATATATGCGGGTCGGGTTCGGGTCGGGTATATACAATCCCATGACCCGTCCCATACCCGTCGGGTATTTGTTGACCGGGTATTTACCCGCCCCGGGACCCGTTTGATCGAGTATTTACCCGTCCCGTACGGGCCGGTTTTATGTGGGTCCGAGTTTTTACCCGTCCCATTGCCAACCCTAATCGTTGCTGGAAGAAAACCCTAGCTCATTACCAGGCCCAAAGGGAATTTGTGGAACAACAGCCGCCATCGCGTGATTGGTTGTCGGTAGGGGAGGGGCGTTCCATGTGACGCCGACAAGTTGAAAATCGGCAACGTGACCAGAACCCACTGCCGAAAGTCGGAACAAGCAGAGCGATTCGAGGGGCCAGTGGACGTGGGCGACCATGTACAGCCAGCAGGGACGGCGGGACTGGCGCAGGTCGGCCTAAGGTTGGCCCGGGCGTGAAAGTATGTTGCGCGGGGAAGCCTACCGGCGCTGCCATGGAAAAGACATGGTGGAAGCCTACATCGACTTGGGCAGAGATAAGGGATGTTAAAAATTGTAGCGAGTGGGCATCAAATGGCGACTAGAGAGGCATGTCGGCGGGGGCGGCTGGGCCGCCATTGCCAACAGCGAGACTATCAGATGTGTTGGCCGACATGGCTAGCGGCCGACGATTGTGTGGCCCATCTCCGAGATTCCTTGGTCCTACCTAGGCTCAACCCCTCTTAACCATGATTGAAAGTTTGCCTTAAATGTTGGATTGCCTTAATAATAGTCTACTCCACTAAATAGTAAAATGTAAAACCATTCAACTTATTTCGTTTTCTTCATATTTCCATTAGTGAATTGTTTTTTTAATTTTGCATTTTTTGTTCAGTCAAGTATTTTTTATGGATCAATAAATTATTTTTAACTATCGGGTTATTTTTGTATTGAATACCCACAAAATTAATGTACACCCTATTTAGTAATAAAGTTAATTAAAACGAGCCCGTCTTGATCATCCTGAAGACCAGCCAACAAGAAAAAGACAACTCGAATTCAATAAAGAATAGTCAAGTCAACAAAGTCAAAATTTGGAAGCTTGGTTCACCTTGACACCAAGGGCGTTCTACTCGCCATTTTGTTCGGTCAACTATTAAGATTGATCAATACTGTTCGCCCACTTGGTCGACCAGGTTCATACATCAAACTCGCTCCCCGAATCGACTCATCCATTGACCACCTTGCTCACCCATGACAATTCAAGCTCGCCCTTTTAGTCTTCCCATTACTTGGTCAGACTGCTCGCCCAACTCGACCTAGATGTCTCCGGTCAGGTCAACGATCTAGATGGCGGGCTAGGTGGTCCACATAGTTTATTATATTTAATATAGCAGGGCCATGGACCATGTAGACCTCAACATATTTGTTTGTGTGTAATATAGGTGGCCCATGGGCCATGTAGACCTACACGTGTCGACTCATGAATGGATCTCTCCATTTGGACGTATACGTGTCGATCATTTAGAGGACCAACCTTTGTAATGTTGGTGAGGACTACCACCTCGTACAATCATGTACTATAAATACAAGGTCTTATGACCAGGATCCAATTTCACAAGCAAGAATCACACTTCATCTCTCTTTGTCACTCCTATATACTCTTAATTATATCAAGATATAAATCTCTTTTTATCATAAGATTGACTAAAACCTTCACACAAATATATTATTTAAAAAGTCATCCAAACCACGTAAGATTCTATAAAACGACTATCAACAATTACAAACTCCACTATTCCATACTAAACCCCCCACATATATATGTTGAGGTTCATAACTGATAATATGTCAATTAATTTATAGTAATAAGTTTTGTTCATAGTTTGGTTTATAAGTATACTTGTTATAAGTTCACAAATTCAAGTTTTACACTCAATTATATATATAAATCTAAATGTGCACTACCTTCCCTTACAAAAATACTCCATATACTTTCGATTTCGGTGTAACTATAAAGAGTAGATACTAAATAAGAATTTATAGATTGGTTATAATCTAGTCAATGCATCAATATAATTAGATAGAAGCTTAATTCAACACAAGAAAGAGAAATAGAAAATAGAATAATTATTATATATGGCCACAGTTATTTACACCCAAAATTTTATGTGTTCATCACTCTGTTGAGTTCATCATCGGCCGTTGAGCTCATCCCCTCATTTACCTATTATGTCCATCTTCTTCAACTTCATTCTATTATAAATTAATATATAAGAATTAACTCCTCACCTCTCTACAAGTTCGGACTTTTAGATGAGATAGAATTCTTTCATGAGTAATATAGTCATTTTTAGGATAATTTTTTTTAAACTTTTAGGTGGTGTACTCATTAATTTCGGGGTGCAAATAACTGTGGTCTGACTATATCTTTTTGATGGTATGCAACCATATTGGCCCATGATTTCTTAAAAGGCCCAACTCCAGGAGTAATCCAGTTTACATAATATCCTTTCAAACTAACATTCGGAACAAACTTTTAATTTTATAAAAAAATATAACAGAAAAAATGGGATAACTCAAGTGGTTAGAATACAAATGTCTATATTTAAAAAGGTTCTGTGTATATTATTTTGTTGAAATAACAATCCACGGTATAAATCAATAAAAAATTCATGAAAATTCATATAAATTAATAAAAATAGTAATGAAAATCCATATAAATTAATAAAAAAAGTCAGTCAAGTGTACAAGTAATTTATGCAGGTGATTGATTGCATAAAAAATCGATCATTAAATTTTATATCATTTTTTATAAATTTTATCTCAAAGTAGAACATAAGTTAGATCAAAATCCAAAATCCAAAATCTAAATTTTATATTTCAAAACAAACATACCCTAAGGTGGTATTTGGTTAGAGATTGTGGTAGATTGAATTGAAATTGAAGTTGAAAAAAGTGGATTGAAGTAATCAATGAATAGTAATTGTGTATACAGTGTTTGGATAGAGATTGATAAGCAGTGGTGAATGTAGTTTTATGTCAAATTAAAAGTGATGTTGTAATATTTTATTAGTAGGTAGAAAATAATGAGAGAGAATGAGTGTGTGAAAGAAAAATAAGAGATAGAATGAGTGTTAAAAGAAAAATAGGAGAAAGAAAAATTGTGACGTGATTATAAAAATAGGTGTATAAATATATTATAGAGATGAATTAGTATTTGAATTGACATAGAAATATTTATTCTTATGATTAGTATGGATCAGGAATGAAATATAAGTATTATATAAATTTATGGTTATTGGAATTATTATATATATTTTAAATAATAATAATATTATTATTAATTTTAATTATTAGGTCTTTAATACTCGTATAGATATTTTTATTATTTTTATTTAATAATAATAATATTTATTAATTTTATATATTTTTAGTATTTTTATATTTGTATTTAATAATAATATTTATTATTTTTATATATTTTTAATTTTAATATTTTTATTGTATATTTAAATTATAATTTTTTATTAAATAATAATAATTTTAATTTTTTAATATTTTTTTAAAATAATTAATATTATTATAAATTCTTATTATTATTTTTATTAATATGTTGTGAATTATTATTATTATATTATTTATATAGTATAAATATTTTAGTATTTTTTGAATAATTAATGTTATTATTATTTTGACCATTAATTATTAATAATAATTATTGTATTGATAAAATTATTGTTTGTTATGTTTTGATAGTATAAAATAATGTTGTTAAAATTAAAATAAATAAGTTATGATATTTTTGTAAAATAATTATAAAAGAGGAATTACTATTCCTTAACTTTGGGGAATGATCATTCTTTTTGGAATGATAATTCATATCATAAAAATATATCAATTAGAATATTTGGAATAGAATCAGGAATGATCATTCCATTCCCACCTCATTCCCACATACTAATCATGTTGTTAGTGTATAATATATTCTCATTATTTACTTGAGGCACATATACGGTGATATCATAATATGATATCCTTAATTTTTTTTATTTTATATATAAAAAAGTTTGGCCTGAAAGCCAAATTAGGTTCAGGCTAAACCTTATATATCTAGGCTCGATTCGACTTGACAAAAACGTGTGGCCCGACGGATTTGTGTTGGATAGACGTTCTATTTGACAATAATCCTAACCATATGTAAAAAATAAAAGTTAAATATATCCAGGCTCGGTTCGACTTGACAAAAACATGTGCATTTAAGATAGATAATCTGTGATAGTCAATCAGTGGACCAATTTTAAAATATATGCAAAGTTATTGAATCAAATTAAAAAAATGTAAAGCGTCTAGACCAAAAAAAAAAAAATCAACCTATTAGACTGCAAAACTTTAATCGTTTAATATTTATTAGGGGTATTGATGAATATATTTTTGTATGCTTCGATATATGGTCCAAGTACTGACTAATTTGAATGGATCAATCTCATCGTCTAAAAAGAAATTATATTATACACGTGTCATGTGATCAATTAATGAGAAAAATAAAACAAAACAAATTTGAAACACCAACTCGATCATGAATTTGTCCGATTAATAACTTTAATAGATCAATTCCCTAGTTTCATTTTTCACTTGTATTCTATTTTACTGAATTTTTATCGGATTTAGCCTTCACTACTATTATGAGGGTGGTCATAATTTGACATAACACATATTAATAAAGTAGATAGTGAAATACAAAATAAAATACTAAAATTGATCCAAATAATTTCCATACTATTGGACATTATTTTCCTTAAAAAGGAAAAAGACACTACAGTTTCAAAAAAAATAAAAAATTACTATAAAATTATATTACCCTTTATTTATATAATGAAAAGTGGAAAATGCACTGCCGTTTCAAGTTAACGTGTTTATATCGCTTTATACTTGTGTGCGTAAGTTGGTGGGTGTGGTAGAAATTTAAAAAATAATGCCTATGACTATGATCGATTGGTATATTCATGAATTATGTGTAATCCTTATAAGTTGCGTTAAATAAACGTTTAAGTTGCTTTGCTTATTATAGGAAAGTTTCATTTTATTTTTAAAAAAAACCAGTAATAGCAAGTTTCTTGATAATAAGTAACTAAAACAAGCAAGTAATTTCTCTTGACAATAATAAATCAAATAAGCAAGTTTCACCGTACACGCTAGGTTTGTCTTTAATTTGAATTATTAATCAACTGACTGTCGTGTGATCAATTAATGAGAAAAAAATAATCCAAATTGCTAACTCATGAATTTGTTCGATTATTAAAATTAGACATGATTTTCCTCCAAAAGGACAAAGGCACTACCGTTTTAAAAAATAAAAATTAGTACCAGTCTAGTCCAAACTCATAATGCAACTTTCTCCTAGCACAAAATTAAGGTAAAAAAAATTAATTTATATATAAAATAGATAAATTTGTAGTATAATAGTGTATTTATAGGGTTCATTTATAAATAAATTAAAATGGTATGTACCTTAAGTTTTGAGTGGTTTTGAAAGGTTTAGTCTAATATAGAACACTCGAGTTCTATTTTTTTTTTGTTTTTTGTTTTGCTTTTTTCCATTTTTTTTGGTTTGTTTTGTTTCTTTTTTTACGCGTTTAAATTTTTTTCCTTTTCTATTGTTTTTTTTTTCTCTCTTTTTGGGCTTTTTCTCAGACCGATTTTTTCTTCTTTTTTTTTTCGCCTATAGTTTTTTCCTTTTTTCGCATGTAATTTTTTTCCATGTTTTATAGTTTTATCCTCTTTTTTTTTTTGTTGTTCCTTTTTTCGGCTGTTTTATAATTTTTTATTATTTATTAAAAAGTGTAAGTAAATATAACTAAAAGTACCACACAGATATTACTAAAAAGTGTAAGTTCATATAACTGAAAAGTGCAACACAATATTTACTAAAAAGTGTGAGTCACTATAAATAAAAATATTATTGTAAAGGGTAGGAGACTACGATAGAAAAGTGCAACACCATTTACCAAAAAGTGTAACACAATATTACTAAAAAATGTAAGTCACTATAAATAAAAATACTCCGTATTATTGTAAAGTATAGGATACTACAATATAAAAGTGCAACACCGTTTATCAAAAAATATAAGTCACATAACTAAAAAGTGGAACACCAAAATTAACTAAATTTACTGGACTCGAGTGCACAACATGCACTCGAGTCCATAGCAGACCTACCCGTTTTGAAAATTAATTTTTGAAATTCTTATGAATAGTAAAACGTATGTTTCTTTTGAGTTTTTAAATAGAAGATGATTAACTTTATGTAAAATTAATGTATAAGATTGAATGAAATTGTATTATTTTTTATGTTCCATAATAATTTTCACACTTTTCTTTACGGAACGTTCCTCAATAACTTTCTCATCCTTAAAATAGATAACTCTTTATCCACATGGCCACAATTTTATATGTAATGTCATTATTTTTTGCTCACACATGCATAAGTCAATTCATTTATTTATTTTATATATAAAAGTTTACAAAACCACTTTTCAAAACCTATTCATCAATCATCATTACACTCTTTTTTTTTATATGTGTGTTCACTAACCTATAAAAGTTATCGTCAGACGTAGGGAGTATTATATTATTATTGGATGAAATTATAATGATGATTGAGTTTAGGGTTAATTGCAAAAAAAATCACAAACTTTACAAATTTTTTTTCAATTACAACATTTTTTTTTCTTTGCAATTTGATATACCACCTTTTTAAGTTTTGCAATTCAATGCAAATAATAAACTAATTTAATTATTATTATTTCTCCCAAAACTCAAAATAATAGGATCGTGTTCTCCAAATCACAGTCCACAAAAAATAATGTGAAATTTTGCATATTATTTTTATTTAAAAATGTTTTTAAAATAAAAAATAAATAAATAATATTTTATTGATCAGTCGTGACATTTACGTGAGCATTTGTGTAGAATCTTAATGCGGTTTCGGTATATACATCATCCATGTGTTGCCGAAAAATAAACACATGCATCGAATTGCAAAATTTAAAAAGATAGTGTATTGTATCGCAAAGAAAAAAAAGATATGTTGTAATTGATAAATACCATAAAAGTTGTGATTTTTTTTGCAATTAACCCTTGAGTTTATTACAATATTATGTTAGACCATGTTTGATAGCTTAGATTAAATTTAGATTGATTTTATCTCAATTTTATAATTTATTTGATAACTTAAATTAAGGATATATTTATCTTTAAATTAAAATTTAAGAAGTTTAGATATTATCATAATCTAGTCTAATTAAATTTTTGCTATCAAATAAGACCTTATTATATTATTTTTGAGAGTGCTTATAATTATGAAAATAATATTATAATTATTTAACTTTATATTAAATTAATATGTTAATTTGTTAGATGCGATGTTGGGTGGTTTTTGAAAATATGTTCTCGATTTTGGGTTTTATGTTGGGTTGATTTTATGTAGACTCGAGTCCATATATAAGGACTTTTAGTTACATGGTGTGCACTTTTTAATTGTAGTATCTTACCTTTTACAATAATTTTTTTTATAGTAACTTACATTTTTTATTAATATTGTTTTACAGTACTTTTCAATTATTAATAACTTACATTTTTTAATAATATTGTGTTGCACTTTTCACCTAATAACTTACATAACTTTTTATTAAATATTGTGTTATACTTTTCAGTAATATTGTTTTGCACTTTTTAGTGACTTGCACTTTTCATTAAATATTATGTTGTACTTTTTAATTATATGACTTACACTTTTCAACATACATATTTTATAAAAATAATGTTAAAAAAAAAAAAAAAAATTGACGACGTCAACTTGAGTGCATATATGCACTCGAGTCTATTTGAGACTTGGTGTATTATGTTTGAAGAGTGAAAATAGAGTAGTTTAAATATTATTCAACAAAAATAATAAGAATAATGGTGTGGAGGGTGGTGGGGATGTTCAAGTTTAAGTATTTATATGGCCTTATACTTGTGTGTAAAAGCTCTCCATGTTATTGACGAGAATTTATTCCATTGAAAATGGAGAAAGCAGCTACAGTGGATGATTGCCTAGTTTTTTATGTGAACGGGGAGAGATTTGAGGTATCTGATGCTGATCCAACCACTACTTTAATCGACTTCTTGCGTTCATGCACCCCTTTCAAGAGTGTTAAACTTGGCTGTGGTGAAGGTTTAATTTCTCTTTTTTTATTTTACTTTTTTTTTTTGTGCTAGTTAATTACAGTAACACGCGTAAAATGAAAAATTGAAACCGGAATCGATCGAATCGGTTTCGAATCGCCGGTACCAATTAAACCGCTGATTTATCCTTTTTATTTTTATTTGTTTTCGCTCATTTAAAAAAAAAAAATTAACTATTACATTAGAGTTCAATACCCTGTGTAGTTATGTGATACTAAATTTATTGTTTATATATTTAAATGTGGAGGAGTTACTCATATGTGTTTTTTTTTACAAGTGACTAAATATTTAGATTCAAACGTTTTTAGAGTTACTATTAAGGGTAAAATGATACATAAAATTACTTTTATAGTCTTTTAACTAAATTTTAAATTTAAAAATAATTGAACTTCAATTTTCTTTAAAAAAAATACAGGCAAAATTAAATCTCAAAATTAAAATAACAATCAAACATCCCAAATAAAATACCTCAGAATTATATCTCAATAAAAATTGTTATAATTAAAATAAAATTCTTGAACACACATACAATAATAAAAAAAACTTTACACACGAATAACAAAAAAAAAAAAAAAACACTATAAAAATAGTCTACAACACATTTGTAGACACAAAAATTATTAAACTTAAACAATAGAAACATTGCTAAGACTGTCTGAATCCTAATTTTTTTAATTTTTTTTTTGCATAAAACAATAAAAAACTTTGCATAAAATAAAAAAATATTATGCACAAATTATTATATTTGCACGACGCAATAAAAGATTTGCATTACAATAAAATACTACAGCATAAATGAATAAATTAAAACAAAACTAACAAAAGCATTCCTGATATATCAAAAACCCCATAAAATGATCGAGCATAAACTCAGAATCACTCAACAAAATTAAGGGGGGTATTCAATTGAGATTATGTTGGATTTTTTTGGATTTTTAAAATCTTGGGGTATTCAATCCGGATTTTTAAAAGTCTTTCAAAATTTTGAGGTATTCAATACGAATTTTAAAAAGTCTTTAGAAATCTTTAGGTATTCAACAATCTATGGATTTTAATACTCTATGAATTTCGTTGGATTCTCTTTCAAAAATATAAATAAATTTCACTATTCAAAATCTCTTCTAAAAAGTAGAGATTTCAATGGATTCTCTTAGAAGACTTGAAAGAGAAGAAAAAAAAAACTTTTGTTAACTATGTTTTTCGATAAGCATAACAGATTCTTCACCATCATTATTATCGTGAAAAAGATTACACCTCTGTATTTTAAAATTATGTTCTTTGTGGTGTTCGATATATCTAAAAGATTTTGGTGGTCAAAGTCGTCACCCCAGAAATGCAATTATTCAATCGAATTTTTGGTATTTTCAAATTTTTGGTATTTTCAAATTGCAATCGATTCACAAGTTTCCATTTCAAACACAAGCAAGTTATTAGTATTGACTCGTGCTGGATTACATAAAAATGTTGCTCTGATGAATTTTCAGTCGAATATAACATCTCAACTTGGAAGAGAAAAATGGAAAATTTGAAATTGCTTTCTCAAAGCCAATTAGAACTGAATTAGAATTGAAGCTAATGCATGGTGAACTAGTATTGCTAATGCTATGTGAAAAATAAAATGAGGCCGAGGTATAACCGTGATGGAAATGAAGATGAGAATAATAATGATGAATAATAATTTTTTTTAGTATGGCTAATGCTATGTGAAAAATGAGATCGAGATATAACCGTGATGGAAATGAAGATGAGAATAATAATTTTTTTTTAACTAAACCGTGATCGAAATGAAGATGAGAATAATAATGATGAATAATAATTTTTTTTAAACTAGTTTTAGGGGCGTAGTTTATGGAAATCCATGTAAATCAATAAAAAAATGTGTATTTCAGAATCCTGTCAAATCTATAAAAATCCATATAAATCAATAAAAAAAGTCAGTCAAACTCTGCATAGAGTCTATGGATTTTCTAAATCCACGGACTTTTTAAAGTCCAAAAAAATCCAACAGAATCTCAATTGAAAAAAACCCCTAAACTGAACTGGGAAATGTATCCTTAAAAATGGTAGGAATGTTTGCATAGCTAGAAAATAAAGGAATGGTTAACAGTTGCTAAAAAATTCATACCAAAACTCATACAAAATTCCAAAAAATACATACAAAGTGAGAGGTTCGATGGTCTGCGATACGAGAAGAACTGAGAGTAGGCTAGACTGGCGAGAGAAAATTGAATATGGGATAATAGAGAACATTCTTTTAATTTAATTGAAATTTGGGGTATTTTAGACATCTGACTATCTGAGTAAATACATACCAAGTAATTTAATTAAAAAAAAAGTTGTAACCTAATTGCTTTATGGAGTTGTAAAAAATACATACAAGTAAATAAACTCTTTAAATTTAATGAAGGAATGATTCAATTTCGTAAGTTTAAGTTTTATACCATATGTAATATTTATGTTCTCTTTCGACTTTCGAATACAACACACATCAATCTTTAATTATTGTAAGCATTTCTTTTAGACATGTTCATACATTTAAAACCGTAATCAAAACCGTCGATTTGTTTTTTTTTTCTTTTTTCGCTCATGTTTTTTATTTGTTTTCCCTCATTTTTTTAGAAAATAAACTAGTACATAAAAAATGAGATAGGTTAATGTGAAAAAACGAGTTGAAATAATTGATGTATTTATAGAAGGAAAAAAAAAAAAAAAAAAGGGCAAAATCGCCGATTTGATCGGTTTAACTACCGAACCGCTGATTTCGATTTAGAATTTTTGGAATCAAAACCGAACGTTAATTTTAAGGTTACGTTTTCAAACTGAAACGGACAATTCAACAAACCGGCCAGTTTGGCTGGTTCGTCATAGTTTCATTAATTAACCTCTCACTCCCCTTCCCTTCCCTTCCCTTCCACTCTTCTTTTCTGATACTCTGCAAATCAGCCCTATACTCTTCTATTTTTTCCTCATTTTCCTTTCCAACCAGCCCCAATTTTTAGGTGCACATTAATATGAAGGATCATTGTTTCCCTCCATCTAACATTCCCTACGGATGAGGCCATCCTCCGCGCCCTTAACGTCGGCAAATTGATCTCCGTCGGAATCCAGGTCAGACTCTCGCACTGAACTCTCATCGGAAAATACACTCTCCACTTCCGATTATCCATCGACTTCAAACTGATTATCTTAATCCTAATGTTGTATATTTTCCCATATTCAACTTTTTCCTTCAAATCGTGTCCACGTCTACTTTGATGAGCCTGCCAAATTTGGATATTACTTAATCTCTCTCGGTGATTCTGTTTCTATGCAATTATAGCTGCCGATTAGCGTCGCTTCTTTTCCTTTTTTCCAAGTGAGGGAGTATAAAACATCCAGTTTTAGATTACAGTGTATGCCAACTCTATCAAGGTTAATTATGGCCAATGTGTGACTGAATCTATATTTAATTTACCTATAACTATTTGTTTTTACTTCACTAAAAACTTTGTTTCTTATAATTATTGTTCTCAATATTCTCGTTTCTCCAGTCAGGATATTTATCTCTAATTCTGTCAGAAGTTGTTTCAGTTTTTTTGTTTATTTGTTATATTAGGGTTCCCTGTGCTATAGAGCTCAATTTTCAGCTGTCAACTAATTTGATTTTCAATAATATTTGCTCTTCAGGTGGTTGTGGAGCTTGTGTTGTTCTGCTATCCAAGTATGACACTGCACTCAACAAGGTTGAAAGTTTCAATGTCAATTCATGCCTTACGCTTCTTTGCAGCATTAATGGCTGTTCAATTACAACAAGTGAAGGCCTCGGAAACAGCAGAGATGGATTCCATCCAATCCATCAAAGGTTTGCTGGATTCCATGCTTCTCAATGTGGCTTCTGCACACCTGGAATGTGCATGTCATTTTTCTCAGCACTCGTAAATGCTGAGAAAACCAATCGATCCGAAGCTCCAACTGGATTCTCCAAGCTAACAGTTTCTGAAGCTGAGAAGGCCATAGCAGGAAATCTTTGCAGATGTACTGGATATAGGCCAATTGCTGATGCTTGCAAAAGTTTTGCTGCAGATGTTGACTTGGAGGATTTGGGAATCAATTCTTTTTGGAGAAAGGGAGAAACGAAGGAAGTAAAAGGCAGCCGATTACCATCCTATCACCCAAAAGATCATGCCTATTCATATACTGAAAAATCAGGAGATGTGTACAGGTTTACAAGGCTTTTCAATTCGAAAAAGTACTCATGGTATAGTCCTGTAACTGTTGAAGAGCTTCAACAATTGTTTCACTCTGAAAATGGTAGTAGCATCAAACTAGTTGTTGGAAACACGTCAAATGGCTATTACAAAGAAACTAAGAAATACGATAAGTACATTGATCTTAGATACATCCCTGAGCTTTCCGTAGTTAAAAAGGACGAGTCTGGTATTGAATTTGGAGCAGCTTTGCCTATTTCAAAAGTAATATTACATTTATGCTCGAGTGGAGAACTCGTGTTCACCAAAATTGCTGAGCATATGGAAAAGATTGCATCAGGCTTTGTTAGGAACACAGCTAGTATTGGTGGCAATTTAATTATTGCACAGAGGAAATATTTTCCTTCGGATATTGCTACTTTACTTCTTGCTGTGGGTTCTAATGTGAGCCTACTCTCAGGTAATAAACATGAAAATATTAGTTTTGAAGATTTCTTAAGTAGACCACCTCTGGACCCCAAAACCGTGCTTTTGAGTGTTCACATTCCTCTACTCAAACCAGCGACTAGTTCAACATTGTTGTTTGAAACCTACCGTGCTGCACCACGGCCCCTTGGAAACGCATTGCCCTATTTAAATGCTGCCTTTTTAGCTGATATTTCTTTCGTAAGAAATGGAATATTAGTAAATAATATATATCTAGCTTTTGGTGCTTATGGGACAAAACATGCGACTAAGGCGGGGAAAGTTGAGGAATATCTGAGGGGAAAAGTACTAAGCATCCGGGTTCTGGGTGAAGCAATCAAAATGGTGAAAGGTGATGTGGTACCGGAGGAAGGCACTTCCTATTCTGCTTATAGGTCAAGCTTAGCTGCCGGTTATTTGTTTGAATTTCTTAGTAGCTTCTCCGGTGTGGATTCTCCAATTTCTGGTGGAAAATTTAGCAATGATGGTACAATGAGTCCAAGTGAAAAAAAACTGTTGCTATCATCTGGAAAACAGGTGGTGAAATCTAGTAGAGATTATTATCCTGTGGGTGAACCGATGCCCAAATTTGGTGCTGCCATCCAAGCTTCTGGTATGATCCTTTTTAACTTTTGTTATATGAATTTAGCTTTAACTCGACTTATTTCACTTATTGTTTGACTTATTCATGAGAAACGAATGAAATCTATGCTCAAGCATTCTCCTATAATCATTCATTATTGTGATAATTCGTGTTTTGTGCCTTTATCATTCTTCTGGTACAATATCACGGATTTTTATTTCGTGTTTTGCTAATATGACTATAAGTTAGAATACAAGCCTTTATCTCACTGCAAGTAAGTATTAGTGTATTGGATTTTTCAGAATTCGTCTGTTACTCCCTTTATATTCAATGTTTTTATAAGCCTTTGTTATGTTATTATGAAAACCAAAACAGAAAATAAATAAGGGTAGTTAATGGTCTAGTGATGCATATACCATCATCCAATCAAGATAAAGTCTATCGATGTACGTGGAAACATATAAGCTGCAGTGTTAATTGTTTGTCCTACTGTACTTTTGATCTGCAATCTTCAGGTGAAGCTGTGTACGTAGATGACATTCCTTCCCCCCCGGGTTGTTTGCATGGAGCATTTGTGTATAGCACAAAGCCGTTGGCTCGAGTGAAAGATATATCTTTCATGTCTCACCCCCAACCAACTGCTGTTATATCAGTCAAAGATATCCCGAAAGATGGGGAAAACGTGGGAACTATAGGCCTGTTTGATGCTGAACCTTTATTTGCTGAAGATGTTGCTAAGTTTGCTGGTGACCTCATTGCTTTTGTGGTAATATGCACTTTTACTTGAGTTGGGAAACTTCCCTGTTAGTCGCAACTATATTTTCTTGTTCTTAATTTGTTGGATTAGACAAAAAATTCATTTATTGGACAAATCTCTCTAGGTTGCGGATACACAGAAGAATGCCAATTTGGCTGCAAAAGGTGCTCAAATTGATTATGATGCGGATGGCTTAGATCCGCCCATTTTAACTGTTGAAGAGGCTGTCAAACAATCAAGTTTCATTGATGTTCTTCCTTATCCACAACAAATTGGTGATTTCTCGAAAGGAATGGCTGAAGCTGATCACAAGATTCTTTCTGCTGAGGTTTTTATGCTGGGTGTTTTAGTTTGATCTATTGCATTATTTTTCATGTAATCTCGCTGTTGAGTTATGTTTATAGGGCTCTGGGATCTGATGGTACAAAACTCTTTTCAAATATAAATTCATGCTCCTATTCTTACAGCGAATCAAAGTGCAACTCTTTTGATGCATACTGCCTAATTTTTGTAATAGCTAGTCATCTCTTAACTTCATCCAGTACTGTATCAAGGAATTAATATTTTGATATTTGAATCGAAATTTCCAGATAAGACTTGGTTCTCAATACTACTTTTATATGGAGACCCAAACTGCTCTTGCAATTCCAGATGAAGACAACTGTATGGTGGTTTACAGTTCGAATCAATGTCCTGAGTTTGCACAAAAAACAATCGCGCGATGCCTTGGTGTTCCTGAGCATAATGTCCGAGTCCTTACAAGAAGAGTTGGTGGAGGTTTTGGTGGGAAGGCAACAAGAGCAATGCCTGTGAGTATAGTATGATAAATATCATGTTTAGATCTTTAATACTGAAGAATTAAGAAACTCGGTTATACATCATTTTTAGCTTTTCAATTTGACAAGCAAGTGGCATATTTGATGTGTATTCCTAAGTGAATGATTTTCAGGTTGCTACGGCGTGTGCTCTTGCAGCTCATAAATTACGCCGTCCAGTAAGAATATATCTTGACCGAAAGACGGACATGATAATTACAGGAGGAAGACATCCAATGAAAATAACTTACAGCGTTGGATTCAAATCTGATGGGAAGATCACAGCTTTGCGTCTTGACATGTTGATTGATGGAGGGATAACTACAGATATTAGCCCCATAATGCCAAATTACGTGATAGGAACATTTAAAAAATATGACTGGGGAGCTCTATCTTTGGATATAAAAGTATGCAAGACGAATGTTACGACCAAATCATCGATGCGGGCACCTGGGGAGGTCCAGGGATCTTTTATTGCTGAAGCTATAATTGAGCATGTGGCTTCATTGCTATCAATGGAAGTTGATTCTGTTAGGAACAGGAATTTACACTCATACGAAAGCCTGAAATTGTTTTATGGGAGTGCCTCTGGGGAACCCATAGAGTTTTCTCTGCCTTCTGTATGGGATAAGGTTGCAAGAACATCAAGCTTTCAGCAAAGGATCTCGAAGTTAGAACAATTTAATCGCTCTAATATCTGGCTTAAGAGGGGTATTTCTCGAATACCAATCGTGCATGAATTGTACGTGAGACAGGCCCCAGGAAAAGTAAGCATACTTTGGGATGGATCAATTGTTGTGGAAGTTGGAGGGATAGAACTGGGGCAGGGGCTTTGGACAAAGGTCAAACAAGTAGCTGCTTATGCTCTTAGCTTAATCCAATGTGATGGAACTGAAGATCTTGTGGAGAAAGTGCGAATCATACAAGCAGACACCTTGAGTTTAGTACAAGGAGGACTTACGGCTGGGAGCACTACGTCTGAATCAAGTTGTGAAGCTGTTAGGCTATGCTGCAATGTCTTGGTTGAAAGATTAGCCCCTCTTAAGGAGAAGTTGCAGGTGCAACTGGGCTCTGTGAAATGGGATAGTCTAATTCTGCAGGTATGCGCTTTCCCTATCTGAGTTCTGTTTTGTGAATTAATATTGTCTCCTTGAGATGGACCTAAAGGGCTTCTGTCCACTCAATTGTTCTTACATTTCTCATCAAGAATTTACCTTCTGAATGCAGGCACATGATGAAAATGTGAACTTATCAGCGAACTCTTACTTTGTGCCCGATCCCAGTTCAGAGGAATATCTAAACTATGGTGCTGCAGTAAGTGAGGTAAAAGTTTCGTCTTGTTAAGCATCTTCTTTATTCTTTCCCACGTTGTAATAGCACTTCCACTAAGCAGCATGCAATTGCATGAGTTTTAGGCCTTGTTCTTCTCTTATTTATTGGCAACACAAATTATTGGATATTGTTCTACATTGCAGGTAGAGATAAATATCCTCACTGGAGAAACGAGAATATTGAGAACAGATATCATCTATGATTGTGGGCAAAGCATGAATCCAGCAGTGGACTTGGGACAGGTGTTGTTTTCAGTACGTTGTAGTATTGTTTCTGCTTTACATTATGAAAATTATGAGCATCTGGTTCTGGTATTTGTTGGACAGATTGAAGGGGCTTTTGTACAAGGACTAGGATTTTTCATGCAAGAGGAATATCTAACTAATTCAGATGGATTGATGGTTGCAAATGGCACATGGACATACAAGATCCCAACTCTTGACACCATCCCAAAACAGTTCAACGTTGAAATTGTTAACAGCGGGCATCATGAAAAACGAATTCTGTCTTCTAAGGGTATGTTTCTTGTCTATTGACATTGTTGATTAACAGTAGTATATAATTAAGTGTCGATGATTTCTGTACAGCTTCTGGGGAACCGCCACTGCTGTTGGCGGCATCAGTTCATTGTGCAACAAGAGCAGCCATTAAAGAGGCAAGGAAACAACTTAAATCTTGGGGAGCTCTTCAAGGGACTGATTCAACCTTCCAACTGGACGTTCCGGCTATTATGCCCGTCGTTAAGCAACTCTGCGGCCTCGATTCTGTTGAGACCTACTTGCAGTTGCAGACTCTGCTCTCTAAGTAATAAAAGATGAACTCGTCATCATTTCTATGTTTTTGGGTTGAAATAAATTTGAGATTATGCATGAATTGTTATGTTGTTGTAATCTTGAAATAAAGTCTGTTTGCTGTCGAACATTTGTGAATATATAAATGGCTGCAATAAATTAAGCAGAGAAAGTGAAGTTGCTAATGAAATTGATTTTTGTACCTTTATCAGTAAGTAATTATTGTCAAGGAAATTCATGTACGATGAAGAATTTCTGAGAAAAATATTATGATTGTGGTGGAATGCTTGTAATCATCCAAAAATATTTTTAAAATGGATTAATTTTTTTTTGTGCATTATATTGTCATATTTTTTAAAGGGTACCGCTACTAACACCCCAAAACATGTTATATACACCCCGTCATTTTAAAAATAAAAATAGATAATTGTAAAATGACTAAGTAACTCTTATACAAATTAAGGATAATTTTTTTTTAAAAATTGAAAAAATCTTTAAAAAAGTAATTAAAATCTGAAAAGTATTTTAAAAGATTAATAAAATTTTAAAAAATAATTAATTTAAATAAATAATTTTTTTTTAAAAAATAATCTGATAAAATTAAATATTTTAAAAAAAGAAAAAAAATAAATTATTCAAATAAAAAATTCAAAAATCAATTAAAAATTTCAAAAATCAATTAAAAATAACTAAATTAGTAATTTTTTTAATAAATTGTAAAATATAATTAATTAAAAAATCAATTAAAATTAAGAATTCGAATAATGATAAATAAAATCTAAAAAATTAAAAAAAACACCTAAATCTTAAGAATTAATTAAATTAATTATAAATATTAAAAACATAATTGATTTAATTATTTTTAAAATTTAGTTGAAATTTTTAAATTTTATTTAGCTTTATTTTATTTTTAAAGATTTTATTTTTTAATTTAATATTGAACTGATTTTTCTTTATTATTTTATTTATTTTATATAAAAAAAATAACCGTTAGTCCTTAATTTTTTATTTTATTTATTTTTCAGATTTTATTTAGATTTAATTATTATTATTTTTCATTTTCTTAATTTTTTAATTGATTGTTCCATTTTTAAATGATTTTTAAAATTTAGGTGTTTTTTTAAATATTTTCAACGTTTACACGTAATTTTATTGTATTATTGATTATTTTTTTGTTAATTAAATTTTAAATTTTATATGTGTAGACGAGGAAAATTCAATTACGAATTAAATTGCGACGCGTGGAAATTACGGGTTAAATATTAATTAAATTTATTATTTATTTGTTGGAATAAATTTAATTCCTAAAAGTAAATATATAATTAATTATTATTTAATTATTCCCTCCAATTAATTTGGGCCTTTTAAAGATCAATGAGATAAATGGGCCTCCAAAGCCTAATAAATCAAGTTAAAATTCAAGACGGGCCTCTAAAGTCCGGTAAATTAATACGGGTCTCTAAAGCTCGATAAGTAAAGACGGATCTCTAAAATCCAGAAAATCCAAACAGGCCTCTAAAGTCCAGCAAATTAAATTGGGCCCAAGTTTGATAATTTGAGCCCAAAGGACATTCTTAGCCCATCAAGCAATTCAAAAATTTGAATTAAAAGCCCTAACCACTTGCACAAAAATCTCCAGGCCTACACCTATAAATAGAGGCCTCATTTCATTCATTTCAGAATCAACAAATCAGAAGCATTCAAGGCTCTAAAATTCTCTGCGGAGATTTTAGAGTGTTCTTCAGCAAGCGGAGGATCTTCAAAGGCGTTCTTCGTGTAAAGCGCCGAGAAGCAGTGTTCGAGTGGAGATCAAGGTGCTAAGCCTCTTCGATTCAGCGTTTCTTCAAGACGTTCTTCATGCAAAGCAGCAAGAAGCAGTGTTCGAGTGGAGATCAAGGTGCTAAGCCTCTTCGATTCGACGTTTCTTCAAGGCGTTCTTCGTGGACCTTCAACGGAAAAGTCCCGATAAGTCCCGAAAAAGTCCCGAAAAGTCCCGAAAATCAACGTTTAATCCAAAATACGGCGTCAAGCCCTTGGATTAACGTTACAAAGTCCCAAGTTCAAGAACGATATTCAACGACGTTCATCACAAAAGTCCCTAAATTCAACGTTTAATCCAAAATACGGTGCTAAACCTTTGGATTAACGTTATAAAAGCCCCAAATACAAGATCGAAAAGGATTCGGCTGCGGATCCAGCTCCAAAAGCTCAAGAAGTCCAAGTAAAGTTCAAGAAGAGAGAATCAGAGGAGAAATTAGAGATTGTACCCACAAATACTCGGTTTTAATCCGAAATTAAATAAAGTTGTTCGCATTTTCGCGTTTTTATATTTAATTCACGAATTTGTGTTTACAAATTGGCACGCCCAGTGGGACTATCTCTACCTCTCATCTCTACTCTTCAAGCAAATCAAGTCTCGACGATGACACTAATCAAGATTAAGATCAAGAGAGGTGTTGCATTTGGATCAGCTGGTCTTGACTTTGAAGACGTGAGCGTAGTCACGAGGAGTATGTCAAAAAGCTCCAAGTCATCGTCTTCTTCAGAGAAGGCTACTGCAGAGGGTCCACCACCCAACACTGCGAATGAGGAGAACAATCCAGCATGTTCCCATACTCGTTCCACAGCGAGCTCATCGGATTCAAGCACAGCCTCAGCAATGGCGACAGACACTACGACTGTTGAGGAGCAATTGTCAAGCTTAACTCGAGCCATAGAAGGACTCACGAAACATGTCCACGAACAAGATGCCCGGATTGCTAAACTGATGAGCAATGCAGATAAAGGAAAGCAAGTCGAAGGGTATGATGCTGAGACGTCTGGTGAACGCCAGCCAATGGAAGTTGACCAAACTCTTAAGGATTTACAAGTTTCTCCCGATGGTTTGGTGCTCGTTGACCGACTGAAAGAAATCATACTTGGGGCAATCAAAGATAAATTGGAGGAAAATCCTAAGTCTTCATTTACCTACAGCAAGCCTTACACGAAGAGGATTGACGGTTTGAAGATGCCAGCTGGTTATCAACCTCCAAAGTTGCGGCAGTTCGATGGAAAGGGTAATCCAAAGCAGCATATTGCTCACTTCGTAGAGACTTGCAACAATGCCGGAACTTACGGAGATCACTTGGTAAAGCAATTTGTACGCTCTTTAAAGGGCAACGCATTTGATTGGTATACCGATTTGGAAGCTAGCTCGATTGATAGTTGGGAGCAGATGGAGTAGGAATTTCTCAACCGGTTTTACAGCACTCGTAGAACGGTGAGCATGATTGAATTGACGAACACTCGTCAATCAAAGGAGGAATCGGTGATAAATTACATAAACCGATGGAGGAACTTAAGTTTGAATTGTAAGGATAGATTGACCGAAGCTTCGGCAATCGAGATGTGTATTCAAGGGATGTAGTGGGGTCTTCGATATATCCTACAAGCAATTCGACCAAGGTCATTCGAAGATTTGGCGACTAAAGCTCACGATATGGAGCTGAGTATGTCTACAACCAGAGCTGGAGGGCCGCCAACTCAAGAACCTTGGAAGTTCAAAGACAAGCAGGAAGTTAAGAAAGGGGGCAAACCTTTCATTAAAGATTCGAATAAAGAATCCATGACAGTGACCGCTACTACTGTCAAATTCAGAAAGGGTGAAATTGATGCGGGGAGTAAAGGAAAAGGCGTCACCCAAGAATGGGGGCAAAGGAGAACAAGCCTGAGGGAATTGCAACAAAAACAATATCCATTCCTAGACTCTGACATCCCCGGAATGTTCGATGACCTGATCAAGAATGATCTCATCGAATTACCAGAAATGAAACGACCGGATGAAGCTGGGCGAACGGATGACCCAAAGTATTGCAAATACCATCGGTTGGTAGGGCATCCAATCCAAGACTATTTCATATTCAAGGAGAAAGTTATGCAGCTAGCCAAAGAAGGAAAGATCTTGCTAGAGGATAGTGAGACAACGACGAATGCTGTCACAGTTGAGAACAACAACGAATGTAGAGACTTCTCTTGCCACATGACTAACGAGGAAGATGATGAACGACCTCAGACCAACGATGGTCTTGATGACAAAGTTAATGATTGTTTCTCAACGATAGCTTTCACGGATGAAGACTTAATTCTTGGTTCAGAATCCTATAACATGCCACTATTCGTAGTTGGCCATACTCGAGAGCAGAAAATAAATCGGATATTGATTGATGGAGGTTCTGGGGTAAACATTTTACCCTTACGGGTGATGAAAAAGATGGAGATACATATGGATGAACTCGCAGGCAGTCGCTTGATGATACATGGATTTAATCAGGAAGGACAGAGGGCCCTTGGCACCATAGTGTTGGATTTGATGATTGGTGGGATGCCATCGATTGTAACTCTCCACGTCATAGATGCCAGGACTTCATATAACATGCTTCTAGGGCGTCCGTGGCTGCACGAAAATGGCGTGGTTCCTTCTACCCTACATCAATGCTTCAAATACTTTAGTCAAGGGGTTGTGAAAACAGTGGTCGGAGATGATAAACCTTTCACAGAGGCAGACTCGTACTTTGCTGATGCCAAATACTTCTTTCGAGGTGCGAAAGAAACAAAGAACGGAGAAGGTCCAACACGGAAGGATTGCAAGGAGGCATCAACATCTCGCCTCAAGGAGAACAAATCGGTTCCCTCTATTGTTGAGGCATTGGAGGAGTTAACATTGCCGTTAACTAAACTGGACGGAAAGAAGCCATCTTCACAGCCAATTAAGGGGTTTGTTCGTCCTACTCAAGGACCTAAGGTGGAACATGGAGAGGTGATGGAACGTGATGTTACAAAGTTTGACGGTCCTAAAGCTTACAAGCTTTTAGTCAAAGCCGGGTATGATACACGGGAAAATTGCGCATTGGGGAAGGTTGTTAGTCAGTCAGAACATGGACTTAATGATACCCAGAAAATGTTGAGAAAGAGTGGTTATGCCGTCAAGAACACCAAAATGGGACTTGGATATACTACGAAGAATCCAATTCGCATTGTAATTAAAAGAACCACATTTCTGAAGAAGAATACTCATCGACAAAGGATGCGTTCGATGAAGATGGTAAGAAGGTAAGACGACTTTCGGTCTTTGAGAGACTTGGAAAGTTTGCTAGCAAGAATAGTAAGAAAACGAAACGCCCCTCAGTCTTTGATAGACTCGGACTACAGACCCATCATCAAAAGTTGGGTGTTTCCAAAGTTCGGAGCTCAAAGTAATCCCGCATGAAGAGGCAGCATACGTTGACAATAGCATATGGGGAAGGATCTAAAGCCAGAAGGCAAACCATTGTTCTCGCTCAAGAGTATAGCGACGAAGAAGATGATACAGAAAGTGTAGCTTCTTCCAATTTCGTCAACACCTATGACATTCGGCAGCAAATGTCACAAGATATGAGATCACGTGTGGATCTTACGAATACAAATGAATACAATGAAGACATCGCAACTGTGAATCACATCACCGAATGCGAAGATGTTCAAGTGGAGGAAGTGGATGCAGAGGATGCTCCTCCAGAACTCGAAGAGGGTGTCAAGACAACTATTGATGAGTTGAAAGAAATTAACTTGGATGATGTTAACGACCCGCGAGCAATCTATGTGAGTGTTTTATTGTCCGATGATGAGGAAGAAACTTACATTGAACTGCTACGTGAGTTCAGAGATGTATTTGCATGGTCGTATAAAGAGATGCCGGGACTGGACCTAAAAGTAGCAGTGCACCATCTCTCAGTAAAGAAGGGAGTTCGACTAGTCAAGCTGACTCAACGTCGATTCCGACCAGATCTTGTTCCATTGATTGAAGCTGAGGTGAACAAGCTTATCGAAGTCAGTTTCATCCGAGAAGTAAAATATCCTACATGGATCTCAAGCATTGTCCCAGTGAGAAAGAAGAACGGACAAATCCGTGTGTGTGTTGACTTTCGGGATTTGAATGTTGCATGTCCCAAAGATGATTTTCCGTTACCTATTCCCGAACTTATGATTGATGCAACAACGGGTCATGAAGCTCTAAGTTTCATGGATGGGTCGTCGGGTTACAATCAAATTCGTATGTTGCCAAAAGACGAAGAGCTCACTGCTTTTCGTACCCCAAAAGGAATATATTGCTACAAAGTGATGCCATTTGGTTTGAAGAATGCAGGCGCAACATACCAAAGACCCATGCAAAGGATTTTCGACGACATGCTTCACAAGAATGTTAAATGTTACGTTGATGACTTAGTCGTAAAATCAAAGAGGAGGAATGATCACCTCCAAGACCTGAGGATTGTTTTTGAACGCTTGAGGCGATACCAGCTTAGGATGAATCCTTTGAAGTGTGCATTCGGAGTCAAATCGGGAAAGTTTCTTGGATTTGTGGTTCGCCAACGAGGGATTGAAATCGAGTAAGCAAAGATTGATGCAATCTTAAAGATTCCGGAACCTCGAAATATTAATGAGCTTAAAAGCCTGCAAGGAAAGCTGGCATACCTCAGAAGATTCATTTCAAACTTAGCCGGACGATGTCAACCATTCAGCCGTCTCATGAAGAAAGATGCACCGTTTGAATGGGATGAATCTTGCAGTAATGCTTTCAAAAGAATCAAGTCATATTTGATGAAGCCACCAGTATTGATCGCTCCAGTGCCCGGACGTCCGTTGATTCTTTATATCGCTGCTCAAGAGCGTTCAGTTGGAGCCTTGCTGGCACAAGAAAACGAGTCAGGAAAGCAAAGTTCTTTGTACTACCTAAGTAGAATGATGACTCCAAATGAATTGAAGTACTCTTCGATTGAGAAGCTGTGTCTAGCTCTTATATTCGTGATTCAGAAATTAAAGCATTATTTTCAGGCCCATACCATCCATCTTGTATCGAGAGCAAACCCGCTGAAGTACGTTATGTCTAGGCCAGTTCTCTCGGATCGACTCGCAAGATGGTATCTCCAGTTGCAACAATTTGAGATCATTTACGTCCCTCAAAAGGCTGTCAAGGGACACATTTTGGCCGATTTCTTAGCCGATCATCCAATGCCTGCGGAATGGGAGTTATGTGACGACCTTCCACACGAAGACGTCCTAACTGTTGAAATAACCCCCCCATGGAAGATGTATTTTGATGGGTCCGCCCATAAAGAAGGAGCTGGTGCTGGAGTTGTGTTTGTAACATCTGATGGAGAAGTCTTGCCCTATTCTTTCACTTTAATAGAGAATTGCTCAAACAATGTTGCTGAGTACCAAGCACTCATACTTGGGTTGGAAATGGCAGTCGATATTAAGCAACCACATCTCAGGGTGTATGGAGATTCAAAGTTGATAGTGAACCAGATGCTTGGATCATACGAGGTTAGGAAACCAGAGTTGCTTCCTTATCAAAAGTACGCTCGACGACTCATGAATTATCTCGGAGACGTGGAAATTGAGCATGTCCCAAGGAAAGATAACAAACAAGCGGATGCTTTAGCAAAACTTGCTTCGGCAATTGCATTGCCCGAAAGTAAAGCTCGTATCCCAATATGTAGAAGTTGGGTTGTGCCTCCTATATTTAAGGATGATAGTGATGAAGAAGGTGAAAGTCATGTTATCGAGGTACTTGAAATTGAAGAAGAAGATTGGCGTCAACCATTTGTCGACTACTTGAAATACGACAAATTGCCAAATGATCTGAAATGAAGAGTGGATATCAGACGTCGAGCCCCTCGATTCATATACTACAAGAGTGTGCTTTATAGACGATCATTTGATGGGGTCTTCTTAAGGTGTCTCAGTAATGGTGAAGCCACCCACGCAATGGAAGAAGCACATGCCGGCATTTGTGGCGCTCATCAGTCAGGGCCAAAGTTACACTTTCGAGTGAAGAGGATGGGTTATTACTGGCCAACAATGGTGAAAGACTGAATGGATTACGCACAAAAATGTCAAGCTTGTCAGTTTCATGCCAACCTTATCCATCAACCCCCGGAACTATTGCACCCAACCGTTACCTCGTGGCCATTTGATGCTTGGGGTCTATATGTGGTGGGACCACTAACGAAGTCATCAGGCGGTCATCTGTACATTCTGGCTGCAACCGATTACTTCTCCAAATGGGCGGAAGCTATACCTTTGAGAGAAGTGAAGAAAGAAAATGTAGCTGATTTTATTCGGGTCAATATCATTTTTAGATACGGGGTCCCTCGGTACATCATCACCGATAATGGAAGATCGTTCAGTAACAGTCACATCGAAAAACTTTGTGACAAGTTTGACTTCAAACAAAGGAAATCTTCTATGTACAACGCAACTGCTAATGGACTCGCTGAAGCTTTCAACAAGACCTTGTGCAACCTTTTGAAGAAAGTAGTCTCCAAGTCAAAGCGAGATTGGCATGAAAAGATGAATGAAGCTCTATGGGCATATCGAACTACTTACAGAACACCTACGCAAGCTACTCCCTATTCGTTGGTGTATGGTGTTGAAGCAGTTGTTCCCCTTGAGAAGCAGATTCCATCTCTAAGGATGGCGATACAGGAAGGGCTGACGGAAGAAGAGAATGCACACTTGCGTCTTGAAGAGTTGGAGGCCCTAGATGAGAAAAGATTGGAAGCACAACAAAGACTCGAATGCTATCAAGCCCGCCTTTCTAGAACGTTTAACAAGAAAGTGAGGATACGTTCTTTTCAAGTTGGCGATTTGGTGCTTGCTGTGAGAAGACCCATCGTAGTAACTCACCGTGTTGGGAATAAATTCTTACCTAAGTGGGATGGCCCATATGTTGTTAAAGAAGTTTACACAAACGGCGCCTACAAGCTGATTTCTGAAGATGGCGTGAACATTGGTCCTATAAATGGGAAGTTTTTGAAACGTTACTACGCGTAAAGAAAACAAGTACGCTCCATAAACGCATGAGCCTAAACTGTTTGTCGCTCTATAAAACGCATGAGCCTAAACTGCTTGTCGCTCCAAGAACGCACGAGCCTAAACTGCTTGTTACTCCATGATGCACGAGACTAAACTGCTTATTACTCCTGGTCCGCACGAGTATAAACTGTGTACGACAACCACCAAAGGTAAATACATGTGGTTAAACTGTTAACTTACTCCACTAAAGGCATTTTAAGTGGTTAAATACTTAAATCCCTACTTTGTCTACAGTAGTTAAGAATAGTCACTCCTGGCCCGCATGAGTATAAAATGTGAACGGTCCCCCCTCCCCCCAAAAAAAAAATATAAATCATATTTTGCTTGAACTACGTTATGGCTTGATCCTCTTTAAAGAGGTACGTAGGCAACTTAGTATATTTCTAAGTACAGTCATAAGTTAAACTGAGTTGTTCGACTGAGTCGGATCGATGAACACAAAAGTGTCGAACATATGAAGCATGAAGAAAACAAAGAAGGAAAAAAGTGAAGGGGGCAATGCCCAAACCTCATTTTGCCTTATATTTCTGATTTTGTACTTCAATTTTGTAGAGGGGTGTACCTTTTCCCTTGACCCAGGTTTTATCCCTGAGGAGGGTTTTCCAAGGCAAGGTTTTAACGACGCTCCGGCCTCTGGTTCGACTTGTGAACTTATGACTCTAGATTTTCTGGTTTTTCTTTTAATAGATGACCTTTATTCTCCAACAAACAATTCATTTGTCTTGATGAATATACAAAAAGAAGCAATCAAATTATGGTGTGTTTTGTTAAAATGAATAACACATTATGGGCTTGATTTAATACAAATTACAAGAACTAAATCACGAAGCAGATTGGGCCTGGGCTTATACAAGTATGTAAATTGAAGCCCACTTAATGAAGTGTTGGAATATTTAATTGGGCCTATTTCTATCAGGACCTAATATGCCTTACTTCTCATGTAATAAAAAGGCAGAAAGCATAAATCCCCAAATCATCTGGTACAACTCCAGTCGGCTGCTTCATCACCGACGAACCACAGCCGGAAACCGAGCAGCTGCAATGGCTGTCTCCCCCGCCTGGAACCAATAATCGCCGCTACCCGAGCTTCTCTCCAAACCATCTCCACGGCCGCCCCGATGAAGCCGACTACCGTGACCAGACTGGACAGCCTCCATGTTTGTTGCCGCAACCTACTATCGCTGCAGACGAGCCGCTAAAACCACCGCGACGTCCGCTCACGCCTCGCCTGGGTTCCGCCGCCACAGTCCGGCTGCCGTGGCCCGACGCCGCTGCACACCGCCTAAATTCAGTCGCCGCCGCAACTAGAAGCCCAGCCGCAATGACCGCGCCACCACCTCGAAGCCAGTCGTCGACAGCGCCCGGAAGCTCGCACCTCGCTTAGGTCCAGCCGACGACGTCCACCTCGACTCGAATCTGCCGACCGCGCCTCGCCTAAAGCTAGCCGCCGCCACCTGGCCTGGGTCCAGTCACTGACCGCGACTGGGAGTCTACTGCCTCGCCTGGGTTCAGCCGCTGCAACCCAGCTGCAGTGGCCGTCGCCGGAAACTAAGCAGCACCGCCTCCCTCGCAGGCCCAAAACAAGTAATGTCAAAATCCCTATCTTTCAAATTGTCAAAATCCAAAGAGATTAATACACCCACTCTCTCTTTCGAATTTGGTCAATTTGATTAAGAAGGGCTATTGAAAAAATTGAATTGGGCGAAAATTAGCTGTGGAACCCTCTCCAAATCTAAATTTCACTGGTTCGAAAGAGTAAAAAGACCCACGCGACACCCACGTTCTCTTTCGAATTATGTGAATTTAAGATTGCTGGCAAGAATATTTGAGTAGGAATGGACCATAATTTTCATCGATTTAAACGAGTTTAACAAAGAGAGTAATAAGACCCCGGACAACCACAGTCTCTCGTGTGAAATCTCGAGTAAATTGATTAGAATATGGCGAAATAGGAGTTGATTGAAGACAAAACAAGTTGTATTTTGTTTCCTGACAAGTTAATAGTATGCATAATACATATATGTGCAGTAAAGTAAAGAAAGGAGAAAGGCATGAGAAGTTAAAAATATGTGCAGTAAAGTAAAGAAAGGAGAAAGGCATGAGAAGTTAAATAACAAATTTCACTTGACTGATAGTATAACACAGTCAAAAGATAGTATAACAGGAGCTGCATAATTTCTTGAATATGAGTTATCAGATTTCATATAAGGATTGTTGATTCAATTCTTAGAAAAAGAAAAGTTATACATACACATGCATATACGTGTAAAAAAGAAATATATATATATGCAGTGAAATATGTATGGTGTACTCTGAGGCCATGTTTGATAACTTAGATTAAACCTAGATTAACTATATATCATTTTTATTGGTTGTTTGATAACTTAGATTAAGGGTAGATAATGTTTTAAAATTTATAAAGTTTAGTTATCATCCTAATCTTAGATAATCCGTCTATGCTATCAAACATGCCCTAATGATAATTGCTTCACCTTTTTATTGAAATTGTAAAGTGATGATTGAAGGAGGGATCCCTTTATATAGACTTGAAAGGGTGAAAAGATAAGGATCAACAAGCATATATTTTGGTCTATCTCAACTAAATCTCCAAAATTCTTGGATAGTTATATCTTAAAGATTTGGTGACATATATTTGATAGATTTGGTGACATATATTTGATTTGGTGATTTAGGGATGAATTAAAGTTATGCAAATACAATTGGGCCTTCTTCTTGAACTAGACTAATTGTAAGAAAGAAGAGTTGGGCTTTGAAGTACTCTATACACTCATGAACTTGTTTTGTTCATTTTGGCCCAAAAGACTACACTATTTGAGCCCATGAGATAAATTTTATTAATTGTGACAATTCATAAAGTCCAATAATACAAAATTTAGGTATGGGGAAAACATTGAAATAATTTCGCAATTCATCCACTTCAAAGACAAATGTACTTGTGGATGAAATACGAGGGGTCAATTTGTAGACGAGGAAAATTCAATTACGAATTAAATTGCGACGCGTGGAAATTACGGGTTAAATATTAATTAAATTTATTATTTATTTGTTGGAATGAATTTAATTCCTAAAAGTAAATATATAATTAATTATTATTTAATTATTCCCTTCAATTAATTTGGGCGACAAAGTGGGATAGCTCAAGTGGTTAGAGCACCACTACCTAGGCATTAGATCCTGGGTTCGAGTCATGGGGAGAGGAAAAGGGATTGGTATTTAATGTAATTCAAAAAAAAAAAAAAATTTGGGCCTTTTAAAAATCAATGAGATAAATGGGCCTCCAAAGCATAATAAATCAAGTTAAAATTCAAGACGGGCCTCTTTTTTTTTTGAATTACATTAAATACCCATCCCTTTTTCCCCTTTCCATGACTCGAACCCAGGATCTAAAGCCTAGGTAGTGATGCTCTAACCACTTGAGCTATCCAACTTCGTCAGACGGGCCTCTAAAGTCCGGTAAATTAATACGGGTCTCTAAAGCTCGATAAGTAAAGACGGATCTCTAAAATCCAGAAAATCCAAACAGGCCTCTAAAGTCCAGCAAATTAAATTGGGCCCAAGTTTGATAATTTGAGCCCAAAGGACATTCTTAGCCCATCAAGCAATTCAAAAATTTGAATTAAAAGCCCTAACCACTTGCACAAAAATCTCCAGGCCTACACCTATAAATAGATGCCTCATTTCATTCATTTCAGAATCAACAAATCAGAAGCATTCAAGGCTCTAAAATTCTCTGCGGAGATTTTAGAGTGTTCTTCAGCAAGCGGAGGATCTTCAAAGGCGTTCTTCGTGTAAAGCGGCGAGAAGCAGTGTTCGAGTGGAGATCAAGGTGCTAAGCCTCTTCGATTCACGTTTCTTCAAGACGTTCTTCGTGCAAAGCAGCAAGAAGCAGTGTTCGAGTGGAGATCAAGGTGCTAAGCCTCTTCGATTCGGCGTTTCTTCAAGGCGTTCTTCGTGGATCTTCAACGGAAAAGTCCCGATAAGTCCCGAAAAAGTTCCGAAAAGTCCCGAAAATCAACGTTTAATCCAAAATACGGCGTCAAGCCCTTGGATTAACGTTACAAATTCCCAAGTTCAAGAATGATCTTCAACGACGTTCATCACAAAAGTCCCTAAATTCAACGTTTAATCCAAAATACGGTGTTAAACCTTTGGATTAACGTTATAAAAGCCTCAAATACAAGATCGGAAAGGATTCGGCTGCGGATCCAGCTCCAAAAGCTCAAGAAGTCCAAGTAAAGTTCAAGAAGAGAGAATCAGAGGAGAAATTAGAGATTGTACCCACAAATACTCGGTTTTAATCCGAAATTAAATAAATTTGTTCGCATTTTTGCGTTTTTATATTTAATTCACGAATTTGTGTTTACAATATGTTTTTAAAGATTTAGTTAATTTTTATTAGTCATGATGGTTGAAGGGTAAATATTAAATAATGGGGGTATGTATAGTAAGAAAAATTGAATTTTAAATTTTAATGAGGTGTGTTTAACATTTGGGGTGTGTATAACATTTTATGGGGTGTTATTAGCCTCACCCTCTTTTAAATTGTTCCAAATCGTTTTTTACTTTTTAATTTTGATTCAATAAGTTTACATAAATTTTGATTTTAGTCATGTGCCTGACCTGAAGTAGCAGATCATTATCCACATGTATTTTTTTTTTCCCTTTTTCTTTAATGTATTATGTAGCTTTAATTATATGTTTTTATGTAGCTTTAATTATATCTTTTTAATATTGTATCAATAGATAATTTTTTTTTTTAATAATTATAAAATCAGAATATAGTAATTAAAAATGTAATTAAATTATTTAAATATAAAATAATTGAATTGTTTAATTTTTTTTGGGTAACACTTGCGTACACCGTACCCCCTAATTTCAATTTTAATTTTTTATTTATATTTTAATTTTAATTTTCTATTTATATTTTACCTACACCTGCAAATTTAATGAGTACACCCTCCAATTATATTTTTACTACAGTTATCTGTACCACCTCATTTTATGAGTTCACCCCAAATCATTTTTTACTACAGTTGTCAACACCCGCTCATTTTATAAGTTCACCCCAAATCATTTTTTTACAACATTTATCTACACCCGCTCATTTTATGAGTTCACCCCCAAATTATTTTTTTACTACATTTATTTGCACCCGCTCGTTTTATGAGTTCACCCCAAATCATATTTATACTACAGTTATCTACACCTGCTCATTTTACACCTCCAAATCATTTCTTTTTTACAACGGTTATCTATACCTGCTTATTTTATGAGTTCACTCTCAAATTATTTTTTTACCACAATTATCTGCACTCGCTCATTTTATGAGTTCACCCCCAAATATTTTTTTAAAAATAATTACATTTAAAATATTATATTATCTTTTTATTAATTTACACAAAATATAATAATAAAATAGTCGAGTTACCGTCGATTCACCACTAAATCACCAATATTTTTAGAGAAAAAAAATCGTAAAAACATAATTAAAAAAACTATCGAAATTAGGCACAAATCTCTATTCCATACTTTTTATTTCTTCATTTTTTTTCATTTTTCTTCTCATTTTTCTTCTCATTTTTTCTTCTCATAATTAAAAACATACTTTTTTCTTCTCATTTTTCAGTTTTTATTCCATACTTTTTATTTCTTCATTTTTTTTCCTATTTTTTTTTTCATTAGTTTTTTTTTAAAATTTTAATACTAGATAATATTATATGTATTATTTTATTATAGTCAGTAATACAATAAGTAATAACCAGTAATATCATAAATAGTAATCAGTAATATCATTAACAAATAATTACACGCATCTTATTACTGTAAAAATTTATACAATAACAAATAATTTCACACATCTAATTATATTCAATAATACAAAAAACAATTATCAGTAATACCATGAACAATAATTAGTAATACCATGAACATTGATCAGTAATATCTTACACAATAACAAATAATTTCACAAAACTAATTATATCAGTAATACCATAAACAATAATAATAATCAGTAATGTCTTAAGCAATAATAAATAATTCCACATAATCAGTAATACCACAAACAATAAATAATAATACCACAATTAATAATCAATAATACCATAATCAATAATCATTAATATTAATTCAATAGTGTATTAATAGTAATACCACAATCAATAACTAGTAATACCAGTACCACTAACAATAATACCATAAAAAAAAGTGGAGGGAGTACAAATCGAGGTGTACTGAAGAAAATAGGGGCTGCACATTACCAAGCCCAATTGAACGGAACCTTAGCCCAATGGGAAGGCACCCTAGGTCAGCAGTCGCCGCCTGAGATTTCATTGGCAAGGTCACCGGCTCCGAGTGCTGGCCGATCAGAGATCCATCAGCAACATACTCACAGTCCTCCGTCGGGCCACCGTCAGTCGGAGGAAGAGGTTGTGCAGGAGCAGGGTGAAGAAGACGAAGCAATGTAGCTTCGATTTGGACAGAGATGAACGACGAGAGCGAGGCAGCGTCGATCCGAGTGTTGTAGGCGAGCGCCATTGACACCGGAGAAGATCCTGGATCGCGAACACAAGGGAGATTGATGGAAGCAGTCGCGTCGGTGGTCGAAATGAGTAGAGGTTTTCGACCGAGATGGAAGATGATGTCAATTGTCATGGAGGTGAAAATCGTCATTGCAATTCGAGGAGGGGTCTCGGGCTTCAATGGCCGGGACGGAAGCGCTGCCGTCACCGTCGAGGGGGTGGTCGGGCATGGTGGTGGCAGGGTCACCCGCCGAACGACATGGATTTCTAGCAGGTCCTTTACTCATCAAATTAAAATTGAAATTTAGGTGCACCGCCAATCGACTATAATAAAAAATCATACCTATAATATTATTTTGTATTAAAATTTAAAAAATACACATGAAAAAATGGAAAAGAAAGGCATCAAAAAAAAAAAAAAAAGTAAAAGGAAAAAAAATGAATAAATAAAAAAATAAACTGAAAATGGGAAGAAATAAAGGAAAAGAGAAGGGGGAAGAAAAACTAAAAAGAAAAAAATCGAGATTTGTGGTTAATTTCGATAGTTTTTTATTAATTGTATTTTTACGATTTTTTTTTAAAATATGGGTGAGTTGGTGGTGAATCGACGGTAACTCGGCTGCATATTGTAAATATATAAATTAGAGTTTATTTTATTATATTTTGTGTAAATTAATAAAATGATAATATAGTTTTTTAAATTTGATTATTTTTTATAAAATATTTTGGGGTGAACTCATAAAATGAGCGGGTGTAGATAATCGTGGTAAAACAATAATTTTGGGGTGAACTCATAAAATAAGCGAGTGTAGATAACCGTGGTAAAAAATGATTTGGGGGTGAACTCATAAAATGAGCGAGTGCAAAAAATGATTTGGGGGTGAACTCATTAAATGAGAGAGTGCAAATAATAATAGTAAAAAATAATTTGGGGGTGAACTTATTAAATGAACGGTTGCAGATAAAATTAAAATTAAAATTGAAGTATGCACCGTACATGCGAGTGCATACAAGTATTTGGCATTTTTTTTATACCAGACTTCAATTTTTATTATAATTTATTAATTTCTTAATATTAAAATATTTTGTATATGGGCTAATCTTAAGTGAGACCGTCTCACGGAATGAGTAAAAAGTGATAGTCACTTTTGTTAAAAATATTATCACTTTTTAATTAAACACTATCACATTTTTTACAAACAAAAAATCTGAAAAAAAAAAAAAGGATTATCCTACCCAAAATTTTAAAATATGGGTTAAAAGGGATTTGTCTCACGGATCTTTATCCGTGAGACGGTCTCACACTAGTTTTTGCCTTTGCATATTTTGTTTATTTTTTTTATGTAGAGGGTGCCTTGAGAGTTCTTTGAGAGTTAGAAGAGGGTGTATTGGTTGTAGATTCTATAAGATTTTTTTGGACTTTTAAAGTCTGAGGGTATTCAATTCGAATTTTCAAAAGTTTTTCAAAATTTTGAGGTATTCAATACGGATTTTAAAAAGTCTTTAAAAATCTTTAGGTATTCAACCGTCTATGGATTTTAATACTCTATGGATTTTGTTGTATTCTCCTAAAAAAATATAAATAAATTTCACTATTCAAAATCTCTTCTAACTCTCAAAGAACTCTCAAGACGAAAGATCAGAAGTAAGGATTACAATATTGACCCCACCCGCGAGTACCCACCCCACCCCGCGAGCTTTGGGTCAGGTCTGATCCGACCCGTATTGAGTATGGGTCAGGTCTGGGTCTTATGTTCGATCCGCGGGTACCCGACCCGAATCAATATATAAACTTTATATATATATATATATATATATATTGGTAAAATATTTTTTTATATATATATATAATATTAATTTAAAAAAACACTTCACATTAAAAAAAAAAAAACCTTCGCATTAATGTTAGAGTTTATGAAAAGCATTAATGTCAGAGTTTATGAAAATCTATGTAAATCAATAAAAAAAGTATATTCCACAATCATGTCAAGTCTATCAAAATCCATATAAATCAATAAAAAAAATCAATTTATAAATAAAAAAAATCCATATAAATCAATAAAAAAAGTCAAACTCTGCATGGACTCTATGAATTTTATAAATCCACGTACTTGTTAAAGTAAAAAAAAAAAATCCAATAGAATCACAATTGAATACACCCACTAAAAGTGTAATTAAACTTAAATTTTATAATTATTTGACATTTTTATAATTTAAAATTGTTTGATTTAAATAATTTAATTATACTCTTAATTATTTTAAAATTTTATATTATAATTTTATAATCATTTTACAAGATTTTAATTATTTAATGATACAATATTAAAAAAATATAATTAAAATTACATAATACATAAAAGAAAAGAAATAAAAAATACATGAATGCTACTCCAGCTCGCGAAACTAAAATTAAAATTTATGTAAATTTATTGGATCAAAATCAAAAAGTAAAAAAATGTCTAAATCAATTTAAAATACATGGTAACGTAATGTACTAAAAAAAAATTAATCCAAAATTTAATATAATACTCCGACCTATAAAGAAAAACCGTGCACATGAAAAGAGAAAAAAGAATGTTGTTAGCTAAATTAAATTAAATTGCGCCCTACGATGCTAATATATTCAGCTTAAATTTTTTTATTTGAAGAAATTAGTTAATTAGTTATATACAGTAAACCTCTCTATAGTCATATCCTTGGGACCACAAAAAAATATTTCTAAATGGGGGTTATTCCTAAATAGAGTTATAAGTTTTTTTTTTTTTTTAAATGCATGTATATTATATAATGGTATAATTAGTAGATACATGTACATGATGTAATGTGTTGAACAAGAAGGTGGTCATGTGGACGAGCTAATGCGCACACGCAAGTTGAAGGATAAGGTTACAACACAAAAGATTAAATCATTGCCATAATCAACCTTAAACAAGTATTTTAAATCAACTTAAATCTATTGTAAAATTATATATATATGATTTATTCCTAAATGGAGGTGTATTTCTTTATGTTGGGACTTGAAAAAATATGAGTTATGACAATATGAAGTTTATTCCAAATTATAACTGGTCCCAAGTTGGGACCATGAATTTTTATTTCTAAAGAGAGTTTATTCCTTAATAGAGTATTCTTTTTGAGAGGTTTTACTGTTGGTTTTGATATGAAAATAGTGAATTTCTTATGAAATCAACTACGTGCTGGCGGACCGAGAGAAGGGACATGGGGTACTGTACCCCCAAATCCAATTTTTTTTTTATTAATATATATTCTTCAAATCTATAAACATCTATAATGAGGTGAAGAATTTATATTAAAAAATAGCCCATTAACTCGGCCCAATATATAAAGCTAAAGACCTGGTCCAATTAAAATTACAAGTTTGCCATTCTTGTTTGATACTATAAGTTTAGAGTTTCATTTCAGTTTTTACGCACAATCCCTGTTAAACTATGTGAATTGTGACCTCGTCAAAGGTAAAAAAAAATTATTTCTAATTGTAATTTTACTAAACAAAATTATATGTATAAATATTAAAGGGTTGTTGATCACTTGAGTTGAGAAAGACTTATTTCTATAAATTTTCTATCAAAATATCATAGACCACTATAAAAAAAATTTGTAATGTGTAGTTGTAATTTTATTTGTATTTTATGAAATGTATTTTATTTATATATAAAACAATGTCTATGTACAAATATTTTTAAATTATTTGGATTAAAGTTTTTTCCATCCTTTAAGTTGGACTAATTTTGAATTTGATGTTGATAAAAATGCAGAAAAAAATGAATTTGAGCAATGACGGGTAATTGGAACTTATGAGATCGAAATTAAAATGTGTATTTCATTATGACCAAGATCGTACCCCCAGTTTTAAAATCCTGGGTCCGCCACTGCACGTGCATAAATATTTGTTCATAGAGAAAGTTTGATGACCGTCGACTACCACAAGCGGCGTACAAGGCAGTAGGCAGCAGCACCTCCAGCCCACCTCTGATGGTGTACAAGACAAGACAGCAACACCTCGATCCACATTTCTCCATTCTACATGTTTTATTTTTTATTTATAAGGGAAAGTTTGTTTTGGAATTTTGAGAATTTTAAAATTTAGTGGATTTTGAAATCTAATGGCTGAATAGATTTTATAAGTGTTTATATAGGGTTTGTAGTTATTTATACGGTTGACTTTTGTAGGATGTATATGTATTTTATGGAGTGAGATTTTGAAATTCTAATTATAAATCTCAAAGTAGAACATGAATTAGATTTCAAAATTCAAATTTTATATCCAAAAAACAAACATACCCTGATGTGGTGTTTGATTAGAGATTGTGGTGAATTTAATTGAAATTGAAAAAAGTGGATTGAGGTAATCCTATCCATAATGGGTGGGGCTAATAACACCCCATAAAATGTTATACACACCCCATTAAAATTTAATATTCAATTTTTATTATTATACCCATCCCAATTATTTTCTATTTACCCTTCAACCATAATAACCAATAAAAATTAACTAAATCTTTAAAAACATATAAAATTTAATAAATAGAAAAAAATTAATAATACAATAAAATTATGTATAACATCGAAAATATTTAAAAAAATCAGCTGAATTTTAAAAATAATTTAAAAATGGAACAATCAATTAAAAAAATAAAAAAAATGAAAGAAATTAATAATTAAATCTAAATAAAATCTGAAAAATAAATCAAATAAAATAAATAATTAAGGATTAACGATTTTTGTTTTAAAATTAAATAAAATAATAAAGAAAAATCAACTCAATATTAAATTAAAAAATAAAATCTTTAAAAATAAAATAAAGCTAAATAAAATTTAAAAATTTCAACTAAATTTTAAAAAATAATTAAATCAATTATATTTTTAATATTTATAATTAATTCTTAAGATTTAGGTGATTTTTAATTTTTTAGATTTTATTTATCATTATTCGAATTCTTAATTTGAATTGATTTTTTAATTAATTATTTTTTACGATTTATTAAAAAAAATTTGGAATTTATTTATTTTTAATTGATTTTTAAATTTTTTATTTGAAAATTTTATTTTTTTCTTTTTAAAAAATATTTAATTTTTTCAGATTATTTTTAAAAAATATTTGATTTATTTAAATTAATTATTTTTTAAGATTTTATTAATCTTTTAAAATACTTTTCAGATTTTAATTACATTTTAAAAGATTTTTACAATTTTTTTTTAAAAAATTATCTTTAATTTGTATAAGGGTTACTTAGTCATTTAACAATTATCTATTTTTATTTTAAAAATGATGGGGTGTGTATAACATGTTTTGGGGTGTTAGTAGCGGTATCCATCCATAAATAGTAATTGTGTTTAAATTGTGTATGAGGGAATATAACTTTATGTCAAATAAAAGTGATGTTGTAATGTGGGTAGAAAATTAATAAGAGAATGAATGAGTGTGAAAGAAAAGTAAGGTTCAATTCCTTACACCATATAACAATTAGGGACAAAATATTTCTTCATTACAATTAGAGTCAAATTACAAGTTAAAAAACCCCGCCATTTCTTTTGTAAAATTAACAATTAATTTCAATACTAATTATATTATTTGCATAATTATGATTTTCGAAAATCCTCCTTCTTTTTGGTTGACTTTCATTTTCAAAATTAAATTCCAATTTATGAATATTTTTGAATTTGTATATTCATCTCTCCCAAATAAATCATTTAATTTGTTAGTGTGTTTTTAGTTCTCGATCGACATCAGAGTGTTTTTTATTTCTAGCTTTTTGTTCATCCATTGTCATCTTAGTTTGACATCGGAGATTAAATCGGTATAATCGAAAAACACAGATTGCAGCGCGTGGAGGTTAACGAAACCGGATTTCTCAATCATTGACAATAAATTCATGGTCTCCATCGGAAGACCTGCACAACAAATTTAAAACTAGAGAACCTACCAGAATCGATAATTTGAGAGGAACTCATTTCAAAAAAAAAAAATGGAAGAAAGGAGAAGAAGATTTTATGATTTAAGGTATATTTGCATTTAAAATTTGAAATCGTGAAAGAGGTGTGGTTTATATATAAATTATAGTATTGTAAAGTTTAGTTTAGTAATCCTTACATTCCATTATTATTTGAACATTTGTCAAAAACGTTAGTCCCATTATTAATTGAACATTTTCTTATTTGAAAAAAGTAACGTTTTAATGTTTTACTCCTTTAAAAAAACTCTCTCAAACATCTCTTATTTACACCATATATCATTACTTTTTACACACTAGCTAAAGATTCACTTTCCAATAAAGTTGAATTACTCATTATATCCCTCCTAAAAGGTCCCTTTATCACCTTAATACCAATAAACATTTTTTACATTAAAACTCATGCAAACAGTAAATGTTCAATTAATAACGGGACGAAAGGAGTAGTTTTTATGAATTTTCTGTGTTTGATTTGAAATTTGTTCGTTTGTGCAAATTTCTTGTTGATTTATGTAATTACAAGTTTTTTCGAATTTTGTTATAAATTTTTTGGGTTTATTCGAAATTTGTTATGATTTTTCTGGGTTTGCTCGAGTTTTGTTATGAATTTTTTGGGTTTGATTTGGAATTTGTTCGTTTATGCAAATTTCTTGTTAATTTATGCAATTACAACACTCACCATTATGCAAATTTTTTTATTGTTTTATGAAAAATATTTTTTTCCTTTATGCAAAGTTGTGTAGGGTCTCAGAGAGTCTGAGTATCGAGGAGTCTAAGTAATGATAATTTTGTTTTAAGAAAAAATCATAATTTTATGGGGTTGTTTGTATTTTCAGGGATTTTATAAGTTTATTTTGATTGTAACCATTTTTTGAAATTTTTTGTGTTTAATTTTGGGTTGAAGTTGCAATCTTTCTCTCTATTTTGAAAATTCGGAGGATTTTTGGAAGGTGATTCAATGAATCAACGATTTTCAAGGGATTTAGTTTGAATTTGACATTCAATAGTTGACTAATTCTTAAAGGGTATAATTGTAAAATTATGTTTAATTTTGAATCTAATTGTAATTTTAAAATTTCTTTGAATTAATGTAAAATCAAGATACTAAATGAATCTTATAGTAACTCCCCCGAAAGAAAAAAATGGTCATGTGATTATTTAAAAATAGACGTGTAGATTTATTACATGGATGAATTATGAGTATTTGAATTTGTGTTTGAATTGAAAGGGGTTGAAAAATAATGATCAATTTAAATTCGAATTGATCAATCCCAAACCAAACACGGCATGACGTAAGTGTTTAATAAGTGCAGTAGGATGAGCTTATTGCATAATAATATGTTTAATAACTAATAAGTGCAATAGATAGGGCTATTATATTGCTTAATAAGGGCAGTAGGGCACGCCCACGTAATTAAATTTATTGTCCAAGCATATTTATGACAATACTAATTACTAATCTCTCTTACATCTTTTTTTTTTTTTTTTTTTGAAACAGTCAAAAATATATTCCACTCGAGTACGTGGGGTACTCAACCCGTATAATTTACACACAATAAATTACAACATAGAAGTATCACAAAATTTTCGTCCACCACTATTATGACAGTAGATAGTGAAGGCCATAATAACTATACACAGTTATAATTCCACACCTTTCCTCATCTCATTCCACCTACATCTACTTGATTTAAATCTTCATGCTTGAGTATGGATTATTGCTCCAGGCCACAACTGCATAATTCAGTTTTAACAGGTTACACTCCTCCATCCATGACCACATTTGGATTTTAATATTTTCCACTGATTTTTTACCACATGTTTCTCTTTTGAAAATAATTTTGCATTCCTGCTTTTCCAGATCTCCCCCACAACTTCCACCCATAGCCCCACTGCAATTCTTTTACACCATTTTTCATGTCCAAGAATCATGTTGTGTTGAAGTAAGTGAGTTGATAGAGTGTTATGTGCAGCCATACTCACCTCCAACCAGCGACGACATTCTGTCCATATACCATTTGCAAATTTACATTCCAATAATAAATGGTTATTGTTTTCCTCCTCCTCCCCACACATCTTACAGATCATATCTCACTTTGCAATCGAAATTCCTATTCTCTTTAGATTATCAATGATCGCCAACCTGTGCTTCAACGCTTTCCAGCCGATAGTTTGTGCTCTCCTCGGTGCTATGCAACCCCATAGTGTGGAGAAGCCGTCTACACTATTGCCCATATTTTCGATCACCCCTGTCCTTTGCTTAGCCTTCTTATATACGGTAATTGTTGAGTATACGTCATAAGGGGCCACTTTCCATCTCCATTTGTCCTCCTCTTGTCTTAATAATTTATACCTGCCAATAAAAGATAACAACTCCACAAGATCATTAGTCTCCTGCACATTTAATCCTCTCCTCCACCCCCATTCCCATTCCCATTCCCAACCATTGTCTCCCCATTTTCCCATCTCTCCAATTCTATCCTATTGTAGATTACTACATATATATAACATGGGAAATTTATCCATTAGTGCCTCCCCCTCATCCACCCACATTTCCTTCCAGAATTTGGTTTTCCCACCATTTCCCACAATTTTTTTTATTTATGTTTTTACTCCATCTCCCACCCCCTGCCTCCCTTCGTATATTTTATTAAGATCCTTCCACCATAAAGATTCACCTTTCCCCCTCCTGCTATTTCTATCCACTCCCCCTCCCAGGTCTCCATATTTTGACTTTAACACCTTCACCCATAAACCGTCTTCCTCATTATGAAATCTCCAAATCAATTTTCCTAGAAGTGCTTTATTAAACACGTGAAGATCCTTAATTCCCAGCCCCCCTTCCTTTATCCTCACAAATTTCTGCCCATTTAACCCACAAGATTTTGTTTTTATTCTCACGCCCACCCCATAGGAACTCTCTCTGAAACTTAGTGACATTTTTCAACACCCCTTTAGGTAAAAGAAAAAAGGATAAGTAGTAGGTTGGCACTGCAGAAAGGATCGCTTGAACTGAGTGATTCTTCCACCCATCGAAATGTGACGACTACCCCATTTCTCCAATTTTCCTCTGATTCGCTGGATAAGACCATCCCACATGGGTTTTCGACAGTGATTAATACCTACATTCAAGCCCAAGAAGGCCAGTGGTAACTTGCCCGATTTGCAGTCCAGGTATCTCGCCATATCATTTATTACTTCATCACGCATATGAATCCTAGTAAGACAACATTTGTCGAAATTAAATTTTAAACCAGATACCAATCCGAATAGCCGAAGAGTATGTTTTATCGAAGTAATATCCTCCCAGCGTCCATTGCATAGAAAAAGGGTGTCATCAGCATATTGCAAGAGAGGTACCTTTTTTCTGTCCGATAGAGACTAGTTATAACGCACCGGATTCAACCACTTTCCTTATTAAAACATTTAACCCTTCTGCTGCAATTAAGAAGAGAAAAGGTGACAGTGGGTCTCCTTGTCTCAGCCCCTTTTCCAATTTGAATTCTCCTGAGGGGCTCCCGCTAACCAAAATAGATGCACTTGCTGTGGATATACATTCCATAATCCATGCTCTCCATTTAGGTGAGAAATTCATGGTCATCATCATCCTATTTAGGAATCCCAGTCCATTGAGTCATAGGCCTTGGCAAAATCGACTTTGAAGAACACCCTCGATTTCTTTTTCTTCTTTGCCTCGTGCACCACCAAAATGCCATCTAAAATTTGTTTTCCACCTATAAATGCAAATCGATTTTCAGATATCACATTATCCAGTACCTTTGCAAGTATCTTTGCCAAGAGTTTTGAGATTATTTTGTATAAACTCCCAATAAGTGAAATGGGTCTAAACTCGTCCATACTGGCTGCCCCCTTCTTTTTTTGGTAAGAGAATGATGAAAGTTGGATTGATTCCTTTCACTAGTTTTCCATGAGTGTGAAAATCTCCCACCATTTTCACTACTTCTCCTTTGATAAGCCCCCAACTGTTTTTAAAAAATCCGAAGGTGAATCCATCTGGACCAGGCTTCTTTGATGCCTCACAATCCCATATAGCCGCTTTGATTTCTTCTTCCGTAAAGCATATTGTAAGAAACTCATTATCACATTGCTCAATTTTTTTGATATTCATATCATGGCCCAAAGTTGGACGATTTATGCCTTCTGCTTTGAAATGATTAGCAAAGAATTGATATATCCCTCCTTTTACTTCCTGCACTTTTTCACACCACTTCCCATCGATATATAGACCGTTTATTCCATTCCTTCTTCGTCTGTTGTTAACAACTTTGTGAAATTTTTTGGAATTTACATCACCTTCTTTGAGCCATTTTATTTTTGCCATCTGATGTATTTGACAATCCTTCCATTGCAGGTCTTGTAGAAGTCCTGCGAGGGTCTCGCGTCTCTTATCATTTTCTTCTTCCTCTAGACCGAACGTATCATCTATAACATCGAGTCGATCTATCTCATTCTTTCTTTCCTCTATCCTCGAATCCAGGCTTCCAAACATTGACTTGCTCCAGGCCTTAATATCTCCTTTGAGTAATTTCAACTTTTATTTCATTATAAAACCACCCCAGCCTTGTATCTCATACGAGAGCCATTTTTGTCTCACAAACTCATTGAAATTTGGGTGGCCTAGCCATGCATTGGAAAACCTAAAGGGCTTTGGACCCCAATCCACTTGACATGCTTTAATGTATATAGGGCAGTGATTAGAGATGGTGCGCCCCAGGCCTCCCAGAACTGTATTCGGCCATTTAGCGTCCCAGTTAGCATTAATGAGGATCCTATCCAATCTACTCTTGCACTTACCATCGGGCCTGTACCACGTATACTTTCGACCCATCAATGGAATGTCTATTAAATCACAAGAACTGATGAAATTATCAAAATCCAGCCTATCTCTCATATCCACCCTTTCTTCCCTTCACACTATTTCGTCTTCATGTCGTATTGCATTGAAATCTCCAATCAGACACACACTATTTTGGTTATTTTGCCTCACCACTATCTTCAGAGCCTCCCATAGTTCTCTCTTTGCTCGGGTGTTGCACGGTGCATAGATATTCAAAACACAGCACTGCGTCCCGTCACTCTTCAGGTATCCGTTCACCAAAAGGCACCAATTCATATGCCAATCACATGTCTTTGTGAAAACATCTTCATCCCATATGGTGAGTATCCCCCTTGATCTTCCTTCCGCCTCTTTACAAGCCCAATCAAAACTTGCGTTTTTCCATATCGATCTACAGAGAAATTTATTCATACTCACAACTTTTGTTTCCTGAAGACAACACATATCGCTTTTATTCTTAACTATCATCACATTTACTTCTCTTCTTTTCTCACTTCCTCCCATACCCCTAATATTGAAACTAAGTGTTGGTCCCAAGTTGAGTCTAAGATTAAGATAAACCTGAAAAGTCTAGAGGGGAGGGGTGAATAGACTTTTAAAAATTTTCTTAAAATACCAGAGTGATTATGCGGAATTTAGTGTTCTTGAACAGTACTGTGCTTAGTCAGCTCAAATCAGTACTTTCAGTTTTAATGTGAGCCTTTACAGTTTATACTCAACTTTTGATTTTGAACTTTTACTTAGAAAATACTTAAACAAATATCAAACAATAAGTAAATGAGACACAAGATTTATAGTGGTTCGAAAAATGTCTACATCCACTCTCACAACTCCAGTCGTGATGTTTTATTAACTCCTTGAGTTTCTTGTGGCTTAGAGTCCCAAGACTAAGACTTTGATCTTATCGATTACACTTCCAAGTGTATCTTCGATCTACTAGTAATTTCACAAGTATATGACACACTTGTTTACAACAAATCACAAACTAAAAAGTAAAGTAAAACTTCTCTTTAGTAGCCTTGAATATGCTCTTCAAATCTGTGGCTCTTCTCTTTTCTTGATCTCATTCAACTCTGTGAGTTCTTGAATACTTGAATGCTCTTTGAATGCTTGTTCTTCAGAATATCTTGAGTAGCAGTAATAGCAGTAGTCTTATCAAGTAGAAGATCATACGGTATTTATAGAACTTAGTATGACAATTAGTAGTTTGTGAAACTAACTCTCAACTAACTCTTAACCGTTTTTTGTAACTTATCCTTTGTAACCGACTTTATCTCAAATCTTTCAAAGTCAGCATATCTTCAAATATATTTAGTTACACTTTAAATAATAAGTTTTTCAAACTTATTCTTCCTTAGCACAGTAAACTTACTCTTCTTAGTTTTACTGTTCTTAGTCTGATCAGTACATTTCTTCAACTTCAGTTATGAACTTCTTCAGAATACTTTTGTGCTTCCTTTCAACTCTTCTAAGATTAGTCTTCTTATTCCGAGTAGTCTTCCGAGTCTTCAACATTAGTCTTCTGACTTGTAGTCTTCTGATCTTTCTTATCTACTGTTCTAAACTTACATATATAAAACATATCTATATATCAACTGAACTACATACAAAAGAGTATATCTAAGTCATATTCTATAAGTTGTCTATACAACATGAACATCAACTTTGTTCCTAACAGTCCTCAATATATTCATCATATAAGATCAGTTAACTCAGATTATATATCTTATTAAGATGACTTAGTTAAGATGACTTCCAACCACATATATCATTAACTTTAAGTTGCTTTTTGGCAATCAAAACTTATAATCATCAACTAGAACATTGTTTATAAGATTCATATCCCAACAATTTCCCTCTTTTTGATGAAGCCAAAACTACTTAAATGTTAATAAATCAGTAGTTAAGTAATCAGTCAATCATAACAGTTCATCAAATCAAAATGTCAGATTCATATTCATACTCAGATCAGATAATTACATAAACTCAGAATATGATAATATGAAATAAAGAAATAAAGATGAGTAAGAAATGTTATCTTGTAAGCTTGTCCTTCATCTTCAATCTTCAGATTCTGTATGCCAAATACATCCTTCCTTTGATGTCCTTCATGTGTTGTCGATCAGTGATTCCTTCATCTTGGATAATTTTCTCAATGATCTTGGCAATTTCTTCATAATCAGGTTCTCCAGATTCCAATCTCGGAGGTTCCCAAATAGGCTCTTCAGGACACAAAATGTTAACTCCAACAACACTTGTTGTTAACAAAATGTCTTCCCAAAATTCTCTAGCAATATTTTCCATGAAATCCTGAAAATCAACAAATTCATCCTCTTTGCTCGAATGAATACCAAACTTCCTCACAATGAAGTTTTCTATTTGCCATCTCTTCTTAATATCTCTCCAATACACTTCAGCATCTGGCTGAATGATGAAATCAATATAAGTATCATCACAGGTTTCATTGCTCTTTCTTTTCTTCTTAAAAGCTGTGACTCTTCTTTCAAACTTTCTTCTAGCAAACTCAGCATCTTTCATCTTTTGCTTCTTGAGTTCTGCATCAGCTTTCTTCTTTTCTAGCAACTCTTTACATCTTTCAGCAGCTTCAGCCATCTGCTCTTCACTTGGCTGTGTACTTTAAACAACATGTTTCAACTTTGATCTAGATCTGGTCATCCTTCCAGATCCTTCAGCTTCATGTTCTGCTTCTTCATCACTTAAGATGACATTTCTTTTTCTTTTTCCAGAAGATTCAACAATATTTCCTTCTGAAATAATTCTCTTAACACCAGCAGGCTTCTCAACAACAACTTTCTCAGCAGCTTGTTGTTTCCTAAGCTTGATCTTCTTATTCAGATTAGAAATTTCTTGTTTCAGTTCATCTTGACTCACAACTAACTGTGCTTGTTGTGTCTGAGTCTGTTCCATTACTCTTGTTACTTTCCCTTCCCCCTTTTTAGCTTCATCATGCCACTCTTTCAAAGGTGTCATGTGTTGCTCCAACTTTCCATGTAGGGCTTGAGTAATGTTCTGAGTTTGAAGCTTGTGAAGATCATAAATCTTGGACATTGTGTGCTCCATGATCTTCTCATAAGATGACTCAGCAATGAGCTTAGTCAATCTGTCAGTTACCTCTTGCAACTGCTTCAAGGTAGACTCCAACTTAGCTTGCAATTCTTCATTGTGCTTTTTCAACAACTCAAAGTTTGAACTTTCATGAGGTAGCTCAGTTGTATTTGTTCTGATTTCCTCTAGAATAGGAACAATAGCTGTAGCAGGTTGATCTTCCAAATCAGCTTTGGAGCTTTCTTCAACAACCTCTTCAGTAACAAGAATAGGTGTGCTCTGCACCTCATCAGCAACAACTTCTTGATCATCCAACACTTTAGTGTTCTCAATTTCAACAGTGTTCTCAAACACTGCAGTGGGATCAGCTTCCATATCTACAACAACTTCTTTCTTCAAAATTTTCACCATTGTTGCCTTATGTCTCAACATTCTCAACAACATAGAATGAGAAACCAGAAACTCTCTCCACCTTGCTTACAACAGATTCTGGAGTTAATAATTTTGTAAAAGAATTAACACCAGCAGCACATATCTGTTCTTTCTCCCAGTCCATAAAAACAGCAGCACCTCACATGCCTTCCATTACTTCTAACAAAACATCCACATCTACTCTTCTTAGATAAACCTAAGTGCCTATCCTAAGAATTTGTTCAAATGCAGTAGAATGCTCATCAATGCCATTAAACTCTCTCAAAATGACATTCCTCAGATTCATTCTAATCTCCTCTTCTTTGAAACAGATGGTATACTGGATCAGGAAAGGTTCAGGGTGAGATTTAATGTGTTCAGGTTCAGGGGATGGTTGGGTTTCAAAAATTGGTTTGGAAGAAGTTTCAAGAATAGGTTCAGGAGATAGTTGGGGTGTGGGTTGGTTAGGTTGTGGACTTGATTATGGGGTAGGTTGTGGGGTAGTGTTCTTGGGTGAAGAAAATGGGTTATTCTGATGAATTAGTGGGTAGTGTACTGACTCATCAGAATCGGATGGTAAGGGTTGTTGATCAAGGGGTTGGGCAGGAATGAGATCAGAATTGGATGGGTGGAAGAAGTGTTCTTGGGTTTTCTTTTGGGCTTAATCAAACCTCTACCCTTAGTTCTCTTATGAATCACAATAACACTAGGAGAACTTACCTCCTTTTCTGAAGCAACTTCAACATGCTCATCATTATGTTCTGATTATTCCTCCTCAATCTCCACAGAATCCTCTGACTGCTCTGGAGTCAGTTGTCTAGTAATAATCTTTTTAGACCTCTCAAAGTGTGGATCATGCCTCGCCTTCGATCTCACCTCTGGTTCATCATCAGATTTGTACATTGATGCACCAGACTCTTCATCCACGACCTCCTTCTTGAGTAGAAATTTCCCTTGATGAAATTTCTTTGGCTTACTCCACTCAACTTTTTCACTGGAAATAGTTGGCAAAAGGATGCTCAACTTATTCCCAAATCCAATCATGGCCTTGACAAAAAATTCCTTTGAAACATCATTAAAAATGATTTCCTCCTTCTCCAACAACAGCCTCTCAAGGAAAAATCCTTGCCAATCTCCATCAACCCTATCGATTATAGCAGCCATAACTCGAATCTTTAAATTTGTAAGGGCATCTTGGCTGTGATGTTGCCCGAACATGATTTTTCCAGCAATATCCATCAAGAATCGAAGGGGCTCTGGAAGAATCGACTTCTTTAAGTTTGTCAGCGTTGCAGGCTCTTCACCGGTCCATTTTCCAACACACTTTTTCTCTTGCCCTTCCATGTACGATGCAATGTGAACTGGGCCTTTAGGTAGGTCGAACGCAATGGCCAAATGATCTCTAGCCAAAGTGACCCTGTTTCCCGAAAGAAACGTCTTCAAGGTATCATTGTCACCATCTACCTGCAGGAAGAATTCCATTACCTCAGATTCATAAACCTTCTTGGGAAAGGATTCCAAGTATTTCCTCAGTCCAGCTTGCTCGCACATCGTGAGAATGGCTTGATTCTCCGCCTTTTGTTTTCCAATGAAATAAACAGCATTTTCAACGAAAACTCCTTTCTCTTTGACACATCTTGTAGGATTGAAGGTACCTACAACTTCGTCATTCTCATTTAGTAGCTCAATAATCGTCATTATAGAAAGTAGAGAAATGTAGAAGATAGAAATAGAGGGTTTTTGGAAATATTCAGAAGCTCGTAAGTTTCAGAAGTGTAAAAGTGAAGAAGATGAAGTATTGTGATCGTGAATTATCAAATTCAATGTAAATATAGGGCTTAGATTGAATTGATTTTGCACGACGTGTGGTTTGGATTGAGTTTTGAGTTGTGGGTTTTAAGAAAACGATTCACATTCAAAGCCCTTTCCAATTTTGGAGCCAAAGTGCGATTGATAGATACACCATTAAATTAGGGTACAAATAGAGGAGTGTATTAATCTTCTCTATTAGTAATCCAATTTTGAACAATTTCTGACTTAGAAAAATTTCTAAGGCAAAATATTGTTCTAATGTATATCAGCACAGTTGTTTCCAAAACACTATACTTTATTTTCTTACTTTTATCAAAATGAAAATTACTTATCTGGATTCAGCTGAGTACTGTGATCTGAGTATTACTTTTGTGAAGATCAGATCACTTCTGGGGATCAGCACGGTAACATCAAATTAGTTCTCTAACTTTTTTTTAGTATTACTTTTTCGATGTTTAGATCACTTTTCAGTATCAGCACAGTAACATAAGATCAGTACTGTGTCCAGATTAGTTCCCCCTTCAGTAGAGAACTCTTCTTCTGAACCTGTTTCACCTTGGTAGAAGTGTTAGTTCATAAAATTTGGGTGAAATACAGTACAGAATAGTAAAGAATAATTAAATCACAGTTTTAAACAAGGTTTATTCTAAGGTGACTAGTGTGCTGAGTCAACATAAAGGATATTTAAAGAATCATAGATTCCCCCTTAAATGTATATTCTCAATTCCCTCAGCTTTACTAGCTTCCTCATCGGGATTAGACACCTTAGTAACCTTTTTACCTGATTGTGATGAATGTAATGGTTTTGACATGGTTTTATCCTTCTGGTTTACCCTTCTGATGTACTGTTCTTGGTTTACTGATCTGCTCTTTGATATCAGCACAGTACCTGAAATGTTAGTACAATACTATATACATGCAGGATCCATGTCTATCAAACCTAAACTTATGCATAACTCTCTAAATCTAGTTTCAGCCAGAGGTTTAGTAAATATATCAGCTCTTTGTATATGAGTATAGATCTTTTCCATCCTAATGTTCTTCTTTTCAACATGATCCCTAATAAAATGATGCCTAACATCTACATGCTTGCATCTTGTATGTAAAACGGGATTTTGAGTGATAGCAATGACACTATTGTTGTCACAAAATATAGGTACATTAGATTCCACAATATTGTAGTCTCTAAGTTGTTGTATTAGCCAAAGAAGTTGACTACAATAACTTCATGCGGCCATATATTCTGCTTCAGTGGTAGATGTTGCTACACTCGTTCGTTTCTTTGAAAACCATGAAATGAGCTTAGTACCTAAAAATTGGCATGAACCAGAAGTTGATTTTCTATCTATCCTGCAACTACCAAAGTCCGAATCTGAATAACCACTTAGGGATAAATCATCATCTGAAGGATACCATAATCCTCGATTAATGGTCCCATTTAGATATTTTAATATCCTTTTAGCAGTTTCCATATGACTTTCCTTGGGGTTGGCTTGAAATCTAGCACATACACCTACTGCAAATGCAATATCCGGCCTACTAGCAGTTAAATAGAGTAAAGAGCCAATTAGAGCACGATAATAGGATTGATCAGCACACTTACCTCGATCATCTGGATCCATCCTGTAGGTTGGTAGCATTAGTACACCAACAATTTTACAGGTTTTGATACCAAATTTATCTAACAGATTTCTTGTATATTTTGCTTAATTGATAAATATACCATCTGATGACTATTTTACTTGAAGACCAAGAAAGTAAGTCATCTCCCCCATCATGGACATTTCAAATTTACTTTGCATGAGTTTTGAAAAACTTTCACTCATGTTTTTGTTGGGTGAACCAAAAATGATATCATCCACATAATTTTGAACTATGAGAATATCTTTCCCTTCTTGCCTTCTAAACAAAGTTCGATCAACTTTGCCCTTAGTAAAACCATTTTCTAGTAAGAATAGTGAAAGAGTGTCATACCAGGCTCTTGGGGCTTGTTTCAATCCATAGAGTGCTTTCTTCAGTCTGTATACTTGATCACCTTTCACCTCAAATCCAGGAGGCTGTTCTACATACACTTCTTCAACAAGTATACCATTAATAAATTCACTTTTAACATCCATTTGATAGACAGTAAATTTCATGTGGGCAGCATAAGCAAGAAACAATCTTATAGTTTCTAGTCTAGCTACAGGAGCAAAAGTTTCATCATAGTCAATACCCTCAGCTTGAGAGTAGCCCTGAGCAACTAATCTAGCCTTATTTCTAACAACAAGATCATTTTCATCTTTCTTATTCTTGAAAATCCACCTAGTGCCAACCACATTATGTCCAACAGGTCTATCAACAAGTTCCCATACATCATTTATAGTAAACTGATTCAACTCATCTTGCATGGCTATTATCCAATTACTATCAGCCAAAGCCTCTTTTATAGTCTTGGGCTCAATAAAAGAAAGAAAACAACACCAGTAAAATAGAGATTTACTAGGTTCTTCCTTAGAATAAAATAATTGTCTTCTGGTCTTAACACCTTTACTAGACTCACCTATGATCAAATTAGTAGAATGAGCAGATTTCCATGTTTTTCTAGTCTTAACAGGAACACTCTCATCATCTAAATCATGTATAGCATCATGCATATCAATATCATCAATATCAGCAGACTTGTTTATAGGAGAACAGTCAACCAATTCAGGCGTATCAATGGGATTAGAAGACTTACCTGTGTCTTTTAACTTATTTACATCATCATCTTGATTCAGAATGTTTAGGAATGGGTTGTATGCTTGTACAGATTCATATACCTCAGAATCATCATCGGTTTGAAGTTTCAGATTTTCAACTTTCACACTGAGCTGATGGTCAGCAGAGTTCTGTACAGATTCATCAAAGACAACATGAGGTGTTTCTTCCACACAAAGAGTAGAGTAATTAAACACTCTAAATGCCTTGCTTATTGAGGAGTATCCTAAGAATATCCCCTCATCTGCTTTAGCATCAAAAGTATTTAATTTGCTTTTCCCATTGCTATGAATGAAACACTTACATCCAAAGATATGAAAATATGAAATTCTAGGCTTTCTTCCTTTCCATACCTCATAATGTGTCTTACCATGAACCTTATTAAGAGCACTTCTATTCTGAGAGTGGCATGCAGTGTTGATTGCCTCAGCCCAGAATTTTTGAGGAGTGTTAAACTCTGCAAGCATGGTTCTGCAAGCTTCCTTTAGAGTTATGTTCCTTCTCTCAGCTACACCGTTTTGTTGGGGAGTCCTAGCTGCACTAGTCAGGTGCTGAATTCCATATTTAGAACAATAATCTTTGATATAACAGTTTATAAATTCAGTCCCCTTGTCACTCCGAATTTTGACAATGGGCTGACTCTTTTCAACTTGTAACTTAACAAATCTGGTAGAAGAGTTTGAGTGTCACTCTTCTTGTGTAAGAAGACTACCCAAGTGAATTTTGAATAATCGTCTACCACAAGTTGTACCTTCTACCCTTCAAAGTTGGAGGTTTTATTGGACCATGAAGATCCATATGTAGTAGTTCTAAGACTCTACTTGTTGAAAGAGTAGGAATTGACTTAAATGACACTTTTACCTGTTTACCTTTCTGACAGGCATCACACAATTGAGACTTGAAATAGATTTTGTTGGGAATACCTTCTACAAGGTAGTCTCTTGCTATTTTATTAATTATCTTAAAGTTCATATGGCATAGGCGTCTGTGCCATAGCCAACTGATTTCTTTAGGACTCTTAGTAAGCAAGCAAGTATCCCTCGGACAGCTATTCCAATTCACAATGTATATGCTGCATTGTCTTACTCCAAAAAGCAGGATAGTGTGTGTTCTCTTATCAATTATTTCACATTTGCTGCTTTTGACCAGGACTTTATAACCCCTGTCACAAAATTGAGAGACAAATAACAGATTATATCTCAAACCTTCGACATGAGAGACATCTTGAATCTCTACATCTCCATTCCTTATATAACCAAATCCTTTTGTGATTGCCATGGAACTGTCACCAAATATCACTTTGGGTCCTTCTTGCTCATGATAGCCAGAGAGAAGAGCCTTGGTACCAGTCATGTGGTGTGAACAACCACTGTCAATGTACCAGGTTTCTCCTACTGAACCACCTTTCTTGTAAACATCCACCCGACCCTGCATTTGATGATTTTAATAATTTAGGTACCCTTTCTTTATTGGGGTCCTTGATTGTTAGTGTTAAGAGGCACCCAAATAAACATTGAAGTTTTGAATAATTGAGACCTCTTCAGTTTTCTACCATGTTTATCACAGAATAGTACTTTGTTGACCTTATTAGAACTATCAACAGACTTGGGATCTATTTTTCTGAGATAGTCATTCCTTGGATCTATCCCTTTTTCAGTAAGATCAGTATGTTTGTAATAGTTAGAATAGGGCCTAAAAGCCTATGGACCATACGCCTTATAGATGCGTTTAGGTCTTTCCTCACTAATGATATCATAAGATAAAGGTGGAGGATAAAGAACAGGTTGGTTATGATAATGAGGAACAAATTTCCTAGGTTTAGTTGAGTATAGCTGAGACTGCCTTATGAAAGGAGGTCTTGGCTGATTCCAACTTAACTGTGCTTGTCTGGACCTACTGTGCTGAGTATACCTCTTCTGATGCCAGGACTGTTCTGCTCTGGTCAACTGAGTATATCTCTGCTGATATGGTCTAGACTGTACTGGTCTTACTACATTTTTCTTTTTACCATTCTTGATGATAGGAGGAATGTAGTTAGACTGTACTTTAGATTTTGGGTCATTATCATAAATCATAGGTTCTTTTCCTTTATATAGTGGTAAAGAACTTGAGCTAGCATCATTAGTGTTCTTAGTCCCTGAAGTAGATGAACTAGGCACATAAGCACATATTCCACTTTTATCATTAGGAGCTCTATATCTGACTGATAATTTTTTATTAATCTGAGAAGATTTAATCATATCAGTTAGCTTCAGATCCAAGCTCAGTACTTCAGATTCTAGGAATCTATTGCGCTCTTCAAGTTTTTCACATTTAATCTTTAAATCATTGAACTCATTGGCCTCTATGGCTTGAGTTTTAAGCATATCTTGATATAGTTTGTCAATGGTTGAGTACTTATCTTTGAGTTGTGACAACTCTTCTGATAAGCGTCCATTTAAGACAGCTATATTAGGATCTACTTTTAACTGTGCTTCACGTAGACTGATGATTTCCTGTTTTAAAGAAATGTTCTCATCACTGATTTCCATGAATGCTTTGTTAGCTTGTAGGAGGTCTTCTTTAGTCACTCCATTGGAATGATGAAGACTACTCCCTACACCACTATCAGCCGTATCACATAAATCAGAATCAGAACTATCACAAGAACGGAAAGAAGTAACAGAAGATACCTCTTGTTCAATCTTAGCCATCATAGCCAGTCCATCATCTGCAATGAAGACTTCTTTCTCATTGCTTGAAGGGTATTCAAATGAAGACGAAGGCAACTCATCTGAATTCGACTCAGAGTCATTGTATGCCATCATAGCCTTCTTACCCTTAGCATATCTTCGATCTCGCCTAGCTTTCCTTTCTTCTCTGTCTTCTGAACTCAGATCAGGACACTCATAGATGTAATGACCTGGTTTCTCACAATTATAGCACAAAGGATCATTAGTAGACTTTTTAATAGGAGAACGATTACGGTTCATGTCCTTCCTATCAGAAGAGTTCTTACCCTTCTTATCAGATGAGTTCCTATCTCTCCTGTTCTCATTAGAGACCTCATCTCTCCTTTCAGAAGAGTTGCGATCTCTTCTGGTCCCAGAAGAGTCCCTGTTACTAGAATCCTTGGTTTCCTTATAAAACCTCTTATATCTACCATATCTCTTATTCAGCTTGTCGAACCTCTTAATCATTAAACTCATCTGATCCTTAAGACTAAGGTCAGACATATCTAGTTCATCTTTTATGCTTGAAGAGTTAGACTTAGATGAGCTAGACTTTCTAGAGGAAGAGGCCTTAAGAGCTATGTTCTTAGATATTTCCTTCTCCTTATCACTATCAACTACTGGATCTTCTTCATCTAACTCGAATTCATGTGCCTTAAGAGTTTGGAACATAGTTTCAGCAGTCCAAGTGTCAATGTCTTGAGTGGTCTTGATGATTGTTTTGACCATTTTCCACCTTTCATCTAAAGCCTTAAGAATTCTCAAGTTAATCTCCCTGGGTGTGTAAGTATTTCCTAAAACTTCAAGATCATTCATGATGCGAGTAAATCGAGTATCAAGCTGGTCAATAGTTTCACCAGGTTTTATTTTGTATGACTCAAACTTTTGAACCGCAGTGGACGGTTTGCTTTCTTTGATCAGACTAGTGCCTTCACAAAGAACAGCAAGTCTGTTCCACATTTCCTTAGCAGTTTTACATTTCAATACCTTCCCAAGATACTCATTTGGGAGTGTATGTAAAATATAATTCTTTGCTATGTTATCCAAATTATTTTGTTTCATTTCTTTAGCAGTTAATTCTGACCTTGGTTTTGGAATAAGAGCACCCACGGCTTTGGATGTGTCCAGTGTGGCAGTGTTGGTTGTCATCGTGACAATTGGGCCATCCTTCACTACTGACACCGTGAGATCGTGTGTAGAACTGAAGATTGCTTCCATGTGAAGCTTCCAATAGTCGTAATCTGAAATCTTAAACTTAGGTAGCTTGTTTACATTAGTTTCTTCCATAGTTGTATGACATATGACAGATCAGATCAGGAATAAAGAAAATAGATCAAGATTATCAAGTAATTGAATAGAAAGAAAAAGTTCAAGGATCAGTTCGATTTAGGAAAGAATGACTTCCCTCAAAGTCTTCTAGGTAATCAAGAAACAACAGTCCAGAAGAACTACTGCTCTGATACCACTTGTTGGTCCCAAGTTGAGTCTAAGATTAAGATAAGCCTGAAAAGTCTAGAGGGGAGGGGTGAATAGACTTTTATAACTTTTCTTAAAATACCAGAGTGATTATGTAGAATTTAGTGTTCTTGAACAGTACTGTGCTTAGTCAGCTCAGATCAGTACTTTCAGTTTTAATGTGAGCCTTTACAGTTTATACTCAACTTATGATTTTGAACTTTTACTTAGCAAATACTTAAACAAATATCAAACAGTAAGTAAATGAGACACAAGATTTATAGAGGTTCGACAAATATCTACATCCACTCTCACAACTCCAGTCGTGATGTTTTATTAACTCCTTGAGTTTCTTGTGGCTTAGAGTCCCAAGACTAAGACTTTGATCTTATCGATTACACTTCCAAGTGTATCTTCGATCTACTAGTAATTTCACAAGTATAGGGCACACTTGTTTACAACAAATCACAAACTAAAAAGTAAAGTAAAACTTCTCTTTAGTAGCCTTTAATATGCTCTTCAAATTTGTGGCTCTTCTCTTGTCTTGATCTCCTTCAACTCTGTGAGTTCTTGAATACTTGAATGCTCTTTGAATGCTTGTTCTTCAGAATATCTTGAGTAGCAGTAATAGCAGTAGTCTTATCAAGTAGAAGATCATACGGTATTTATAGAACTTAGTATGACAGTTAGTAGTTTGTGAAACTAACTCTCAACTAACTCTTAACCGTTTTTTGTAACTTATCCTTTGTAACCGACTTAATCTCATATCTTTCCAAGTCAGCATATCTTCAAATATATTTAGTTACACTTTAAATAATAAGTTTTCAAAACTTATTCTTCCTTAGCACAGTAAATTTACTCTTCTTAGTTTCACTGTTCTTAGTCTGATCAGCACAGTTCTTCAACTTCAGTTCTGAACTTCTTCAGAATACTTATGTGCTTCCTTTCAACTCTTCTAAGATTAGTCTTCTTATTCCGAGTAGTCTTCTGAGTCTTCAACATTAGTCTTTTGACTTGTAGTCTTCTGATCTTTCTCATCTACTGTTCTAAACTAACTATGCTGATTACAAGAATACAAACTTACATATATAAAACCTATATATACATCAGTTGAACTACATACAGAAGAGTATATCTAAGTCTTATTCTATGAGCTGTCTATACAACATGAACATCAGTTTAGTTCCTAACAGTTCTCAATATATTCATCATATAAGATCAGTTAACTCAGATTATATATCTTATTAAGATGACTTAGTTAAGATGACTTCCAACCACATATATCATTAACTTTAAGTTGCTTTTTGGTCATCAAAACTTATAATCATCAACTAGAACATTGTTTATAGGATTCATATCCCAACACTAAGCATCTGCATTATTAACTGTTGACTCACCATTCGAATTTCTTATTTTTGTCGCTTTTCTTACCCTCTTTCTCTCTTGCCGCTCGATTTTTTTGAGTTGCTCCAATACCGCGTCATCCGTTTGTGTACTTTTTATGCCTATCTTCTTTCCTAGCTTCTAGATCTGTTTCGCTTCTTTTGTGATTTCTGCTTCATCACACAAGGCTTTCCATCTCTCAATTTCAAAACTTTCTTCTGGCATTGTCTCGCAGGGTGGGAGACTTACCGCGTTTTTTCCTTTGTTTTTCTTTTTTCTTTTTTGTCTCACCATTTCTTGAATTTCGTGCACACTAGACTATTCTGGCTCGGTACCTTCTAGATCCACCGCCATTCTCTTGGAGGAATCACTACTGGGCTCATCCTCCATTGAGTCTGTATCCATGTCTTGATCTATATCTTCTATGGCCCACAGTTCCTTGTGGCCAATAAAAGTTAGTGGACCTTCATCATCTCCCGGCCCAGATCGACCTTTGTCCTCTTCATAAGGTTTATTAAGATCCAAATTGTTTTCATCATACACGGCCTCTTTGTTCATTATATTATTATTTCCGGCCCCTACATTCAGGCCCACATTTAATTGGGCCTGCCCATTAATTTCCTCAAGGGTATTTTGCTTAAAAATTGATCCAGGCCCTAGAATTTGATCGCGACTCTTGGAATCCGCCGCCACACCATAATTGTGTTTCCCACGTCTTGGAATTAACTGTTGGGCACTAGTATCCATAATAGATTCTTCGATAATTGTTCCCGAGGTGCATGACGGATGATACGTAGTTAATGTCTTTTTCTCTCCTTCTTCCTCGCCGTTACCATACTCCGGCGTCTCGGCGTCTCCGGGGATCATTTTTTCCACCGCCATCTCCCAATCTTCGTCCTCTCCTCCATTCTCCCCTTCTCCGGTGAATAAATCTGCACTCTCTTCCCATGATTCCACATCGAAATCTTTGTATTCTTTCTTGATACGAATGGCATGAATCCTCCCGTCAATGTTTATCTTCAACGGACTTCGGGGTATTTCTGGCATTGACGTTCGAATTAGAATTCTAGCAAACTGCATATTTTTTCGATTCTCTGTGTCTTCATCGATCCGTATAATTGATCCATATCTTGTATCCACCATTTTAAAGAATCTCGGACTCCAGGCTTGCAGTGGAACATCAAACCAATTTGTCCAAACCACGCGAAGATTGAGATCCATGTTTGGTTCCCAGGGACATATCATCTCAAACCATTTCTTAGCCCAAACTGTATCTTCAAGCTTTTCTTGGTGGTTATTTGTCGGATATGAGGGTGCAATCAACACCATGTTTCCACCCCGTGGTAATAACTTCCATCCCTCTTCTCTTTCTTCATTAATCGTTTCGCCTTCTCCTGGCCATGAAAATTCATCCTTCAGTTTTCCGATGAGACATCCTTGTAGCCATTTTATCTCCTACTTAGTGGATTCGAAGCTCATTTCTCTAAACCTTTCATTTTCCGTTGTTGTCTCCTTGTATTGTCCGTTCTTCCGCATCATATTTCTATCTCTAACATCCCCACCTGTTTTTTCTTTTACACCGATTCCTTCAGGACTTTTTGTGATGTCCGCATATAAGTTCCCGCCCTTTCTCAGGTTGATTACCCTCTCGTCAATCGTGAATATTTTCTTATCACTGCCCTTGTTGTCACTATCTTTCTGTTCCAGTACTCTTTCGAATCGCGAGGGGTTGGCCCTGAGTTTGTATAACCCAAACCATGTATTATTCAAATCTTGTTCAACCTGTTTCTGATCAATATATCCACCAAAATGCACGAAACCGAATCTTAACCCTCTATTGTCTTTTTTGTCAGCCAAGTATAAGTCTTTAACTTTTTCGATTTTGTTGAACCTATCCAGTAGATCTTGTCTTCTACATTCCTCTGGAAAATTGCAAACGAAAAACGTCAAATCCGATTTGTCGAAGAATCCCTTTCGCTCCATAGCCCTCAGCCACGGTGCCTTCCAACCGCTACTCCTAGGTTTTGGGATAAGGTTAGGTCTCTGCCTCACCGAAGTTCTATCGGAAGTGACCGGACGTGGTCGGGTTTTCCTATCTACCCGTCTCTCGCTCACCCTTACCCACTCGCTCTCACACTCTCTCTCTCTAAACCTTGCCATAAGCTATTTTTAATCTCCCTTACATCTAATTCAGAATCTTCTCTCTTATACGTGGCTTCCAATTATCTTCTATTTCACTAGATTAATTTTCTAATAATTCTTATTTTTTTTATTATTTATATTTTCTCTCTCTACTTCACAACAATTAACATTTTCATTTTCTCCCATTTTTCTTTTCTCTCTTCATCAATTTTAATATTTATCAAATAATTTATATTTAAATTATTTTTTTTCTCTAAGTTACAATTTAAATTTAAGTGTAATGGTGGACAAGAAATTTTCTTTCGTACATTAAACTTATAAAATATTATTTGAAATGAACAAAATATAATTTATATATATGTTTTTTACAATCTCGCGTATTACACGAGTTTTTCACTAGTTAAATATATTCACATTGTTTATTTTAGGCGCATATAGGGTGATACAATATGAATATATCGGATCGGTGTCTATCAGGCCTATTTGACAACCCTAGCCACATGTACAAAAGTCAAATAGAGCACTACATGTGCATTTAACCGGATAGGTAACTTTTAATAGTCGATCAATGAATCAATTTTAAAATATAAACAAAGTTATTGAATCGAATTAAAAAAAAATGTAAAGCGTCTAGACCAAAATAAAAAAGAATCAACCTATTGGATTGCAAAAACTTTAAGTGCTTATTAATATTTATTAGGGGTATAAGTGAAAGAATTTTGTTTATGCCTCGATATTTGATCCAAGGATCGACTAATTTGGACGGGTCAATTCCACCATCCAAAAAGAAAAAAAACATTATGTATATGTCATGTGTTGGAAAAATGAATTTGTAAGTGTAAACGAAGATGACTTATGCATGACTGACTCATTACGAATGAAAGTCGAGGCTAGAGTTTGACTCTATCTCCGTAAGACGTTATTGCCCCGTACTCGGGTGCAATACGAGTCATGATAACCTTCCTCAAGATACAACGACTTTAGAGCCTTTCGCTTGTTGCACTACGAAACAGAAGTTATCGACGAATCATAAACAAGTATTCAGAACTTTCGACTCGACAACAACTCTAGAATGCTAAGGTTGCATATGTAGTTTTAACTCATGTTTTCAATATATTAAAAAATGATTCAATTCCAATGAATTTCCGAATTAATGAAATGACCAATGTAAAGGGTCTAATTTATAAAATTCGTATAGTCTTTAGGTAATTGTTGTGACTCTTAACAATAAATTCATTTTTTCAAAAGTTACAACCTTTAAAAATAAGTAATTATTCATCAAAATGTATGTCTTTTAAATTAACACAATAAATTCTAAAGACACAACATTTTGAATAATCAACTATTCCCTAAAGGTATATCTCTTAAATTAATATAATAATTTTAAAAGACACAATCTTTAGAATATAATTATTCCACCAAAAGACATGACATTTAATGTCTATAAGTCACAATTCATCACTGTTACCATCAGAGTCGATCCTGCGATTTTGTAGGTTTGGGTCGAACAAGAAAAATGAGTCACTTCTTCTAGGATTGTAAGAGTAAATGAGTTTTTGCATAATGAGAATGGGTGAGGGAGGAAGATTACCTTTTATAGAGGGTATAAATGGTATTTTACCATCCATTTTGCACCTAATAGTAATTATGGAAAAAAAAAGTTAGCACTAGAATGTAAAAAAATCGAGGTGTAAAAAGCACTTAAGGATAAAAAAAACTCTTAAAATAAGTATGAAACGTGTACATATGGACCGTGCATGAAATATGCATATACATATCATGCACGAAATGTGCACGTACGAATGATACACAAAATGTGCATGAAATGTGCACGTACGGATCTTGCATAAAATGTGTACATGACATTTACTATAAGAAAAAAAAAATTTGTTAACATCTTTCTTCACACTATAAAATATGTCACACATATTTCGTCAAACCCATTTATATATATATAAAAGTAGGCCCCCGAAATTTCGGGGCCTAAGGCGGTTGCCCTTGTAACACTCCGTCCCAAATATAATAATGAACAACACTTAAATAAATTAAATAAAAGAGAATTTTATTTCTAGCATATTTTACTTGACAAATTTTGGATATATATGCTTCGAGATTTTGAATTTTACAGGAATCGGACGAGCATTTTGAGTCGAGCGCACTTCTAGCACTTTAAAAGAATATTTTAATCATAAAACGTTTAGAGGAAATTTTAAATTCCATTCGTAGAAAGAAATCGAATATTTCGACGAATTTGGAATACCATTTAAACGAGAAATCAAAATAAAGAAATAATAAATAATTTCGTCTCAAAACGCGAGGGTCAAATCCCTAGAAATTCTAAAACAATTAATTATAATTATCCCGTAAATTTACTTAACAAGAACTATAGTATTAAGATACAAATATAATGCAAAAGTATAAGTAAAAGGGAGACCCACGTTAGAATTAAGCCATTAAGTTTTCACAAAAAATTCTAAAACAATTGATTTTTTAATTGTTCTTAGGTAAAGTACCCAGGAGTTACTAACGTGAGAATAAAATTGGGAAATACCCCTTTTCAATATCTGAAAGGGCATCTGAACACATATGGACAGGGGATGACCATGTCGCCATTTACTGTTTCAATCATCTCCCCCAAACTGTCCTATAAATAAGACCCCTCCATCAGAGCGAACTCACTCACACACCCCTCTCCAAGCTTGCCCAAGCGCTGCAAAAATGGAATCCCAACGTTCAAAATCAGGCCTCCATTACCGTAAGAAATAACTCTCCGTCTTTGTCTAATTCTTCCTCAACCTTCCATCCGTTCTCGTCAAGCTCCGGAAAGAAGCACCTCTCCCCCTTCCAGTTGCGGTCAGAGTAAAGAAATCCCAAGGCCCAGTTCGTACACTCAGACAAAAGTAAGAAAGAAACACCACACATTTCTTTTACTTCATCCCCTGTTTCTTTTTCAAAGTTCACCTCTAACTCTCCGTCATTTTCCTTGCAAAAATGATGAAGGAAATCTTGTCAACTCCATCCTCAATCAATCCTCCAAGTTCCCACACGTTTCCAACTCCAAAGCCACGGTCTAAGCCAGAAACTACACAGGTTTTAACACACAAACCTTTTATGTGCTAATTGCGAAATTTCGGTTTACGATCATGACTTTCGGTGCTTGAATCCAGTGGGATTTGTGTTATATATGTGTTATGGTGATAAAGATATGTGTTCGGCATGTTAACTGGCTGGAAACACGAACTTAATTGTACATAAAACGTTTTGAAACCCAGCAAACAAACTAAAAATTTTGATGTTGGAAACAACAACTTTAGGAGCCTATATCTTTTAAGATAAAAATGATTTTGACATAAAACCAAAGGGGAAATAATCTTCATACAGTGGGGAGTCCATATACAAAAAATGACTCAGATTGATCGAGTAAATTGGAAGATATTGGTTTTTGAAAATGTGACAGCAATCTGGAAAAAAATCAGAAACAGGACAGTGGTGTTCCAGGTCCAAACTTTAGGGCCGTTTTTACCCGACTTCGAGACACAATTTTCACGAAAATTTTTATTGCCATTAAACTAGAAGTAACGTAGTTTAATTACCTCGAAGAAAAATGTTTTTCGGGTTATCCGTTTGACGGAAATAAAATCACGAACATAGGAGAAAATTCAACTATTCTATGCCCTTTTACCAACTAACAAGGACCAGTTTCGAAATTTTGCATAAAATACACTTTCTGTTTAATCGCCATACGTTCACCAGTAATTTCCTCGACCAAACAACCTGTGACAATGTGTTACAAAAATCACGACGTTCCACATGGACGGCTAGGACCAGAATTGATAAAATGCGAAAAATAACACCTCTTTTATTATAAAGCCTAAAGAACGAGATTTAACGTCCTCGCTAAATTCTCAAGTGAACAAACAAATATTACATATATTTATACATATTATTCCAATATTTTAAGATCAAAGAAAGAATGTTTTGCTTCACAAATGATTACATGCATTATTACGACAACCCTTATAAAAATTATAAATAATCGAGAATGAAAAAGGATCATTAAAAAAAAAATACGAAAATTGTGCTAGGTGAAGTGCGGCCCAAATCAAAGCTCGGACGGTCCCTGCGTTGTGGTTGCTAAAATATAATCAAGAAGTTTGTAACTTTTCTTTAAAAGTTAACGAGGTGGGTGTCACTACTGTACTGCCGATGTAAATGTTATATGGACTGTTGGTGTATTCTGAACTAAACTAAATAAATACGAACATATAACTAAGAATACAATAATAATTATTATATGAAATTATAATATTATGATATATGATATATGAATCACGATTTCACGGAGGTGGTGGGAAAGTGTTTATGGGGATTGCATGTGGTAGAGTCGCTACCAGTGTCCCAAATATGAGTTTCACGGAGGAGGTGGGAAAGTGTTTATGGGGATTGCATGTGGTAGAGTCGCTACCAGTGTCCCAGGAGGAGGTGGAAGCGTTTAGGGGGTAGCATGTGGTAGAGTCGCTACCAGTGTCCCACATGATATATGATAAGTATGACATATGATTTATGATAAGTATGATATATGATGATTAAATAAGAATATACAATGAATCCTCAGTGAATAACAAATTCACTATCCAAAAGAATAAGAATTATTTACGATAAAATACTAATATTAATTACTTCGGTGTACTGCCAATCTGTATAACAGCGTACAGGATATCCACTGAGATTTCTATCTCACACCCCTCCAACTTAAACATTTTCAGGTTTCAACTTTGAGGGGCCGGAGCTGTAGCGAGGATGACACGGAGTTTCCCGATAAATAAAATGCTACGAAACTTTATACTATTCATGCTCATTAAAATAAATGATGCCGCTCGCATAAGGACGGTTTTATTCGTATGCCGAGTAACAAACTTTCCTAAAAGTTGCTCGATGATTTATATGTATAATTTCCATAAAACATTTATTTCCTATATTATGGATTTTAAGTTTTTAATAGATGGGCCCACACTACTCCCATTGCAACTTACATCCGCCTTCAAATTGTTTTCTGCTGCAAAACTCTTCTTATTTCACTTGTGTTATTATATACTTTGAAGAAATTTTCAAGTTCGTTTTTTTCGGTCACTAAGTAACGACTCGAATTCAGAGTGTTTGAGCCACAAGGGCTGCATTCCGGATTCGGGGCGTTACAGCCCTTACCGCCCAGCCTCATGGCCACCTCTGATTACCATATATAATAAATACTCCCTCCTATTCATAATATAAGTCATTTTGACCTTTCGTTTTCTTTGTAAATTATATGACATTTTTCAACGCAAATGAATGAAAAGTACAAGCACGAATTCAAAACGGCATCATGATCAATTCTCCAGTTTCACTTTGCATGTTTCATTTGTGTTCTATTTTAGTGACTTTATTAGAGATGTTGTCTCTATTATTATGAAGGTGACCATATATATTTTGATATAACACACGTTAATAAAGTAGATTGTAAAATACAAAATAAAACACTAAACACCATTAATTTCCATATTGTTGGACATTATTTTCCTTAAAAAGAAAAAAAGACACTACCGTTGAAAAAAAAACATTATAAATTAAATTATTACCCTTTTATTTAATGAAAAGGAAAAAATGCACTGCCGTTTCAAGTTTAACGTGATTTATATAGCTTTATACTTGTGTATAAAAGTTGGACCTTCTATATATAGTCAGGGTGTCGTAACGTGTCATAATGACTATCTTAGTTAGTTAATCTAAGTCATTAAAAATCTAATCTAAAGGTTTAGATTTGATGACCTGTTACCTTTTATAAATTTTACGATATGTATTGTCGTAATGTGTCATAAATTTATATTTTCTATTAAATTAATTAAAATATATTATTGTAAAATTACATTTGTATCCTTATACAATAAAATAATTAATTATATTTTTGTTAATGTAATTAAAATATGTAACATATCAAATTACATATTTACCCTTATGTTATTAATAACAAAAGAATAAATCAAATCAATTAATTAATAAAAAACAAATCAAATTAATTAAAATTATTAAAACCTAGCATGCTTTTTGAATTGTTCTTTTCGTGCCTTAAGCTATCACCCGCCTCTGTGCCTTCCTGCCTGCCTCCGCGCCTGCCCGCCACCGCCGCCTTTTAGCCGCCGCCGCTGTCGCCGCCTTTCAGTCGCACTGATTTTGAAAACCAGGTTAGTATTCTTGGAGTCAGCGACCGTTGGCAAAAATCGGGAATTGAGCGAGAAAATGGTACGAGAAGGGGCTTATACACTCGTTGTAACTTAAGATAATCGAATTCACTTTGTGGAACGTTGGAATTGGGGGAGAAAGGAACCCTAATTTCAAGTATTATTGTGGAATTGGGGGAGAAACATAACAGCGATGTGGCCTGTGGAGAAGAAAAGGAAGTGGAAAGGAACCCTAATGAAATATTCTGCAATTTGTTTATTTGATTTTTTAAATTTAAAATTATAATATTTGTACAATTTGTTTATTTGATTTTTTAAATTAAAAATTATAATATTTGTACAATTTGTTTATTTTTTATTTTTTAAATTAAAAATTATAATATTTGTATTAAAAGGGTAGGATAGTCATTTTATTAATATTTGTATTAAAAGAGTAGGATAGTAATTTTATTATTTTTAATAAATTAAACTTTCTTATAAATAATTTAAATAAAAGAAGGGTAATATAGTAAATAACAAAATAAAATTTAAATAATGCTAAAAATAATTTAAACCTGTATAACAGGTAGCAGGTCGTTACGACGTTTACGATGCCACATGACGCGATTTGACAAAGTGACTGTGTAGTCACTTTGTAAAATGTGACTATCGTAAGAATTGCCCATGCAAATTGGTGGGTGTGTAGAAATTTAAAAATACTCCATTCTATTCATAATATATGACATTTTGACCTCGTTTTCTTTATAAGTATAACATTTTATATTTTTTAGTATAAATTAATTACACTTTTTTCTAAATTATCCTTAAACTAATTAATACTTCCTCCGTCCGCCTATAAGTTTTTCATTTTACCATTTTAGTCTGTCCGTCTATAAGTTTCTCATACCCTTTTTGGTAAGTACTTTTTCTTACACTTCACTTTATATTTTACTTTTTCTCTATATCTCTCTCCTTCTTTCAATCACATCACTTGTAATATATCTATTATTTAATCACTTTTATTAATCTCTGTGCCAAAAAGTAGCGGGAAGCTTATAGACGGACGGAGGGAGTAATAATTTAGATAGTAATAATTTTTAATTTATAGTGTAAAATTTTAGAGCAATTAATTAGGGACAATGTAAAATCTAAACGATGGGGGTGGAATCCAATTATGAATAATAAATTTCCATTTAATATCATGTAAGTATTCTTAAAACATACCCCTATATTAATAATAATGAATCAAATTATGTTTTAATATGCTTGAATAAAAATTTCATTCATTCCACTAATTACATACAATGTTTATATAGTCTATATCCAAGTGTTTTTTATTTTTTAAGTTTTAATTCATCATACTTTAAATTTTTATATACTTAATCATTATTTGAAAATTTTAGTCTTAATTCTAGCATTAAAATAATTGTCATTTTATCTATTTTTACCACATTTCCCCTTATATAACTCATATATAAATTCCTATAATTTATCTTTTAATACTTTTTCCATCCCTCTTTCTTGATAATATAATACCTCCACTTTAATTTTCCCTTATTTTTCTCAAAATTTTTTATGATAATGAATGGTAAATTTGTAATTAATAAATAATTGCACCATTAATATTAAATATATATAAAAATTAATTGTAATATTTTTAATAAATAATATTTATAAATTTTTTATTTAAAAAAAATGGAGTGGAACCAGTGACTCTCCGGGACCCCTCCCTCCGCCTCTAATTTGATAGTAAGAAGTTATTAATTTTATGTATAAATTTAAAGTGACATACATTTTAAGATTTAAATAAGATGAAAATAATACCTATGAACGATTTGTGTATTCATGAATTATATGGATGATAAGTTAGGTGTAATCCTTATAAGTTGCGTTAAATAAACGTTTAAGTTGCTTTGCTTATTTTAGGAAAGTGTGATGGTGATAATAAATGTAATAAGCAAGTTTTTTTTTTAAAAAATAATTCAGTAATAGCAAGTTTCTTGATAATAAGTAACTAAAACAAGCAAGTAATTTCTCTTGACAATAATAAATCAAATAAGCAAGTTTCACCGTACACGCTAGGTTTGTCTTTAATTTGAATTATTAATCAAGGCAAAAACTTGTGTGAGACCGTTTCACGGATCTTTTTCTGTGAGACGGGTCCTTTTAACCCATATTTCAAAATTTTGGGTAAGATAACCCACATTTTTTTTCCAGATTTTGGTTTGTAAAAAAAATGATAATATTTAAGTAAAAAGTGATAATATTTTTAACAAAAGTAACTATCACTTTTTACTTAAACACGGTCACTTTTTGCTCAAACATTATCACTTTTTATATATAACAGCCGTCTCACGAATTTCATTCTGTGAGACGGTCTCATCCAAGACTAGCCCAATAATCAATTAATAATTCACTGTCGTGTGATCAATTAATGAGAAAAAAATAATTCAAATTGCTAACTCATGAATTTGTTCGATTATTAAAATTAGACATGATTTTCCTCCAAAAGGACAAAGGCACTACCGTTTTAAAAAAATAATTAATACCCTACTCGTCCAAATTCATGAGGTAACTTTCTCCCAACACAAATTTAAATTTAAGTGTATTGATGGAGTATTTATATATAAAGTAGACAAATGTGAAGAATAACGGTGTATTTGTATGGTTCACTTATAAATAAATTAAGACGATGTTTACTTTTACGTTAGAAAAAATAAGAAAATGATGTTTACTTTGAGTTTTTTGTGATTTTGAAAATCGATTTTTCAAATCCTGATGAATAGTAAGTTGTACTCCCTCCGTTAATGAAAAGCTTTCATTTGATGGAACGAAGTTTAAGGAAAAAGTATAATAATTAGAGTTTTGAAGGTAATTTTGTAAACTTTTATATATAAAGTAAATAACGAAGTTTTGATTGAGCGTATGATGGACCCCAAAAAATATTGTATAAAAGGTAAATACGTGTATATCGTGAAAGTAACTATGAAAACTTTTCAGGGACGGAGGTAGTATGTTGTTTCTTTTGAGTTTTTAAGTAGATGAATAACTTTATGTCAAACCAATGTATAATATTGAATGAAATTGTATTATTTTCGCCGTCTACACTTTTCTTTTTGGGACGTCCCACAATAACTTTCACATCCTTAAAATAAAGAACTCTTTATAAACTACACTCTCACAATATCCACAATTTTACATAAAATGTCATTATTTTTTGCCCACACATACATAAGTCTATTCATTTATGGGGAAATTAGTATATAGGACATTTCACCTATAGAAACTCGAAATAAAGACAAAAATTTTAAAAGTTAGGAAGAAAGACAATTTGATTTATAAAAGTACAATTTTAACCTCCGTTTATAAATAAAATTGAAATTTGCATATTCAATTAAGATAAAATAGGAAATTCAAAACAGGAGCTGATGAAATATTAAATTCCCGAAAATCTCGGTCATAATTGCGTTCGAAATTTCAAACCTTCCTAATAAGATAAAATATTAAATTCAAAATAGGAACTGATAAAATATTAAATTCTCGAAAATCTCGGTCATAATTGCGTTCGGAATTCAAACCTTCCTAAAACAGAGCTGGAGTATTGGAGAAGCTTCTTTAAAAAAAAAAAATACATATGATGTAATTAATTCAGTAACGTGGAACAAATCGTAATGGAATATATGCGCACGTATATGCCAAACAAATATGCACATTGTGATATGTGCAGTAAGAATGCAAAATACACCATTTTTATCTATATTTATGATTACTACGATAATCATAGTATTATTACGTGAATCATTTGTTTATAGATGTTATATATAAAAAGTATTATTATAATATTGACGTGTACATATTATGCAAACGTGGATATCAAAATAAACTATTCATTTTAGAAATTGTAATTATAATATTATTTATAGAAAAAAATTACCATTGAATATCAATATGTTTGAAAATGTCAAAAATATACTGTTGGTTTGGATTACGTGAGATAATTGTGGGGAATGGTGGATATATTTAAAATTAATAATATTATATTAATGATGATTGACTTAAAACTTGTGGATTGTAACTTTTCATGAAATGAAACCGGTAATAACTGCTCATAATTATGATTGGTAAATTAAATGATGATTGAATTAAAACTTGTGGGTTGTAACTTTCCATGAAATGTAACTGGTAATAATTGCCCATAATTATGATTGGTAAATTAGAATATTTTAATATTAATTTTATATTTGTATGCATTATTTTAATATGAGATTCATTATTCTGGTAATGAAGACATATCTAATTAATGCATATATTGAAATATATGCTAAATATTTAGAGCATATGTGAAAATATACGTTGCATATAAGCTAAGATTGTAAACCATATGAAAAAAAATATCATATAAATAAACAAAAAAAACATACGCAATGTCAACACGATTATCAGGTATCACTACAAGAAAATTGACTTTTGGTGACAAAATTCTCTCATTATTGTTTCTTTATCTAAAAGTGTTTAGCGACAGAAAATTGAGAATTAATGACAAGAACTGTCACTAAAAGTCAACTTTTATCACTAAAAACTTTTAGCTAGAGAAGCTATAATGACAGGAATTCCGTCATTAAAAATCAATTTTCTTGTAGTGTATATTTGACAATTGAGTCTGGGATGCAGAAGCATTAACACGATCATCACTGATTGCCAAACTAACGCCCAAACTTTGTGAATTATGCATATCAAGTACTAAATTCTTAGACTGTGTAGAACAAACATAAACTTCAACTAATTTTTCCGATGAAATCTAGCAAAATTCAACTAAACTAACCAAATCAGAATCAGATGATAAAAAACAATTCTTTATGCAACCAACAGAATAACACATGCCTATATTAGAATTCGATAATATGGGCCACATACCGATTATTTCATTAACAATGTCTTCGAACTTTGAAGATTGTTGAACACGGATCAACTTGATTTTATCCTCGAATTCGAACTTTAAATCACAGCATATTCCATCTCTGATTCTGTAAATTAGCTTCTCCAATTAACTCCTTCAATAAAGCCCTAAATCGCATAATATAAAATAGTGACGATGCAGAAAATATCGAAGATCAGACTTTATGAATTTGGAAGAACCATGAACTAAACGAATTATTGATTATTGCATTAAGACAACACCGAATAAAATTGCATACCTTGATAATGGAATGATTATCGGATGAGATATTGCAGATCAAACTTTCTGTATTTTGGGGATTTCGGTCATGATCGCCAGATTTTATGTATTTTGGTGCAGTGATCGCGTATATCATATGGAATTTGGGTATCGAATTATTGCGTATAGCAAATGAGATTTAGGTATCGAATTATTGCGTATAGCATATGGGATTTGGGTATTGAATTATTGATTAGATATGAGATATCGAAAATTGGATAGTTGACCATGAAATGATTTTGTTATGAGATATTATGATTTAAAATTTTAAATCTAATTTTATATTAAATTGATTTAAAATTTAAAATCTAATTTTATATTAAATTGATTTAAAACTTAAAATCTAATTTTAATTTCCATTACATAAAGGGGTTATTTGGTTATGAATTTGACCTTAATTCTAATACTATAATTTTTTTGTCTCTTTTCCTAGTTGTGTCTATAGGATTGTCCCTAGTCTTAATTAAACTCTTCATTTATTTACTTTATATATAAAAGTTTACAAAATTATTTCTCAAAATCTATTCATCATTACATTTTTTTTTTAATATGTGTGTTCACCAACTTATAAACATTATTTTTAGACGGAGTAAGTATTATATTATCGTTGGATGAAATTATAGTTATTAGATGATTGAGTTTATTATAATATTGTATCGTAAACATCACATACAGAGCCGTTTCAAGTTTAAGTATTTATATGGGCTTATAGTTGTGTGGAAAAGTTCAACATGTTTGAGAGTGCAGGTATGAAGAAGAAAGCAGCTGTGGATGAAGATTGCCTAGTTTTTTATGTGAATGGAGAGAGATTTGAGGTTTCAGATGCAGATCCAACCACTACTTTAATCGAGTTCTTGCGTTCATGCACCCCTTTCAAGAGTGTTAAGCTTGGATGTGGTGAAGGTTTAATTTCTCATTTTTAATTTTACTTCTTGATTTCTATGTTAGTGATAAATACGTATAAAATCGATACCAAAATCGGTCGAACCGGTTGATTTTGAACTGCCGGCTCACTGGTTAAATCTAAACCGCCGATTTGTCCTTTTATTTTTGCTATGGGGAGTTAACAATAAGTGTTTTTTATAAGTGTCTAAAACGTTTTGATTCAGACTTTTTTTTTAGAGTTACTTTTATAAGCTTTTAACTAAATTTAAAAAAATTCAATTTGAATTAAAAGATAACAATCATACATTCCATAATTAAACACCAAAAATTACAAATAACATATTCCAGAATTAAATCTCAGTAAAAATTGTTATAATAAAAATAAAATCATTGAAAGCACATAAAAATATACATACGACCGTAAAAAACTTTGCACGAATCACAAAAAAAATTATAAAATACATACAACACATTTGTGGACACAGGAATTCATAAACTTAAACAATACATCTCTCCGAATCCTAAGGGCATGTTTGTTTTGGGACTCACCCGTCCGAATGTGGAACGTAACGTCCCATGTTCTGTTATACTTCGAGATTTCACATCCGAATTTCTCCATCCAACTACATCCACCCCTAAAAATACCTATACATCCTACTATTACATCTCATCCAACTACTCTTACACAATTTGATTTGACATAAAGTTACATCTCATTCTACTCAAAATCTCAAAATAAACACACACAATTACTATTTATCAGGACTTTCCCATCCAGAATAATTCCAAAACAACCATCCCCTAAAAAAACTTTGCATAAAACAGTAAAAACCTTTGCATAAAACATAAAATATTTTGCACAAGTGATTATTATGTTTACACATCGAAACAAAAGATTTACAATACAATGAAACACTATTGCATAAATCAAAACAAAACCGACAAAAGCATTCCAAATATAAAAAATCCCATAAGAAATAATCGAACATAAACTCAAAATCACTCAACAAAATTAAACAGGGAAATATATACTTAAAAAAAAATGATATGAATGTGTTGTTTAGCAGTTGCTCAAAAATTCATACCAAAACTCATACAAATTTTCAAAAAATACATACAAATTTTCAAAAAAATACATACAACACATGTCAATCTTTAATTTTCGTATCTCATTTCTCTTTTCTATGGTGCCCACTTTCTAATGTTTCAAAAAATACATACAAATTTTCAAAAAAATACATACAACACATGTCAATCTTTAATTTTCGTATCTCATCTCTCTTTTCTATGGTGCCCACTTTCTAATGTTGAAGCTCTTCCCTTCACATACACCCCCACTCCCAATTTTCTTTGCTCATACTTTGCAAATCAGAACTATTATCATCCTTAATCAACTCTTCTATTTTTTACAAGATTTTAACATTTGGAACAAAAAATATAAATTATGTATGTTAGACTTAGTTTTCAAAAGTATAATTAATAAAATCAAAGTAAGAACTAATTTTTATGCATAATTTTTTTTTTAAGTTGCCTTCTTTTCCCTTCTGCACAACCGCTAGTCTTCTTCTCTTTCCTTTTATGTACACTTTCGTCTTTTTCAATAATAATTTATACTTCCGAACTATTAAAATTTTGCTCATTCTGTTTACACATATTTTTAAAAAAATTAATAACGATTAAAAATATTATTAGTATTTTTTTTTATGGAAGTTAAATATCCATCTTTTTTTTCCAAATAAATATTTAAAAATGAACTATTTAAATAGAATAAACATATTTTTTATGGATAAAAATTGAACTAACAAAGTTTTATGTATATATTTGTTCTTCAACAAATTTTTTTTTTCGAAAAATGGCATCTATATATATATAATAATAGAATAGTGGCTTCCCTAGCAAGTTTCCGCCTAAAATATTGTGGGTCCACCATTAAAATATCATCTTTTAAAATTCATTTTCTTTCTCTTCCTTTATTTTCATTTTCTCTCCTCTCTCTATGTTGGTCAATTTTTCTTCTTTAGATTTCTTCATTATTCTCTATTAGGAATATATAATTCTGTATCATTCATATAATATTATAATTCATATATATATTTTTAGTATATTTAATCAAATCTTCATATCTATTATAGACATACTTCCCTGTATCTATAAATATAACTATGGTGAAATATTATTACTTATCAAAGATTATATAAAATTAATATTTATTAATTATGCTCAATTAATTATTTTTGTCAAATCTTAATTTTATTCAATATTATTGTGACGTTTATTTTTCAAATAAAATATTAAAATTAACGGTCCTAAAAGAAATCTTATACTATTTAAAAAATTATTTATTAACATTACACTGTTTATATAAATTTATTAATTTATAAATACTAGTCTTTTTTTTTAAAATCTCCCTTCTTGGCGCGCATTCCTCTCTCTTCTTCAAGGAGAGGAAGTTGATAGAAGAGAGGTGAAAACGATGGGTGAATTGTATCGAAAAAGATGGATCAAATGAGAGTGGAGGGAAAGTTTAAAATGGGTAAGGGTACTTTGTTTTCAGAGGCAGAGGGGGTATACTCATCCCATGTATGTTTTCAGAGGGGGTATACTTTGTTTTGGAGATCCGATTTGCACCTCCAATATTCTCGCGGGGAATTGATCTGCGTCGGAATCTAGGTCAGACTCTCCAACTTCCGATTCTCCCTCAGCCATCAACCCTGATTTCTATTGCTTTTTTTGGGGGATTTCCGGGTATGAACTTTTGATTAGCATCCTCGCCATATTCTACTTTTTCTCTCCACTTAGCTTCTCGTCGGGTTGAAGTCTGACGGTTTGCGCTTCCATATTAATTGATTACTCTCACTTGCCCTTGCAATTTAATCTCTATCGGTGATTGTGCAATTATAGCTGCCGATTAGCGTCGCTTCTTTTCCTTTTTTCCAAGAGAGGGAGTATAAAACATCCCGTTTTAGATTTACAGTGTATGCCAACTCTATCAAGGTTAATTATGGCGTATTAAAATCGCGTTGCTGTTTATTTTCGTTGTGTTTTTGCTCACAATGGAGGCCAATATGTGACTGAATCTATATTTAATTTACCTGTAACTATTTGTTTTAACTTTACTAAAAACTTGGTTTCTTATAATTATTGGATCCAAAATACCATTGTTTAGGCCATGAAATCACCCACTTTTGCTAATTCTGTCAGGTGGTCGTGGAGCTTGTGTTGTTCTGCTATCCAAGTATGACAGTGCACTCAACAAGGTTGAAAGTTTCAATGTCAATTCATGTCTTACGCTTCTTTGCAGCATTAATGGCTGTTCAATTACAACAAGTGAAGGCCTCGGAAACAGCAGAGATGGATTCCATCCAATCCATCAAAGGTTTGCTGGATTCCATGCTTCTCAATGTGGCTTCTGCACACCTGGAATGTGCATGTCATTTTTCTCAGCACTCGTAAATGCTGAGAAAACCAATCGATCCGAAGCTCCAACTGGATTCTCCAAGCTAACAGTTTCTGAAGCTGAGAGGGCCATAACAGGAAACCTTTGCAGATGTACTGGATATAGGCCAATTGCTGATGCTTGCAAAAGTTTTGCTGCAGATGTTGACTTGGAGGATTTGGGAATCAATTCTTTTTGGACAAAGGGAGAAACGAAGGAAGTAAAAGGCAGCCGATTACCATCCTATCATCCAAAAGATCATGCCTATTCATATACTGAAAAATCAGGAGATGTGTGCACAAGGCTTTTCAATTCGAAAAAGTACTCATGGTATAGTCCTGTAACTGTTGAAGAGCTTCAACAATTGTTTCACTCTGAAAATGGTAGTAGCATCAAACTAGTTGTTGGAAACACGTCAAATGGCTATTACAAAGAAACTAAGAAATACGATAAGTACATTGATCTTAGATACATCCCTGAGCTTTCCGTAGTTAAAAAGGACGAGTCTGGTATTGAATTTGGAGCAGCTTTGTCTATTTCAAAAGTAATATTACATTTATGCTCGAGTGGAGAACTCGTGCTCACCAAAATTGCTGAGCATATGGAAAAGATTGCATCAGGCTTTGTTAGGAACACAGCTAGTATTGGTGGCAATTTAATTATTGCACAGAGGAAATATTTTCCTTCGGATATTGCTACTTTACTTCTTGCTGTGGGTTCTAGTGTGAGCCTACTCTCAGGTAATAAACATGAAAATATTAGTTTTGAAGATTTCTTAAGTAGACCACCTCTGGACCCCAAAACCGTGCTTTTGAGTGTTCACATTCCTCTTCTCAAACCAGCGACTAGTTCAACATTGTTGTTTGAAACCTACCGTGCTGCACCAAGGCCCCTTGGAAACGCATTGCCCTATTTAAATGCTGCCTTTTTAGCTGATATTTCTTTCGTAAAAAATGGAATATTAGTAAATAATATATATCTAGCTTTTGGTGCTTATGGGACAAAACATGCGACTAAGGCAGGGAAAGTTGAGGAATATCTGAGGGGAAAAGTACTAAGCGTCCGGGTTCTGGGTGAAGCAATCAAAATGGTGAAAGGTGATGTGGTACCGGAAGAAGGCACTTCGTATCCTGCTTATAGGTCAAGCTTAGCTGCCGGTTTTTTGTTTGAATTTCTTAGTAGCTTCTCCGGTGTGGATTCTCCAATTTTTGGTGGAAAATTCAGCAATGATGGTAGAATGAGTCCAAGTGAAAAGAATCAGTTGCTATCATCTGGAAAACAGGTGGTGAACTCTAGTAGAGATTATTATCCTGTGGGTAAACCGATGCCCAAATTTGGTGCTGCCATCCAAGCTTCTGGTATGATCCTTTTTAGCTTCTGTTATATGAATTTAGCTTAAACTTGACTCATTTCACTTATTGTTTGACTTATTCATGAGAACAAAATGAAATCTGTGCCCAAACATTCTCATATAATCATTCATTATTGTGATAATTCGTGTTTTGTGCCTTTATCATTCTTCTGGTACGATATCATGGATTTTTATTTCGTGTTTTGCTAATATGACTATAAGTTAAAATATTGTGCCTTTATCTCACTGCAAGTGAAGTATTAGTGTATTGGATTTTTCAGAATTCGTATGTTACTCCCTTTATATTCAATGTTTTTTATACGCTTTTGTCATCTTATTATGAAAACCAAAACAGAAAAGAAATAAGGGTAGCTAAGGGTCTAGTGATGCATATACCATCATCCAATCAAGATGATGTCTATCGATGTATTTGGAAACGTATAAGCTGCAGTAAATTGTTTGTCTTACTGTACTTATGATCTGCAATCTTCAGGTGAAGCTGTGTACGTAGATGACATTCCTTCACCCCCGGGTTGTTTGCATGGTGCATTTGTGTATAGCACAAAGCCGTTAGCTCGAGTGAAAGACATCTCTTTCAAGTCTCATCCCCAACCAACTGCTGTTATATCAGTCAAAGATATCCCGAAAGATGGGGAAAACGTGGGAACTATAGGCCTGTTTGGTGCTGAACCTTTATTTGCTGAAGATGTTGCTAAGTGTGCTGGTGACCTTATTGCTTTTGTGGTAATATGCACTTTTCCTTGAGTTGGGAAACTTCCCTGTTAGTTGCAACAATAATTTCTTGTTCTTAATTTGTTGGATTAGACAAAAAAATTCATTATTGGACAAATCTCTCTAGGTTGCGGAGACACAGAAGAATGCCAATTTGGCTGCAAAAGGTGCTCAAATTGATTATGATGTGGATGGCTTAGATCCGCCCATTTTAACTGTTGAAGAGGCTTTCAAACAATCAAGTTTCTTTGATGTTCTTCCTTATCCACAACAAATTGGTGATTTTTCGAAAGGAATGGCTGAAGCTGATCACAAGATTCTTTCTGCTGAGGTTCTTTATGCTGGGTGTTTTAGTTTGATCTATTGCATTATTTTTCACGTAATCTAGCTGCTGAGTTATATTTATAGGGCTCTGGGATCTAGCTGCCTAATTTTTCTAATAGCTAGTACTATCTTAACTTTATCCAGTACTGTATCAAGGAAGTAATATTTTGATATTTGAATCGAAATTTCCAGATAAGACTCGGTTCTCAATACTACTTCTATATGGAGACCCAAACTGCTCTTGCAATTCCAGATGAAGACAACTGTATGGTGGTTTACAGTTCGAATCAATGTCCTGAGTATGCACAAAAAACAATCGCGGGATGCCTAGGTGTTCCTGAGCATAATGTCCGAGTCCTTACAAGAAGAGTTGGTGGAGGTTTTGGTGGGAAGGCAACAAGAGCATTGCCTGTGAGTATAGTATGATAAATATCATGTTTAGATCTTGAAATACTGAAGAATTAAGAAAGTCGGTTATACATCATTTTTAGCTTTTCAATTTGACAATCAAGTGGCGTATTTGATGTGTATTCCTAAGTGAATGATTTTCAGGTTGCTACGGCGTGTGCTCTTGCAGCTCATACATTACGCCGTCCAGTAAGAATATATCTTGACCGAAAGACGGACATGATAATTACAGGAGGAAGACATCCAATGAAAATAACTTACAGCGTGGGATTCAAATCCGATGGGAAGATCACAGCTTTGCGTCTTGACATGTTGATTGATGCAGGGATAACTCCAGATATGAGCCCCATAATGCCAAATAACGTGATAGGAACATTTAAAAAGTATGACTGGGGTATGCAAGACGAATGTTACGACCAAATCATCGATGCGGGCACCTGGGGAGGTCCAGGGATCTTTTATCGCTGAAGCTATAATTGAGCATGTGGCTTCATTGCTATCAATGGAAGTTGATTCTGTTAGGAACAGGAATTTACACTCATACGAAAGCCTGAAATTGTTTTATGGGAGTGCCTCTGGGGAACCCATTGAGTTTACTCTGCCTTCTGTATGGGATAAGGTTGCAAGAACATCAAGCTTTCAGCAAAGGATCTCGAAGATAGAACAATTTAATTGCTCTAATATCTGGCTTAAGAGGGGTATTTCTCGAATACCAATCGTGCATGACTTGCACGTGATAGAGGCCCCAGGAAAAGTAAGTATACTTTGGGATGGATCAATTGTTGTGGAAGTTGGAGGCATAGAACTGGGGCAGGGGCTTTGGACAAAGGTCAAACAAGTAGCTGCTTATGCTCTTAGCTTAATCCAATGTGATGGAACTGAAGATCTTGTGGAGAAAGTGCGAATTATACAAGCAGACACCTTAAGTTTAGTACAAGGAGGACTTACAGCTGGGAGCACGAAGTCTGAATCAAGTTGTGAAGCTGTTAGGCTATGCTGCAATGTCTTGGTTGAAAGATTAGCCCCTCTTAAGGAGAAGTTGCAGGTGCAAATGGGTTCTGTGAAATGGGATGCTCTAATTCTGCAGGTATGTGCTTTCTCTATCTGAGTTCTGTTTTGTTAATTAATATTGTCTCCTTGAGATGCACCTAAAGTGCTTCTGTCCACTGAATTGCTCTTACATTTCTCAGCAAGAATTTACCCTCTGAATGCAGGCACACAATGAAAATGTGAACTTAGCAGCGAACTCTTACTTTGTGCCCGATCCCAGTTCAAAGGATTATCTAAACTATGGTGCTGCAGTAAGTGAGGTAAAGGTTTCATCTTGTTGATCATCTTCTGTATTCTTTCCCACGTTGTAATAGCACTTCCACTAAGCAGCATGCAATTGCATAAGTTTTAGGCCTTGTTCTTCTCTTATTTATTGGCAACACAAGTTATTGGATATTGTTCTACATTGCAGGTAGAGATAAATATTATCACTGGAGAAACGAGAATATTGAGAACAGATATCATCTATGATTGTGGGCAAAGCATGAATCCAGCAGTGGACTTGGGACAGGTGTTGTTTTCACTTTTCAGTACGTTGTAGTATTGTTTCTGCTTTACATTATGAAAATTATAAGCATCTGGTTCTGGTATTTGTTGGACAGATTGAAGGGGCTTTTGTACAAGGACTAGGATTTTTCATGCAAGAGGAATATCTAACTAATTCAGATGGATTGATGGTTGCAAATGGCACATGGACATACAAGATCCCAACTCTTGACACCATCCCAAAACAGTTCAACGTTGAAATTGTTAACAGCGGGCATCATGAAAAACGAATTCTGTCTTCTAAGGGTATGTTTCTTGTCTATTGACATTGTTGATTAACAGTAGTATATAATTAAGTGTCGATGATTTCTGTACAGCTTCTGGGGAACCGCCACTGCTGTTGGCGGCATCAGTTCATTGTGCAACAAGAGCAGCCATTAAAGAGGCAAGGAAACAACTTAAATCTTGGGGAGCTCTTCAAGGGACTGATTCAACCTTCCAACTGGACGTTCCGGCTATTATGCCCGTCGTTAAGCAACTCTGCGGCCTCGATTCTGTTGAGACCTACTTGCAGTTGCAGACTCTGCTCTCTAAGTAATAACAGATGAACTCGTCATCATTTCTATGTTTATTATGGGTTGAAATAAATTTGAGCTTCAATAAAAACTATTCTATGATTATGCATGAATTGTCATGTTGTTGTAATCTTGAAATAAAGTCTGTTTGCTCTCGTACATTTGTGAATATATAAATGGCCGCAATAAATCGAGCAGAGAAAGTGAAGTTGCTAATGAAATTGATTTTTGTACCTGTATCAGTAAGTAATTATTGTCAAAGAAATTCATGTACGATTGAAGAATGTCTGAGAATAATATTATGATTGTGGAATGCTTGTAATCATCCAAAGAAATTAAATATATATATATTTATATGCTTGATGAGCTGTCAATCACTTAAAGGGATAAGTCAACTCCCACTTGTTTCGTGTACACTAATATAGATTCTATACTAGTGTACACGAAACAAGTGGGAGTTGGTTGACCCCTTTAAGTGATTGACAGTTAACCAAGCATATCAATATATATAAAACAAACAGTCTCAAAATTGGTTTATATATAGTTGAATGAATTGCTTGATTAATTTTGTTTGAAGTTTTTCCCTAGGTCTCGAAATTATTATAATATCATGAAACTTTTGCACTTACTATTTCTATACTCATTTCTCATATGTATATATTTAAAGTGTTTTACATGGATATAATAAGTATGTTTGATCTATGAAGGTCATTTAATAAAGAACGCTCTCTCAAGTCTCACATATTGTACACTAACCAAATTATCAACCTTTGATAATTTGATCCTTAGTTATCATTCCTAGAATATAGTAGTACACTCTTCTCTTCTTGTTCTCTTGATTTCTAACAACTTTTTCTTATTGATATACTCTCAACTCGAACTCAACAACACTCTCACATATAGATAGTTGCATTTTTCAATTTAAGTGTGATATCCTTTACAATGCAGAACAATGGTAAAAATTAGGATATCATTTCCGGGCTTTGGATATAACAATGTATGAATGCCACGTGTCCTCCCTTGATTGATCTTCATTCCAAAATATTGGACCGCAGTGGACAAGATCTGTGATTCACCATTGCATCAGGGACTTTGACACTTCAGTCTTTAGGCTGATTTTCCATAGTCAAAACACATTTTGACTAGGTCTTCAAAAATATTTTTCCAAGCGCAAAAACAAGTTCCCTAACATATGAGCTTTCTAGTTTGAAAAAACTACTCTGAAAATTTTATTTAAGCATATTCATCAATCATCAAAATTTTGGTATTTTAAATCAAATTTTCATTATGTTTCAAACTATATATATCCCAACGCATTGTAACCAAGCGAGAAGGTTTGCAAAATTTGATATGCGACGGATATGGTGATAACTGAAAAATACTAACAATCAACATGGTTTATAAGAAAGTTTTTTAAAATTTGTAAGCAAATTATTAGTATCTTTTAAACATGGCTTACGCCTGCAGATTTGAAAAGTAAAAAAAGAAAAATTCACACGCTAGCATTTTATCAAAAGAAGAAAAAAACAAAAAAAGACCGTAGTAAAATCAAACGTGCACATGGTGTAAACGCAAAAATAAAATAATTCTTTTGATCTCGTTCAACGCAAAAAAGAACCTATTTCTCCTAATGAAATAACTATATATATAACAAAAATTAACAACATATCCATTTTATAATCACTAACTTGTCACAGCCACAGGTGATATACCAATTCTTTTGAGAAAATAGCGCCATTTTTTGTTCAAACAAATACGGCTCCTCGTGATTTTGGTTCTAAGAAAATTTCTCTTTTTGTACCAAAATTAAAAAAATGACAAAAGTGATCCTAAATATGTGCAATAAAGTCTCACATGTTAAGTCATTTATTTTTGCATTAAAAAAAAAAAATCTAAACGACTAATGTTTTAAAAAAATTCAAAAAAATGTACAAATTATAAAAATTACTCCATAAAATTATAAAATCTGATTAAAAATAAAAAACTGAAAAATTCTAAAAATTTAAAATCTCATTAGAATTAAAAATGAAAAAGTCTCATTAAAAAAATATATATTCACTCCATTCAATTTCATTATTCCTTATATTTTTTAAAAAATAATATTATTCGCACTACTTAAATTGTCACCACTTTATTCATAAACACGCATTTTATTTACAATTAATGGATACCACAATGCAACATTTCATTATGCTCTCAACATATCTATTTTATACCTAAATTAATCAATACTGTATTTATTAAAACATGTGCCCAGAGAAATTGACATAATAAATTTGGATGGGGATCGGAGTACATTAAAAATTATTAAATGTGTTAAAATATAAAAAATAAAAATAAAAATCTCAATTTTTTTTAATTGTGGACAAGTCAAAATCAGGTTAGATTATAAATTTTTTATTTACCAATTTTCAGTTCTTTAATGAGATTTTTGGGTTTAGAACAAATTTTAGGGTTTACATCACCAAGGTGTCGTATTCTAACAACAAATTAAACACTGCTCACTCCATCCCATTGAAAGCTATCCAACTTTCTTTTTTCGTCCATTCCAATGAAAGCTCATCATTCTTTTTTTGGTAACTATTCTCTCTCAATCTAATACATCTACTTATTATATTACTCCGGAGCTCATGGAGAGCTTTCCCCAGGACGGAGGGAGTATGACAAAGTCCAGCGGCAAGATTTTTAGGAAATTTACCGGTAAGTCTAAAGGGCTTTAGTATATACACTTCTAGTAGTTAGTTTGTACACTTCTAGTAGTTAGTTTGTACACCCTTCTAAGGGTAGTTATTTAGTTAGTTTAATTAGTTAGTTACTAATCTCAAGCCTATATATGTTTGTTTGAGATTAGTAAAGTTTGATAACACAATTTCTCATCTTTGTAAATCAAAACTGATTTCCTTTCAATCCAAGAATTCCATTGTTCTGTGTTCATCTTTCCCTTCACAATGAAGAAGAATGATCTGTGATTAGATCATTTACATGGTATCAGTTTCCAGATTATTGTTCGATCCTTCAAGAATCGATTGTTTCCCTCTTTTCTAGGGCTTCAAATTCTTTGTTTTTGGCGATTCTACTCTTCATCGCCGGCATCCATGGCGAATACTGATCCTCCCAATTCCTCCGCCTCTAATACCTCCACGGCGATAACGAACACCACTTCCCTTGACCCAGCCCTCAACCCCTTTTCTCCATTGGCGCTGCACCAGAACGCAAATTCGGCGGTGGCGATCGTTCTTAAACCTCTTGATGGAACGAACTACGTCTCCTGGAGTCACGCCATCAAACGAGGGCTCAGTGTGAAAAACAAGAGTCGCCTCATCGATGGTTCACTGCCCATTCCTGATGCAGACAAAGAACCGGCCATTTATGCCGCCTGGGTAAGAGCCAACGACCTTGTTCTTATGTGGATATTGAATTCAATCATACCTGCTATTAAGAGAACCTTAGAGTATTTCTCCATTGCTAAAGATGTATGGGATGAATTGAAGCTTAGGTATGCTTTGTCTGATGGTACTAGAGTCTACCACTTAGAAAAATCCTTAAGCTCCATTACTCAAGGTTCTCAATCTCTTGTTAGCTACTATAATCAATTTAAGGCATTATGGGATGAATACCTTAGTTTTAGGCCTCTTCTTAAATGTTCTTGTGGTGTTATGGATTCTTGCACCTGTGATTTACCTAAACTAATGTCCAACACCCAAGAACAAGATTCTGTGATGAAATTTTTGCTTGGACTGCATGATTCTTACTCAGCTATTAGGAGTCAATTTCTACTCCAATCTCCTTTTCCCCCTTTGTCCAAAATCTATGGCCTTTTACTCCAAGAAGAATCTCAGAGAAGCCTTTTACTCACCCCTGAACCTATTCATCTTGAATCTATTGCTATGAATTCCAAAAATGTTAGATTCTATAGAGATAGGAAGAAACCTCTTAAATCACTACTAAAATATCCCCCCTATAGAGACGCTCACTTAGTGACGCTCATAAATAAGCATCTCCAGATATGCATACAAAGACGCTCCGTAATTTAATTAATTTTAGTGACGCATACTAATTAAATGCCTTAGTTATCATGATTTCTTATATTCCCTCCTCTTCCCCAATACTCCGCGTCTTTCACCTTTCGCCCTAATGATTCAGAGTAAGATTCTTGTAAAAAAAAATCGCAAATGCTTCATCCCTTCATCACGACGCACGAATTCAGAGCCCTAATAATCAAATCCTTCATCCCTTCATCACGACACATGAATTGGGAGCCTTAATAATTTAGATCTTTGTTGATCTTCAACCAGGTGAGAACCCTAGTTTATTGTTTTCTTGTTCTTTGATGAAGAATAACTTTGTTAATCCATTCTACCTTATCTCATCCCACAGTCCCAAAATCAATTCTTCTCTTCACCGCGCGCCGGCGCCGCAACTTCTATGCGCAACACTGGCGCTGCCTCTCCCTCTCTCTTCAATGAAGAAATTGAAACTGCAGTCTCAAAAGTGGCGTTGAGATGGCATCAGTTTCGATTTTAATTACTGGTTATTCGGTGTGTTTTCAGTTTTAACTAATTGAATTGTTTTATTGATTCACCTCCCCTGATCCATTCTCAGTTTCAACTAATTAGATTTTTAACGATATGATTGATGCGCACTGCAATAGGTGCGACTCAAATTTATACTTCCTCTGTTCATTGTTATATGTTTGTGGGTTTTTTTTCAATGGTTTCTAGGTTACATAGTGTACAGATTATATAGGTGCGACTTCTTCCTCTGCTCCTCATGTATCATCCCGGCATGAGAACTCTAATTTATCCGTATATAATATCTGGTAAGTTTTCTTTATTTTCTCTATTCATATTTCCAATATGCTAATACGCTGTTCAAATAGCAGCGCAAATCCAATATTGGTGACAATTCTAAGCAATATTTTATTGGACAACATTATTGAGAAATAACTTAATCACTTTTCTGTAAATTGAAACTAAGGCTATGTCATTTTCTTTTGAAATATTGTGGTTTGTGTAGAGTTCTAGTATTGTTTTTTAGTTTTTCAGTCTGTTGGTTCTGTATGTCTTGGTCCTTAATAACGCGAATTCACGATTTTCTCCAGCAGCGCTTGACTCTTTTTTAGTTAGTTAGATTCCACTGGTGTTAGATATTATTTTCTTGATTCTCTTTGAAATTGGGGACAATTTCATAACAGTTCACTGCAGTTGCACCACTGATTATATATTGTTCTTTTTTATTTCTTATATCTTAGTATATTTCTCTTTTAGATCAATAAGTTAGTTTCAGGTATATATGTACCCCATACCCCCTCCATGTTTCTCATGCTGAAATATGTTTCAACTATAATTCAGAACCTTACCCTAATTAAGTAGTTTCTCCCTTTTCTCTGTTGACTAGTAAAAATATGCCTTTATTTAGCAGATAGATAATATTATGCACATTGACTTCAAATTACTAGATCAAGTAATCTTATTTGTGAGAAATAAGTATTTTGTTAAAATGTGTTCTGCTTATATGTATTGGTTGTTTGTAAAACTCAGACTTCTCTGTAACTGATGGTTGAAGATTACCATTACTAAAGTTTTCTAAGTTTCAGATTAGTTTTTTAAAACAGAAATTATGCAGTTTGCCTTACATTACTCATGGTCTACTGAGGCACGTGCTAGGCGAGCCTTGGCCAAAGTATCAACTTTATTTTGCTCAGGGGCATCTCCATTGGAATAATGCCAGATGCCAATGTCATAGTCAAAAGGCTTAGAGAAGGTTCATTTTCTGTCCAAGTTTGTTAACATTTCAGCATGCTTCACCAAAAGTTAACTGACAAGATTCCATGGGGTAACTTAGTTTCTTGTTTATTTTATTAACGGTTCGCTTGAATCGTTGAATTAGCTAAGCTGACAAGATGCCATGGGGTTCAGGGTGTTGAACAACGATCAATTTATTTGTAATAGTAGTCGCCTAGTGGCATCCATACAAGATACTTAAATTAGGTACACCAAATTATCAAAATATTTTTTTTGTACTCTTAACACCTTTAGTAGCCATGAAGTTTATTCACAGTGACCATCACTAGTATGACCACTAAGAGGGCATTGAACTTATCAAGGAGAATTTTCTACAATGTGAAGTTAATTCCTTGTATTTGAAGTCTTTTAGTGATCTGAACTAATGTTGTTGTTTTTTTTTTCCGTTGTACAGTAATAAGATTGTTTCTTACACAGATTAGTCCATTTATATATACTTTAGTCAAAGTTTCACAGATCAATGTTACTTGTAAATCCTATTGTGGTCAAAACTTCACATTGTAGTTTTTGATGTTAGCATTGGACTAGTAAATTTATTAATATGTTATGTTGTAATTGGATCATATTGTGCCCAGCATAATTTCCAAATATTCAGGAGCTGATTTTTGTTAACGGCATAATAAATCCAATTAGTTTGTGACTTTGTGTAGACTGAAAGCAATGCATGCTTTGAGGAATGGTCAGAAGGAAGTCCTTTATATACCTAAGCAAAATGTTCAACAGGAGCCGACACGCATTTTCATCAGACTTAGAAAGGTAAGCTTTTCTTTGCATAATATACCTTCTCTTAAATATAATTTACGGTGCCTTTTGTTACACAAAAGGCTCTTTGTTTGAATCTTCAATAAATGCCACAGGGTCCAGATATGATTTTTTGTTTCCATTCATGAATTTTCATTTTCCTCTTTTTAATTATTCTGATTGATGATTGCAGAATATGAGATTTTTGAGCTGTGTGTAGAGCAATTTATTGTATATCAATATACGTTTGATCACCTGCACTCTTTCTGGTTGATTCTGTTTTGCGTTGCTTCAATATAATATGGTATTTCAATTCCCCCACTTTGGTCTTTTCAAAATAGACTTTTTAACTAATTTATTTTTCATTTCCACCATCAGCTCTCATATCTTATTCAATTTCAGTGGTTCTGTGATCTGCAGTAACTCCAGTTTACATATCTCTTGACGAGTCCTACCTCCTCTCATGGTAGTCTGAGGTGAAAGTTTTTTTGCCCCCTTCTTCGTATGTGACCAAGGTGTAATAATACCAATAACTTCTTCACTGACTATAGTTTTGCTAAGGCCCAGACTCTAAACATGGTGCTTTTTTTTTTTGCAATTTTTTTGCTCCTTTTTTTTTTTTAAATTCATTTGTTATATATATATATATATTTTTAAAACTAACTAGATACACAAAGTGAAGTTTCTGCTTATATGGAAAATGGATTCTAGATATTAATATGAATAATTAGGCTTAGACAGTAAGTGATATTGGAGAGTGAGGATAAAAAAAATGACGGTAGTTATAATCTTTTAACCAAAACCAGTATTGTGCCTATTTTCTACTTCTTTCGTCTGGTGAAAACTATCCATGAGTTTTATGCACGGAGGTTAAGAAATATAATAGAATAAATAGATGTATTAGAGGTGATGTGATTGATAAAGAGAAGAATATAATTAAATGTAAGAGAGAGTACTTTGTCAAAAATAAAATAGATAGCTTTCATTGGGACGAAGGTTAGGTAATTTTCATTGGGACGGAGGGAGTATTAGACTCTAGCCAGATAGGTAGTTGAAATTTAACTGATTCCATGTCATTCCTTTTGTGTAGCAACAGAGTGCAATAAAAATATGATATTATAAAAGGCCATTTTCGGGTTTCAGATCCAGCTTTGTGAGAGGGTAGCAATATAAGTCTACTTACAAAATAATTTGCTATTTGATGCAGATTTTAAATAAACACCATTACAGTGGTATTCATAATTTTCCTTTTTGTTATTACAGGTTCAAGTGAAAGATGCAAGACAAAGAGAGTAAACTGGATTTTGCCACACATAGTTTATGTGCAATTTATCTTTGAATTGAAAATTTTGATTTTTCTAAATACAGAATATTGAACTTGATAGTTATGTGGTTGATACCAGCTGGTTCGAGTTGAGATTTTTTAAACTTTCATTGTTTCTGTTTTACAAGTGTGATGACATTAATTTATCGTTGGTTTATATTTTAGAAGTGCAATGATATTTTATTGTCATGATATAAATGAATGAAAGTATAAAATTATATATCTTTGAGCAGTTTAGGGGTATATATATGAATAGCCTATATTGTTACCAATTGACAATAAAGGGGTTAATAAGTTTGGTAGTTAAATTAGTTATAAGAACGTTGTAATGCGAGAAATCGTCACCAAAGTATACCATTGTGACGATGGTTAGTGTCACTAAACGTGATAGTTAAGTTAGTTATAAATATTTTAGTGACGTGAGAAAGCGTCTCTAAAGTACGCCGTTGTGATGCCGATTAGCGTCACCAAATAATATTACTATGACACATAAAGCATCATTAAACCATGTACTTAGAAGTGTTAGAACTTTTTCGTGACGCAAGAAAACACCACTGAAGTACACTGTCGTGACGTTGCTTAGCGTCACCAAATGGTGTTACTATGACGCATAAAAATGTCACAATGACCATCTGCTGTGATGGTTTCAAGCGTCACAATAACAAGCTATAAAAATGCCAAATCAGGTGACGCTTGACTAAGGCGTCACTATAGTAAAAGCGTCACTAAAGACTACTTTTAGTGACACATTTGAGCATCTCTAAAGCCTGTTTTTGTTGTAGTGAATGTGGTCACTGTGATGGCTTGGGCCACACAATTGAAAGATGTTTTCACATCATTGGCTTTCCCCCTGGATGGAAAGGACCTAGAGCACCTCCTTCTAAGGTCATCAACAAATCTGCCAGCAACCACCTCAACACTCTCCCTGAGAAGGACTTATCAAACCCCCTTATCCATCCTGAGATATATAACAATTTTGTGAGCTCTTCCAAGCCTCCTTTGCCAGGTAGCAACAGAGATTCTTCTCACTCTGTAGCTGGTGCCACCACTGTTCCCAATGAGGATACTACCCACCCTTCCACTTCTGGTATGACTTCTCCCTTTTGTCTTAAATCTTCTTCTTTGACTACTTGGATATTGGACACTGGAGCCACATATCACATGGTCTTTAATCTTTCCATGTTTTCTACACCTCCCTGTGTAACCAATATCCTTGTGTCTCTCCCCAATAATGCAATTTCCACTGCCACACACATGGGAAATATCACTATTAATGAACATCTCACTTTGTATAATGTCTTGTATGTACCAGATTTCACCTTCAACCTATTATCCATTAGCCATTTGACTAGATATTCTAATTGCACTGCTAGTTTTCTGTCCTCACATTGTGTTTTGCAGGACAACATGAGCAAGAAGGTGATTGGTACTGCTGAGCAAGAGAGAGGCTTGTATCTTCTTCACACATCTCCTCAACCAGCCACTGCCTTGGAGTCTTCTACTTTCTGTTATGGTAGTTCTAAGCTTGACACCTGTAAGTTTGATCTATGGCATAATAGACTAGGTCATACTTCTAGAAAGTGTTTGCAACACATCCCTGAATTGAATATAAAAAGTACTGCTATGCATAATAATTGCTACATTTGTCCATTGGCTAAGCAAAAGAAGAAACCATTTCCTTTAAGCTCTTCTACTTCCTCTTATGCATTTCAATTAATTCATTGTGATGTTTGGGGTCCTTTTTCTATATGCTCTGCCACTGGCCATAAATTTTTCTTGACAATTGTGGATGATTTCAGTAGATGTACTTGGGTCTATCTTCTAAAGGCTAAAAATGATGTTAAACATTCTTTAGAGAACTTTTATCATATGGTGCTTACCCAATTTGGTACTAAGATTAAGACACTAAGGAGTGATAATGGTTCTGAATTTATCTTACTTGACTTCTTTCATAAATTGGGAATCATACATCAAACCTCTTGTGTTGAAACACCTCAACAAAATGGGCTTGTTGAGAGAAAGCACCAACATCTTCTCCAAGTAGCTAGGGCTCTTATGTTCCAATCTTCTCTCCCTTTGATCTATTGGAGTGAGAGTATTAAAACTGCTGCATTTATCATCAATAGAATCCCATCTTTTATTCTCAAGCACAAGTCTCCATTTGAAATATTGTATGGGATAAAACCTGACTACTCTTCTCTTAGAACTTTTGGTTGTTTATGTTTTGCTAACACTCTTGTGTCTCATAGACAAAAGTTTGATCCTAGGGCCACTAAATGTGTGTTTATTGGTTATCCTTTTGGCACCAAAGGATACAAACTTTTGGATCTTCAATCTGGAAATTTTTTTATTTCCAGAAATGTGAAGTTTTTTGAAACTGTTTTCCCCTTTGCTAACATCAACACACCAACTGTTCAGTCTCTCCCTATATCTACTGATGATGATGATAGTGATAATGACATTGATCCTCACATTGATCTTCTGAATGAGATTTCCATCCATTCTGCTCCCATCCCCACTGCTTCTACTCCACCATTCTTGATGACAATGCTCTTATCCCCTCTTCTGTTACACATGATATAGAAGTTCCACCACCCACAAGGCCCTCTAGAACTAAAACACAACCTGCCTACCTTAAAGTCTATGAAACCACCCTTCCTGCCTCCATTGATCATACCAAAACCAATCTTTCCCTTTCTGATATTCACTATCCCATTCAGTCTTTTCTTTCCACTGATAGGTTGGCTTCCAATTATAAAACTTTTACAGCCTCCATCTCTCAACAACAAGAACCCACCACCTATAAACAAGCTGTCTTGGACCAAAATTGGGTCAATGCAATGAAAATTGAAATTGATGCTTTAGAAAAGAATCATACTTGGACTCTTGTTAATCTCCCTTTAGGTAAACATTGTATAAGCTGTAGATGGGTTTATAAAATTAAGTACAACTCTGATGGCTCTATTGAAAGGTACAAAGCTAGGTTGGTTGCTAAAGGCTATACTCAACAAGAGGGCATAGATTATTTTGATACCTTCTCTCCTGTGGCCAAAATCACTACTGTTAGAATTCTTCTTGCTGTTGCTACTTCTAAAAATTGGCATGTTCATCAATTAGATGTTAACAATGCTTTCATTCATGGTGATTTGGTGGAAGAGATATATATGACCCCCCCCCCCCCGGGTTATTTTGCTACACATGATAAGAGAGTTTGTAGGTTAAACAAAAGTTTGTATGGTTTGAAACAAGCTTCTAAACAATGGTTTACCAAGCTTACTTCATGTTTATTGTCCTTAGGCTTTACACAATCTAAAGCTGATACTTCTCTCTTTACTAAACAAGATAAACATGATTTTATTGTTGTTCTTTGCTATGTTGATGACCTTATTGTCACTGGCACTAGTCTCCATATTGTTAATTCTGTCAAGAAGTGTTTGCATGCCAAGTTCACTATTAAGGACCTGGGTACTTTAAGGTATATTCTAGGCATTGAAATTGCCAGAAATGACAAAGGTATGTCCTTATGCCAAAGGAAGTATGCTCTTGATCTCCTTCATGACACTGGTTATCTAGGGTGTAAACCCTGCTCTACACCAACGGATTCCTCTATAGCCTTTGATCCTCAATCTCAGCTCCTCCAACATCCAGACCAATATAGAAGATTAATTGGTAAACTTCTTTACTTAACTATTACTAGACCTGACATCTCTTATGCAGTCCAAACATTGAGCCAATTCATGCAATCACCCACTGAGGCTCACTTAACTGCTGTGCACAGAGTCCTTAGGTACATCAAAGGTAGTCCAGGTACTGGTATTTTCTATCCTAAACATAATTCTTTCAAGCTACATGCCTTTTCTGATTCAGATTGGGCTAGATGCATACAAACTAGAAGGAGCATAACAGGATATAGCATTTATTTGGGGAACTCACTTGTTTCTTGGAAATCCAAGAAACAAACCACTGTCAGTAGGTATTCTGCTGAGGCTGGGTATAGAGCTTTGGCTTCAACAACATGTGAACTCCAATGGATTCACTACATCCTTGCAGACTTGAAGATTCAACATTCTACTCCTTCATCCATGTACACAGACAACCAAAGTGCCTTCTCAATAGCTCACAACCCTTGTCTTCACCAAAGAACAAAGCACATCTCTTTGGACTACCACTTTACAAGAGAAAAGATCCAAGAAGGCCTTCTCCAGCTGGTTCACATTCCCACTGAGCAAAATTTGGCTGATATGCTCACCAAACCAATGGCACCTGCTCTCTTTGGCACACATCTTTCCAAAATGGGCTTGATCAATATCCACTCCCATTTTGAGGGGGGGTCTAAAGGGCTTTAGTATATACACTTCTAGTAGTTAGTTTGTACACTTCTAGTAGTTAGTTTGTACACCCTTCTAAGGGTAGTTATTTAGTTAGTTTAATTAGTTAATTACTAATCTCAAGCCTATATATGTTTGTTTGAGATTAGTAAAGTTTGATAACACAATTTTTCATCTTTGTAAATCAAAACTGATTTCCTTTCAATCCAAGAATTCCATTGTTCTGTGTTCATCTTTCCCTTCACAATGAAGAAGAATGATCTGTGATTAGATCATTTACAGTAAGAAAAATGTTTAGTTCTAACAACCAAATGCATGCTATGACAAATTCTTTTGGCAACATTTTTATAAAAATTACGGATAAGAAAAAAAAAAAACTCATCTTGATTTGTTATGACTTACTGAGAAGAAGTTTCATAAAAAAACTTGTGATTATGGAAAATATTGGTCTTCATTTATTGGTTTTTTTTTTTGATTACAAGTTAAATACCCACCCATTTTCCCCTCCCCATGACTCGAATCCAGGACCTGAGGCCTAGGTAGTGGTGCTCTGACCACTTGAGTTATCCCACTTTGTCTAAAAATATGAATAAAGGTCTTCATTTATTGGTGATTATAAACCCTTTAATTTGTTCCAGAACGGGAATAATTTTTCCTTAAAAAATAAATAAATATGGTCAAGGTTATTCAATGTATAATATTAGACTCACTTTTTCTAACACATGAATGCTACAATGCATACTCTTTCCAAACATGATTTGATATCTTCAGTAAAATCCAACCCCCAATTTGGCAACAAATTGACACAATTTTTTTCTAATTATTCCCTCCGTTTCGTATATAATGTTAGTCATTTTTTTATATTAACATATTTTTAAAAATAAATTTACCCTTTGTTATTATAGTTATGAAAGAGGGAGGAGAAATGAGTTAAAATTAAAGAAAATGAGAAATAAGTTATTATTCAAATTTAAATGGCTTCCCACTAACATAGTTTTGCCAATATCTAATTAATTAATCCAGTAATAATTGCTTAGAAACGATAAAAATACAACCTGTCACTTTATATAATTAGGTAATTAAATTAGCACCACGATCATTCTTTATTGTTGGTTCGCGCAGCCATCCAGAAACGTCAGACTTGACCCTATCAGTTTAAATTAATATATTTACGAGGGAATTTGTAAAGGTTAATTTAATTTTCATGTCTTGGCTCATGTCGTCAAATGCCAATATCCTTGGATTAATTCATTTGTTAATATAATCATGACTTCAATATTGACTTGTTACCCCTAATTATTTTTCGACGCCAAATACTATTCTTCGATATTATTTGTATGTGTGTAATGACATATAAATTAGAAAAAATAAATTTAGTAAAGTTTGAATTCAAGTAAAAGTGAAATATTTTAGATGATTTAGTAGGGTATAAAGAAAATTTAATGAAATGTGAAAAAAATGTGGATCCAAAATAAAATGATGTTGTGAAAGTATTAATTTTATGTATTATTTTCATATTGAACGTGTGTCAATAATCTTGAAATGAATAGAAAAGAAATGTAAATATTCGCGGGACAAATGGAGTACTGTAGAGTCAGTAATATCTTCCTTTAATACTAATTTTGAATCTTCGCATTTTGGGGTGGTTCCTCTAAAACTCTTTAAATTGAAATTTCTTTAATTCTATAATTTAAAAAAAAAAAATCCTTCTTCTTCATTCTATCTCTTCCAACCATTTTCTAATTTCAATTTTATATAAATTCTGCCTCTTTGTTCTCTCTACTTTTCAACTATTTTTCTAATTTCAAGGGTAAAATAGACATATATGTTAGTTAAACTTGACAATAATATTTATTATTTTTTCTTAATCTATATCTAAAGTTTTTTTTTTTAAAGCAATCTATTTATAAAGTTAAATGAAGTTATCTTTGTGAAACGAATGAAGTGTATCTATATTATTCTATTTTCATTCTGTAGAGAAGATAAATGTAATTAAATGAGAGTAATGATTAACTTATTTAGTAGAGAAAATAGTGTTGTAAGTATTTTTTGTTCTTGCTAACTACTACCTCCATTTTAAAATGATTGTCGTTTTTGACGTTTTGTATAAAATTAAGAAACCCCTTCACTTATAGTAAAATTTACATGTATCAAGACAAAAAATGAATAAAAGAGAATGTCAACTTACCTCTATTTCTTCGTTGATCCCGTTTGCTGTTTTACTAGATAGTTTTAATGTTCTTGTCTAGTATAGTTTTTAGTTGCTACTTGTTGTTTTTCGTTGCGCGCCTTGCGGCTTTTTTCCATTATGAGACTCTGTTGTAGTTGTGGGACTCTTTTCAGGTGGATGGGCTCTTTGAGATTGACTCGAGAGCCCCTTGTGTTCTAGTACTTGGGATCGGGTACTTGGTGGAACTTTGTCTATTTTTTTTGTTTCCTATTCTTGACATGAGAACACCTTAGTGTGGGGTTAATTGTCTCAGTTAAAGGTTGGAGAACCTGAATATCTTTTAAGGCAAAGGGAACGTACACCTGGACATCTTTTAAGGCAAAGGGAACACTCGTTTTTCCTCTTCTCACAATTGGAGTGGACAACGATACTGTGGTGATCCGCATTAGTTTGAAGATGAAGATCTTAAGCTCGTGAATTGTAATTTATTTTGTTATAATCTTGTAAACCCTCCTAAAAAAACTTATCTCTTGAACGAAAGAGAGAAAAAAGAGGGATACATAAATATTTACAATAAAATTGAGAATTTGTAGAGATTTACGTGTGGGTAATTTAGGAAGATATGTGGTAAAAATAGTTAAAACAATAAACTTTTTAAAATAAGATTTAAAACGAAAAGTCACAAACAATATAAATTAAACGAGGGAGTATAATTATAATATACTCTCAAGTCCTTCAAAAAATTTTATATTTTTCTTTTTAGTTTGTCTTCAAAAGTTTAAAATATCCCTCAATGGAAACAATTATCAAAATCCTGACCCTTACAATATATACATATGTACTCTTTATTTTATTAATTACTTTTGAGTCACCATACATTTAATTCAACTATTTTGTTTATTTTATATTTAAAAGTTTACAAAATTAATCCTTCAACACTCTCGTTACAATTTTTTCTTAAACTTCACATCAAAAAAGCACCTCGAGCTTTTTAGAGACGAAGTATTTATTTTCAAACTTATTTACATTAAAAAATTCTAACCACGCGGCACCCACCCATGATAAAAAATAAAAATGGAAGAATTATAGTATATCTAAAGGTTAGAAGACGGCCTCCTTTTATTTCAAAGACTTGTTTCGCATGTGCGCACAGCTCTTTTTCCTCTAGTGATCTCTCTCTATATATACATATACACATGTGTATGTATTTTGCAAGTACAAGTTTGTAAGAAAATGATGAACAACAAGAACAAAAATAGTCTCTTCGTTGCTCCACTCGAATCTCCCACCATCAACCGGTAATATTAATCTCTCTCACACACTCACATTAATTATCCTCCTCCCTTTTATTTCCCTAAACTTATGTTTAAATAGTTCAATTTTGACTAAGACATGAAATCACTGGTTTCAATTTTGATGTTTCACATTTTATTTAACAACATGCATTGTTGACATGTGTCCTGTGTCGATATTAAAAAATAATCTATATCTTACAATATTGGAGACAGCTGGACAGAAACACGTGTTAAAGATTCAATATAATGGAATACGTCTTATTGTTCTTGTTGTATATGTGGGTGCAGGTTGGAGATGCAACCAACCGCCGCCACAACCGCGGCGGTGGTCCCCACAACCGCGGCGGTGGTCCCCACCACCGCCACTGTGGGCGGGATGAAAACAAGCGTCCACGTGACAGCCCTTGACGGCATAGTGAACGTAAACTCCCTCTTCACCATGGCCATCTTCATTGGCTTCTCTCTCACCGTGCCGGAAAACGCCGCCGCCGTGGCTCGGGCGGAATGCACCACCAGCCGGAAAACAGTGAGGCGGCTGATCGTATTCGAAGTGGTGTCCTTCAGTTTCTTCCTCTTCTCATCCCTCATAGCTCAGAGCCTCAAGCTTGCAATCAACCTGCTCAACAATATGGATCCAACGGACCCGCACAAGGCGGATATCGACCCGGATTATCTTCGGTACGGGCTGTTCGCGTCGGCCATCGGGTCGGTTATGGGTTGCTCCTTCTTGATGCTTTCGATTGTGGATTTTATTCGGGTCAAATTGGGGGATTATTCGTGTGGGGGCGCACCGGTTTATGCGTTGGTGATCCTGGTTGTTTTCGTGGGTTCTGCACTTGTTGTTTATGTGAGCAGTGCTGTGTATGTTTCCTTCTTTGTTCAACAGAGCAGTAAAGATGAAGATTCATCCTCACACAAGCTGAATTAAATTAGACGTTCCAGTACTCTTCGTATTTCAGTTGATGTGGAACACGAAAATTGAAACTGCAAAGCTAGCAATTTAATTGCCAAGGCTAATTTGTCTAATTATAGCTTAATGCAATGTTGCATTGTCTTAGGATATGATGTAGTTTGCTCTTAGAAATAAATCGATGGTTTATTCTGATATTAATTTCAGAATAGTTATTAATGTTCAAGGAATACATAATAAATTTTCGTTATGTTTTAATATTTGAAGTATTGTTAGGTTGCATGAAATAATGTTTGTTTCATGTCTCAATTAATTCATTCATATCATGTGTATATTAAGGACTCATAAAGATATCTATGGTCAAATCAGACTGACGTCGATTAAATTGTAAATCATTTATCTTTCAGTCACTTGATTTGTACACGATAAAATGTACTTTTACTTGTTGAGTATAAATTTTAATTCATTTTAAATCTAATTCAACATCTATTATATTTAGGGATGGATAAATATATCGAAATTTTGGTATACCGAGTTTTTCGTTTTGAAAAAATATTAAATTTTTCGGTATGATAATGGTATGAAAAATGATCATACCATGGTATTTCGGTATTTGGTATAAAACGATATAACGAAACTTTAATAAAATAATAATTTTATAATATAATTTATAATTTTATATTATTTTTAAATTAAATAACTTTAAGTATTAAAATTTTAAATAAAATAAACCTTAAATAATTAATTTCGATACAAAACGATACTTCAATATTTTCGATATAAATCGGTATATCGATATGGTACGGACCGTACGGTATATCGATATATCGTACTAAAAATTCGGTATACCGAAATTACGGTACAGTATCGGTATGAAGTTTTACATAACGAAATTTTGATATATCAAGATTACAGTATACCGATATCTTCGGTACGATAACAGTATGAATTTTTTCAATATCGAAATTTTTGGTATGATAACGGTATGGTCGGTATACCGAACCACCCCTAGTACTTCATTCATAATACCCACCTATCTTGTACTACTTTACCTTATCAAACTAGATTGACGTGTAATGCAAAGTACAATTTTGAACATTAGATGAGATGTAAAAAATCTAATATATGCGTCTTCTAGTTGTTCTACCAATGAATCTAGGACAAATCGTTTTGTTTTCAAGGGCAAAATGAAACTTTAACTAATTAAACTTAATTTATTGCCCAACAAGTTTTGTATAGATCCCTAGGGTTAGCAAAGTGATCCCCTTTTAACATGCGTGTATGAGTGATTATTAAAGACAATGAAATAAAGTGATAGTGAACCGTATATTAGTATATATCGATCTACCAATAAAATATATCATACTGTAGTTATAAAGGGAGTGTCTACGAACTTTCTGAAATAAAAGTTAGTATAGCCAGCACTCATTTTCTCTATGTTTGCAGATTAATTGTATCCGATCCGAAAATAGCAAGGACCAAGACCTGAATTTAGGTTTAATTTATATGTTATTATCTTCTTTTAAATTTTGTATGTAAATATTTTTTTTTATCCATTTAAATTTAATATGCACACTTTCATTAATAAAAGTTTTCGATCTATCATCATAGATCATTTGTTCGTTTTGTGGTGAGAGTACTTGTGGCAATTACATGTGATCAATCATCAATGTGTCATTACAAATATCTAGTGCTCCAAAACTTTTATAAAAATAAGTTATACTCCCTCGTACACTTTATTTCTTTCTTTTGAATTATCCACATAAAATGTGATTATTTCTAACTGTTCATATAAATTGTGTGTGTTTTTTATTTAAAATATACCCTACCTACTTTATGTCTTTGAAACTTTATCTTTTTAATTTATTCATTATTTTATCTACTTTATTCATAAATAAATTTTTTTTTTTAGAATTTGTGCAAAAATAATAAGCGCAGGGAGTAGTATTGTCACCGTGAAAATACTCATTAATCCGTTCTCGATCTATTTAGTCGACCTCGACTCACTTACTCAAGTTACCCGCTCCATCTTTTTATTTTTGATCGTATATAAAATGCTCGTGAGGCCACGCATGATTATCCCAGTTTCTTAAAATTAATAATTATATGTCTTTCAATTTTTGTGTTAGTGAATCGAACTCGTAGGACACATGTTTTTCAAGATACAATGTGAATGAACAACAATATTAACACTATATCATGCTCTACTTACGACTGAGATGTTGGTTGAATTAATTTATGACCGAAATACAAGGTCGAATATCGAGCAAAATATGAAGCAGAAGGATAATAGCAATTGCTGGAATTGTTTCAGCAACACCTGATAGTACTGTTTTCGATCAACCTTATATACTAATTAATGTTTTAATTTTTTTGTTTTTGTTTTATTACATATATTCTTATACCGCGGGTAGATTAAAACAGCTAGAAAAATAAATTAATATTGACATGTCAATGAAGTGTTGGAAACAATGGAGTTAGCCAAAGATGACTTTTTTAGACTTAAAAAGTCATCTTTGTTCATTAGTCGTCATTAAAAAAAAACTAACAAATCTTGCAAATATTAGCTCTTTTATTTGAACTTGAATCTATGAAGAAAGCTATAAATATATATACTCTATATGTGCAAAAAGATATATATATATATAGTCTTACTTTGAGTTTTACACAAATTAAGTAAAATATAATTTAGAAAAAATATCAATTTTGATCATCGAAGTTTACCTCTTTTCAAATTTGATCGCTCACATTTATTAATCACTATCAAAATTGGTCACTCAATTATTATAATATTTTTATCAATTTTGATGCCACTGTTAGTAAATCTGTTATTGACTAACGGAGAGTTTTGAGTTTTTGACACCACCATCTCCCCTGTTTTAATTCCTAAACACTCAACTCAATTTTTTTTTAATTTTTTTACTGAATTTATCTTCAATTAAATGTATGCAATCTGCATTAATAACAAGATCATGACAGATTAAAGCTTATAATCACAACACACAAAATGCTCCTGGAATTACATTACAAGAATGGAAGTATTAAGTCAAATTGGATTGGGAAGCATTATGTGAAGAAGTTAAAACCAAATGAGTTTAGAGTTGAGGTATGCACCAAACTGAAAGTTAATATCACAAGGGTCATCTGTGGTGTTGAAATGAACTGACAATGATGGTGAAGGTAGTGCATCTCAATTTCAGATATTGTATATATGTTTTGAAGAGATTGTATATATGTATTCAAACAAGGTTTTAAAGCTTATTGGGATTGATGGTTGTTTTCTAAATTAAAAGGGCATCAACTTTTAACTGCAATTGGGATATATCTCAACAACAATTTATTCCAATTGCATATTCTAGATATTTTTCAGTTATCATTATGGCAGATTCTTGCGTACATACTCAATATCACTATATTTGTGAATTTTGTAATTCTTAGTCATACACCAATAATATTAATTGAAGATAAATTCAGTAAAAAATTTAAAAAATTGAGGTTGGGGTTTATGAATTAAAACAGGAGAAATGGTGTCAAAAAAAATTATCGCTCAAAACCTTTTTCTCTGTTAGTTGTTAGTTAACGACGGATTTACTAACACCATGGAATTTTCCCTATAATTTATTATGCATGGAATTTTATATTTTACTATATATATATTCTTATTTTTTAAAATTTTCAGGTGTATTCAATTGGGATTCTATTCGATTTTTTAAGACTTTAAAAAGTACGTGATTTATAAAATCTATAGAGTCCATGCACCATTTGAGATTTTTTTTTTATTGATTTATATGGATTTTCATAAACTTGATAGGATTGTGGAATATACTTTTTTTTTTATTAATTTACACAAATTTTTATTCAAAGAATTTTTTTTGAATTGAAAGTGCTTTTTAAAATTAATATTATATATATTTAATATATATATATATATACTATTTAAAATTTATATATTAATTCGGGACGGGTCGGATACCCGCGGTCGGACATAAGACCCAAACCGACCCATACTCAATACGAGACGGATCCGACCTGCCCCAAAGCTCGTGGGGTGGGGTGGGTACCCGCGAATTGGGTCAATATTGTCATCCCTACTTCTGATCTTTCGTCTTCAGAGTTCTTTAAGAGAATCCGTTGAAATCTCTTATTTTTAGAAGATATTTTGAATAGTGAAATTTATTTATATTTTTAGAGGAGAATCCAACAAAATGCATAGAGTATTAAAATATATTCACGGTTGAATACCTAATGATTTTTAAAGACTTTTTAAAATTTGTATTGAATACCCCCAAACTTTGAAAGTCCAAAAAAATCCTATAAAATGCACAACAATACACCTCCAAAATATGAGTATTTTAAACAAATTAATTTGGATGAGACTATAATCTGGGGAAAAAAAGGGGGAGTATATATAGTGTACTAGTTTAACACTAGCTTACATAACTTGAAGCTACAAAAAAATTTGACTTTTAGTGACAGAATTAAATCCTTTCATTATAGTTTTTTTAACTAAAAGTTTTTAATGACACGAATTGACTTTTAGTGACAAGTCCTCTCATTAATTCTCAATTTTTCGTCACTATAGACTTTTAGGTAGAGAAGCAATAATAAGAGAATTTTGCCACTAAAAAACAATTTTTTTTTTTAATGATGGACTTCATAATTATTTTATTCGTAATTAGCACAATAAAAGCAACTTCTCCAATCCATGTTTATTGTTTAAAAATCTATTAGAAAATTAATATAAATAAATTAATTCTAAACTCCTATAAGTTCGAATTTTTTATGTGAGATAATTTTATTTTATTGTATTAATTAAAGTCACATACTCATGCTCACACATCTTGGATTAAATTGATTTTACACTTTTTTACAAGTTTGGACTCAAGACACCCACCTTATTATAACTCATATACAAAAGGACAGCCTTTATTTTATATATTCCGTTCATATATGCAAAGTGAATCTAGTTATATATACAACGGTTACACATGAGTATTAATTTGTGTATTTTAATATTTGTAGTGTAGTTTGAAATAATGTTTTATTTCATGTTCATCTTTATAAATGACATCTGAAAGATCCTAGCTAGGGGTTGTCCTAATTATTTTACGACAATTCATATCACTGCAAAAAAAGGCTTCTTTACCGACGGATTTTTGGTCGGTATTGGCTCATGGCAACGGATATACCGACGGATTTCGTCCATCGCCACTAGATCGGTCGACATGGTTTACCGACCGAAAATATGTTTCTGTCGGTATGTACCGACGGATTACCGACGGTTCTTGTCAGTCACCAGTACCGACGGAATCAGTTCCGTCGTCACTCAAACCAACCCGTTTTCGGACCGGGTCAAGATTTCGTCGGTATATCCGTCGCCATATCCGTCGGTATGTTGGACACGATATTTTTTGTTTTAAAAAAAAAACAAGAAAATGTTCTGTCGGTATGTGTTAATGTTCGTCGGTGTTACCGACGGAAAATTCCGTCGGTAAGTTGCATTAATAAAAAAACAATTCCAGGTTTGATCGGTATCCAACTCGGGTCCGACTACACCCGACCCAACCGACCCGCTTCTTGACTCGTGCATTTGGCTATTTAATAGGCCTGTATTTCGGCCTTGGCAGGACTCGATCCCGGGTGGGCAGGCGCTTAGTGAGGAGCGTCTGCCACTGAGACAAGTCGATTTCTTGTTAATATTCTGATATTAATTGTATATGTACTCAATTTCGACCCTTTTTTTTTTTTAAATTCACAAAATCAATTTCTTTAACTTATATTAATGATTAAATTTATAATTTATAACTATTGTAAATTTAATTTTTTAATTTTTTTTAATTTATATATTGTAAAACTAGTTTTTTTTTTTTTTTGATTGAAATTTTAAAATGTGTATATGTTATACATTATTTACTCTCATTTTTTTAAAATAAATTCGTTTATATATTTTCATTCTCACATATATTAGTGGTGATTAAATTATAAGTTATAACCAAATGATAAATAATTATATCTTATAAATTGTACAAAAAAATAGGTTACATTAATTTAATATTCATCTTCTTCATCTTCGTCTTCATTTTCATTATTTGCCTCATCTTCCTCTTCCTCCTCATCTTCTACATCCTCCCTCTCGTCATGTTCATCCTCCTCCTCATCTTCACTATCGTTTTCAATTTCAATCAATTGTGGATTTGCAGCCGTTAAGTCTACCGAAAGATTAAAATCTCCCGCAAACACTTCAGTTTGATTCTCTATTAGTTCCGTTTGAAACGGAGGTTCATCTTCATCGTTGTTTTCCTTTTTGGGGACCTCCACCATTGATCTTGCCTTCACTTTGCAAACAGCGTGTCATTCTCTATTACGTTTTCCAGCTCCTGGATACGTGCAGTAGTAGACTTGAGATACCTGAGAGGCAAATACAAACGGATCATCCCGGCTATACTTCCTTTTCGAATTAACATCCACAAGCTTGTACTCCGGATGAATTTTGGTTCCTAAAGGGGATGTGTCAAACCAATGACACTTGAACAACATTACGGTTTTCATTGGATATCCCGGATATTCAACTTCAACGACTTCGTGCAACACCCCAAAGTAATCACTTGCATTTGCATTGTAATTCGCACTACTAACACAAACACCACTGTTGGTAGTCGTTTTTGTTGATGCAAACTCTGATGTATGAAACCTGTAGCCTTTCACAATATAGTCGTTGTAAGTCCTCACACGACGTAGTGGTCCTTTGTTGAGATCCTGTAAGAATCAGCTCTGAAAATCGTGCGATTGTCCCCATACAGTTCAAATTAACATTAATCAAAACAATTATTTGTTTACGTAAAATTCAATTAATGATACTCACATAACGTTGGAACCATCGGGCAAATTGACGTTGAAGACTAGTATCTATGTCTCTATATGAGATGTTTTGATCTACATGTCGTAGTTCTTGTGTATACATCCTAATAATTCACAACATCCAACCATATTTAATATTAATTAACAAACAAAAATGAAGTGGTACGGTATTTAATTAGATGATAAATATATGAAATACTTACTCAATGTAAGGCTGAACTTCATCACAATTCAATAACACGTAAGTATGTGCTATTTCAGCCTTTGTGTTTGTTGACCAATATCGTTTAGTGGCTTTTCCTATAGGTCGCCCCTTAGACTTGAATATAGAGAGCATGACATTGACCTCTTGTTGCGTACCTCTACCATCGAAGTTACGTGGTTCATTCCTGATCCTCGTGTTGACATGGTCTTCAAAATAATATGAACAAAACATGCCAACCTCTTCATTCAAATATGCATTAACAATCGATGCTTCGACGTTTGCATTTTGTTTAGCATTGCGCTTCAAGTTGTGGAGATACCTAAAATTATAATAGTTAACAAATAGAATTGTTCACCTTTCAAAATAAGACTTCTTATACTAAAAACTAATTAAATGAGAGAAATAGAATTGTTCACCTTTCAAATGGGTACATCCACCTGTACTGCACTGGACCACCAATCCTAGCTTCATACGCTAAGTGAACAGGTAAGTGTTCCATCGAGTCAAAGAAGCTAGGTGGGAAAATTCGTTACAACTTACACAAAATAACTGGAATGTCTCGTTCCAAATGATTCATATCATCGACCTTGATTGTTGTAGACGTTAAATCTCTAAAAAATAAACTTAATTCAGTGATAGCCCTCCACACATTCAGAGGAAGAAGTTCTCGAAACGCAATAGGTATCAAACGCTGTATAAAAACATGACAATCATGACTCTTCATCCCTGCAACTTTGCCTTTTGTTGTGTCTACGCATCGAATCATGTTTGACACGTAGCCGTCTGGAAATATCAACTCTTTAATCCACCTACACAATTCCTGTTTTTGTGGCTTATCTAGTGTGTAGCAAGCCTTCAGATATTTACCTGTACGGGTATCCTTTTCCAACTCATCACGGCGACAGATAGTGTTCAACTCATCCCTGGACTTTGGAGTATCTTTCGTCATGCCTTTTGTGTTCATGATTGTGTGAAACACATTGTCAAACATATTCTTCTCAATGTGCATGACATCCAAATTGTGTCGGATCAATAGTGAACTCCAATATGGCAAGTCCCAAAAAATACTCTTTTTCTTCCAGTTACCTGGGATTCGTTTGTTGTGTTCTTCTGCATTTTTCTCCGTAGTTTTTTTCAAACCCGTCCACTCAATCTCATATAACAGCCTTTGTCTTGTACGATTAATATACGTGTTTAAAAGAAACAACATTTAACCCAAAAAAACATGTTAAAATAAATGTATAAAATACCATTTCGAAGGGGCGGTCGATTGTTTGTGACTGTTCTATTCTTCGTGAAGTCCACCTTATTCCTTCGAAATGGATGATCACGAGGTAAAAACCTTCGGTGATTATCGAACCATGAAACTTTTCTACTCGTCGGGAGACTGAAAGCTTCAGAATGTTCCATACAATACGGAGAAGCTTGCTTTCCGGCTATACTCCACCCGGACAACATAGCATATGCAGGAAAGTCGCTAATGGTCCACAATAAAGCAGCACACATCGTGAAGTTCTGCTTCCTAGAAACATCATACGTTTGGACTCCGTTATCCCATAGGAAGATCAAGTCTTTAATAAGAGGCTGGAGATAAACATCAAGTTTATGTTTTGGATTCGACGGACCAGGCACCAATACAGTCAGAAACATTGTTTGAGGTTTCATGCACATCCATGGAGGTAGATTATACGGAGTCAGTATCACCGGCCATAAAGAATACTTCTTTCCATAACTCCCAAACGGTGCAAAACCATCAGTACTCAAGCCTAATCTCACATTCCTCGGTTCACAAGAAAATCCTGGAAACACGTTATCAAGGTGTTTCCAGGCTTCAAAGTCGGACGGATGTCTCATATCCCCAGCCTCAGTAGCTTCAGAATATGTTGCATGCCACGTCATGTGTTGTGTTGTGGCAATAGATTGAAACAATCTCATTAAACGAGGAATGATAGGAAGATAATACATCATCTTATGTGGCACTTTCTTTTTTATCTTGCTCGATTGACCACCTGGTCCCTTCCGTTGTGGTTCTTTATACCGGGGATGACCACACATTCTACACATAAGAAGATCGCTATCGTCATCACCCCAATATAACATGCAACCATTCACACAACAATCAATTTTCTCAACCGGCAAACCCATATTCTTCATCAGTTGTTTGCTCTGATGAAACGTCGTAGGTACTTTATTATCGACAGGACAAATCTCACTGCATAATTGTGTCATTTGCTCATATGCTCTATTAGATAGCTTGTTCTCCGTCTTGATAGCCATAAGCCGAGCATTAAATGACAACTGAGAATGAGAATCACACCCTGGATACAAATCTTGATCGACTAATTTGAGCATCTCATAAAACTGAAATGCTTCATCCGTTGGTTCCTCCTCTATATTTGACATACCAGCTTCCATCACCATTGTTTGATACATATCGAGTTCTTCCACTCCAAACTCTTGATCGTTACTAGTGCCGACATGCTCAACGTGTACTGGTTGTTCATAAATTGTAGCAGTGTAATACTACAAGACTTGATCAAAATTATAAGGCCACCGTTCTTCGTCATGACTTGTCCAATTATAGTAATTATCAACGAACCCATTCATAACAACGTGGCATAAGACTTCATCAATGCTTTTAAATGATCTATTCTGACATTTCTTAGCATTACACGGACACCTAATACAATCCCCAGACATGTAATGTGGGTGTAGCTTTGCAAATTCAACAAATGACACAAGTTCATCATAAAATTCACCATTCACATTTCCTAAAACGAGTTTAGGAGTACAATACATCCACCGACGATCCGGCAATTCCATCTGTTAAACAATTTGACCAAATTAAAATTAAACACTAAAACTATATACATTTCATAAGAATGGGTTGCCTCCCATTTAGCGCTAAGTTTAACGTCTTCAAGCCGGACGGAAATGAATAAGCTCATCGAAATGGCCATGGATATCGGTCCTCCTTGCCATTATATTTCAATCTTTTGGCCTCAAAGTCAAGGAGGCTCTCATAGATAGTAGACCAATCTCTTGCATCTTTCATGCGCACCTTCATCAATTGAAGCTCGTCTTGTTCTTCCTCCATGTTTTCTTCCCATTCCTTTCCTTTTAGTCCAAGGATGCCCAAGCACTTCTCCACTTCCTTCTTTGGGTCGAAGTGATAAAAAGGTAAAATAAAATCAATAGAAGCATCAATATCATCTAAAGTGAAAATTGAAGAGTGTAAAAGTTTAGAAATGCTCATTTCGCTCTTCAACTCGTCTTGTGATGCTTCTTGATCTTCTTGTTCTTCGTTGCCCGTGTCCATCAAGGGACATTCTCCCTCTTCATCATCTTCTTCCATTTACATTAAGTACCTATCATCACCACAAATAAGAGAAGAAGTATGGTCAATCTCAATTTCAAACAAAGGATTATCATGAATACGAGGAAAGTAAGGATCAAGAGACATTTGGAGCGTCTCTTGAACACAAGGCTCTACATCATCAATTGTTTTACACTCATAGTCTTCCAAATGATGCTTCATAGCACCATGAGTATCCAAAACAATCTCATCTTTGGTAAGCTTAAGAGCCAACTCTCTCGTGCTCATGTCCTCAAATGAATATTTCTCTTCATCTTCATCCTCCTCTTCGCTTGAGCCCTCTTCTTCTTCAATCGTCATGCTTGACCCTTCATAACTAGTCCCACTTAAAGAAGCCATTTGACTCAATTTCAACTCCATATTCTTCATTCGATTCGTAAGTGAGACCATTTGCTCATCCATCTTTTCCAATCTTGCATTGTTGTGAGCATACACTTGATTGGATTGAGTTATGAAAGTGACTAGAAAATTTTCCAAGTAAGCATTCCTTTCATCATTTGGTGCACATGCACCCGGATCAATTCCCGATGGAAGAGTAAGAGCGGCTTGTGGTGTTTCAAAATCTTGATAGTCGGGTGGAACTTGTTGAATTTGATAACCATAGTTGTAGTTCCCCCAACTATCGTAGCAAACATATTCTTGATAAGGAGGATAAACCATATCATATTGATCAAATGATTGATTCCATGAATATTGGTTATATCCGTCCATCTTCCAATATAGCTCACCTACACAAATGGTCAAGTATCAAAAGCACAAGATAATGTAGAATAAATAAAAATAAAAATTAATCACTAGTAATTATGCTAAACTAACACTAAGTAACACAAAAGGCAAAACTAATCCCCGGCAGCGGCGCCAAAAACTTGACACGTGATTTTACCAACACGCTCCTCTCAAGTATAAGAGGATCGTATGTAATAAAAGCAAGGCCCGGTTAAATTATCGATCCGCGAGACTAGTATGTAAAAGTAGCCTTAGTGCTATGTATTGTTCTTTGAATATAGTGAAAATTCATGTTTTGTGCAAAGAAATGTAAATGAAACTCACAATTAACAACTATGATAAGCAATAGCTAAAGATATAATGATGAAAATCAAGTGATGAGAGGTAGTGTTCGGATGTTCGCCCTTGTGTGGAATCGATGTTAATAGTCGACTTCTATGTGTATTTCATTGGATGGCACTTGGTAGAAGCAATCACTCATGCATATATCTCATAAGAAACCTAGGATCGAGAGGATGAATAGAGGCTTTCTTACCCGGGTAATCACATAATTATGGGTGTTCTACTCTTAGCTAATTTAAACTAAACTAATCCCTAATTATATTTTTCCACTTGAATACTAACAACCAAGCTCCTATGGCCTTCTCACTAATCACTCAAATATTCATTCAAGCAATTAATGTAGATAAATGTGGTTCTAATGAAAATTACCCAACTCTCGTTGCGATAACCCAATATTTACTCAATTCACTCGATTCCCAACCCTCGATTATACTATCTACCCCAATTAACCAACTCTCGTTGCATTAATTGAGCTTCTAATATAACCTACTAATTGGATTCTAGCAAATGATCAATCAAAACCCATAAACTTAACCAATATATCTACCAATGAAGTCCAAAATCAAGCTAAAAACATTAATTCCATCACAATTCTACAACACCCAAACACCAATATGCTTGATTAGCCCACAGTTAATTTAATGGAAATAAGGAAAGAAATAGAGATAATCAACAAACCCATAATTCATAAAACCAAATTGCTTGAATATAAGTAGTGCTGTTATTCGAACCGAGCCTTAACGAGACTCGTCTCAGCTCGACTCGTTAAGGCTCGAAAAGGCTCGACTCGTTTAGCTTAATGAGCCGAGCTCGAGCTCGTTAAATACTCGATTTACTAACAAGTCGGCTCGAGCTCGACTTGTTAGGCTCGATAACTAATTTTTTTAAAAAAATCCATTAGGCTCGATAGGCTCGTTAAGCTCGTTAGACTCGTTAACGAGTCGAGTCGAGCTCAATTTTTAACTCGGTAATGTTATCGAGCCGAGCTCGGCTCGGCTCGATAAGAGCTCGAATCGAGCTCGAACCTCAAATACTCGGCTCGAATAACAGCTCTAAATATAAGTAAGATATCACCTCTTGTCTTGCAAATATGAAATAAACCTTAAAATCTTCAACCCAATCTTCAATCTCTTACTTGAAATGAAATTACAACCTCAAATATAAACTATCTATGGAAATCCACTAAATTCTATGACTAAAACTAAGCAAAATGAGCTAATGATGGTGAAATTTGGATTTGGGGAGCTTGAGTGGTGTTCCAATGGTTGCTTATTTAATTCCAATGGGCCTGCTTGCATTTTTTTTCTTCTTCAATTAATTTCAGTCGTGCATTTAATCGGATGGGCCAAACAATCTCATTGTTGGCCCAAATAAATTTTCCCAACATTCTTTTACTCCTTTTGTCTTCATTCTTGTCTCACTCCTTTAATTGACTTTTTAAAATAATTAAGGTGTGTTTTGCTCTAAGAATCCTCAATTCCTATAAAAATAGCAAACCACACATTTTCTCCAAATCAAGTGTAATTAGTCAATTTAATGTAAATAATGCAATGAAATCCTATGAAATTATGCAAATTAAACACAAGAATTTCGAGCAATTTTCACACTAATCAAACTTCAAAGAATTCGTATTAGAGAAATGGAAGGCCTATGAGGTAAGAGAGTGGAGTGGAGCGGCTATGTTCTAAAAGAAAAATTAAAGCTCCTCAAATTCAATCTAAGGGACTGGAACAAAAGAGTATACAGGAAACTGGATTCTAGGATTGAGGAGAATAGAAAAAAGATAGAAAGGCTCGATATTTTGGATGACACTTTCGGACTTGAAGAAGAGGTGGAGGCAAAAAGGAAAGAAACGATAGCTGCACTTCATAATGATTTAAGATCGAAAGAAGAATAACTAAGTTAAATGGCAAAAGTGAAGTGGCTCAAATTAAAGAAGGGGATCAGAATTCAAAATTATTTCACCAGATTATGAATAGCAGAATGAAGAGAAACAGTATCGACGGATTATACATTAACGGGCGATGGACGGAGTCTGTCCCGAAAGTCAAGCAGAAGGTCTTCAACCATTTCAGCATACATTTCAAATCAGACAAGTTCAGCAGGCCATATATCCCGCATGAGCTGATTCGGAACAAACTAGATGCATGCGACAATGCCTTCCTCACCGCGGAATTCTCAGAAGTCGAACTGAAAGAAGCAATTTGGGATTGTGAAACGTCAAAAAGTCCAGGGCCGGACGGGCTTACGTTGGGATTTTTTAAAAATAACTGGGAGCTGCTGAAAATAGAAATTCTCCAGATGATGTCTGAATTTCATCGTCATGGGAGGTTGGTGAAAGGACTGAATCCGTCCTTCATTGTCCTGATACCGAAGAAATCAGGTGCATAGATGTTGGATGAGTTTCGACCAATCTCCTTGATTGGAAGTCTATACAAAATTATAGCAAAGACATTGGCACGAAGGCTCGTCAAAGTACTGGAGTCGGTGATTTCGGACTGTCAATCGGCTTTTATTAGAGGGCGACAAATTATGGACGGAATCCTTATTGCACATGAAGCCAATAGAAAGAAGAAATCAAGAGTATTTTTTAAGGTGGATTTCGCCAAAACCTACGATTCGGTGGATTGGGCATTCTTGGACAAGATGATGGAGGGTATGAAATTGTCACCATTATGGAGAACTTGGATGATGGAGTGTGTCACATCTGCTAGTGCGGCCGTGCTCGTTAATGGGAGCTCGTCTAGAGAATTTAAGCTCGGGAGAGGCCTTCGCCAAGGTGATCCTCTATCTCTTTTTTTATTCTTAATTGCAGCTGAAGGGCTAAACTCATTAGTGAGTAGGGAAATGGAGTAGGGGGCGCTGGACCCGATATGCATGGGAAAGAATAAGGTGAAAGTACACTTGCTCCAATATGCCGATGACACAGTATTCATATGCAATGGTAAATGGGAAGATATCACAACAATCAAGCATATTCTCAATTTGTTCGAGTTAGTATCCGGGTTAGGAGTAAACTATGATAAATGTAAATTGGTCGGGATTCATATGAGGGATGACGAGAAACGGAAGATGGCCATATATCTTGGGTGCAACACAGGAGGTTTACCTATGGAGTTTCTTGGCATGAATGTGTGCTTAAATCACCATAAAATAACGTCATGGGCTGGAATGATTAGAAAGATACAAGGAAAGCTTGCAGTGTGGAAAGACAAAAAAATATCGATGGGAGGCAGAGTGACACTCGTTCAGGCTGTCCTATCCGCGGTTCCAACTTATTATCTGTCTTTCTTTAAATTACCTGCTTCTGTGTTATTTAAGATAAAAAAAACTCCAAAAAATTTCTTGTGGGGAGGGGGGTGATGGGACCAAACGGAAAATTCCATGGGTAGGGTGGGAGAAAGTGTGCAAAGATAAAAAGGAAGGAGGGTTAGGCATTAAAGATTTAAATAATTTCAATACGGCATTGTTAGGTAAATGGGTGTGGAGGTATCTGACGGAGGAGAATAATTTATGAGCTAGAGTGATATACTCGAAATATGGGGCCTTAGAGGGGGGAGGGGGCAGATTCAATAGTAGAGGGAGGAGAGCGAGTGAATCAAGCTGGTGGAATGAACTTAGAAAAACATTCGAGAAGATAGGCGGAATGGGGGCTATGCAGAAAATAAGGAGGATAGTGGGAAACGGTGAACACACTTTGTTTTGGAATGACCTTTGGGTAGATGGTGAGGAGAATTTGAAAGACAGGTTTCCTGACCTGTACTCTATTAGCAGACAACAAGCTTCTAAAATTAGAAATATGATCGATTGGGAGAGAGAAGAGTGGAAATGGGATTGGGCATGGGTGAGAGAACCGAGGGGAGGTGAGTGTGAGTCGCTGACCAATTTGCTGAACCTCGTAGACAGGTGTAAATTATCTCAGGCGCAGGAGGATACATGGAGCTGGGCTTTGGCCCCAACGGGAGCTTACTCAACGAGCAAGGCGTACGCGGAACTAACAAAAGAGGTTGTTACAGAGGAGACGGGCACTAAAATTTAATATGCAAGCTTATGGAGGAATTATGCACCTCAAAGAGTAAAAACAATCGTGTGGAAGGCACTTAAAGGGAGTGAAGCGTGTGTGCGAAATTAGAGATGTTGTCTGTCGTGTTGGCACTGTCCAGACAACACTATGTAGCGGAAATTAAATTGCACGAAGTGAAAATGGAAGTATTCAAAATTTGCGTAGATTATAAAATAATCTACACTGTTCACTATATAAAAATATGTGAAACGACTACAACCTCTTAGAGGTGTACAATAACACTACGAAAGTGTAAATGATTTACTAGATTCTATGAAACTATCTCCCTCATAAATCTATGCATATAACCTAGTAAATAAGACTATGTTCAAACACACTATTATTCGGGTTTACAATAATGTGAAGAACTACAAGAAGAAACAATAATTTTTCTAACTAGAAGCGTATATAGCGTTCAATAGAGTAGTGATCGATTTCAACTTTTCTTCTTGTGTATCTTGTGTTGAGGTAGCTACTGTATTTATAGGCTTCATAGACGAACTGCCTTCAACTCCTATGATTATCACAACCGTGAGATCAAGCGGTTAAAAAACTTCTCTCCACCACTCCTTGAATGTAGGGACTTATTATATCATGTCCAATAACTTCTCACTCCCACGCAGTGGCATGACTTGGTGTTGCCCACGTCTTCTAACTACTCTGGGGACATTATTAGACAACAAATGTAAGATCGGAGTTAGTGAGAAAAGGAAGGGCAAATTCTGATGTTGCCATAAGTGTTGGGAACATTAATCACAACACTCGGTTGTTAGTGTTGGATCATTAAACAGAACACTTATATCAACATCAACAGGGAGGTTGGCCACGACATATAATTTAGCCAAGAAAGGAATTCCTATTTCGGTAGAGGAGTCGAGATGCCAGATGTGCGAGAACACTGCCGAAAGCAATACACATCTGTTGGTGGAATGCACATATGCTTCGAAAATTTGGAGGGAGATCTATTATTGGGCAAATGTTTTTATAGTGCCTCACAACAATATTAAGATTCATGCTATGCAATATGCAGAAGCTTTGGGAAACAGTAAGGAGAAAAAAGATTTTCATGTCAAGTGTATGGACGTGCGTCATTTGGGAGATTTGGAACACAAGAAACGAAGTGAGGTTCAAAGGAACGAGGTAAGAAATTAAGAAAGTGGTGGAGAAAATAAAGATTAGTGTGTGGAATTGGCTTGGAGGGAAGAATGCTTTGGTCCCTAACTCATCTCTATTGGCTTGGTTTTGCAACCCACTTTTGTGTATCATTAAGTAATATTTTCAGGTTTCCAAAATTTGTTACATAGATTTTAGGTAATACGTGTACATATATGGGTTGAGTACTGAAAGAATTCTGTCTCATCTAAAAGTCCGAACTTATAGAGAGGTGGGGAATTAATTCTTGTATATTAATTCCTAACACTCCCCCTCACTCGTGGGCCAGATTAACACCTCTTACCCTTTTTTTGGGGAGGAGGCCCATCGAGTGGACAATTTAAATGGGTGGAGTGCTTTCAACAGGAATCGAACCCAGGTCGTTTGTCTGGTTTGCTCTGATATCATGAAAGAATTATGTCTCATCTAAAAGTCCGAACTTGTAGAGAGGTGGGGAATTAATTCTTGTATATTAATTTCTAACAAGTACCCTTATATTCGTGGTTAATGAAACATCTTTTTATCGTTAAAAAAATGTATCTTATATCGAACATTTTCACTAGGCTTTGCGTAGGGGTGAAAATGGAACGGATCTAAATTCGGTCTCACATTGAACCCATCCCATATGGATCGAGTATAGATCCGGTTAACAGGTATAGAACGGATCGTGCATGATTTTTGCCAAACTTGCCCCGCCAACTATATACAGTGTACATGTTTTTATTTATATAAACTTATATGTATATTAATGTATACAGTATATATTTGTAAAAATATTTTATATATAATTTTTTAAGATAAAATGAATATGAAATGTTATTTTAAATAATTATATATTTAATTTAAATTGTGTAATATTAAAAAAAAATTAATTGTATACATTAAAATTAATTAAAAAAAATATGACGGATCTTCAAGCGCGGGACGTATCTGGGACATGGCATACCCGCCCCATTACCGTCTCTAGATTTGTGGGTCAATATTGCTAATCACTTGACACCACAAATCATTGTTGTCAACTTTAATACATCATTAAATTCTGGTAACTTGGTCTTTTAATCTTAGAAAAAAGAAAGTAATTAATAGTTCTCATTTCTAAATATTTTTGCTTAAAGAAAAATATTGTATTCAGTGGTGAGAGCTTTTAGCGTGTGACTTTGTATGTACATGTTTAATTGGGTGTGTAAATTAAGATAGAATATTGATTTACACCCTAGCAAATTAATCACATTATATGCTTAAAGTCTTGAAGGATAGATAATATAAGATAATTAATCGCATTATTAATTTAATTAATCGTTTCCGTGCATTAATTGCTTTCTTAACTTGCTTATATTCTCAACTATTTCTGCGGGTAAACTAAAAAGATAGACAAATTAATATTCACATATTGTCAATGAAGTATTCGAAGTAGCTCTTTTAACTTTTCAAACTTTACCCTTAATAATTTGTTTAATTAAACTACAACACAATTCGGTTTGTTGAAAAGTTTATTTGCGTTTGGAAATGACCAAAATGAATAGTTGCAAAGATCATTGATTGTTCAATGTGAATTTTCCCCAAGGAAAAAAGCGACGGAAAGGATATATATAAGAGAGAAATACAATTAATCTTATAAATAAAGAGCACGCTAATTATATCAAATATTTAAAACATGAAATAAGTTTAATGATGATAGTTTCTAAAAATTTATAAATCATAAGCTTGCATGGATACGGCTCTATCAAAAAATTGTAGTAGCAAATAGGTGATTTACTATAATGTCAAAGTAATATAACTATAAGGTCAAAAGTGTACTACTACAATTTAAAAAATATTCTAATAAATTCTTTCAAAAACTTAAGTGTTCATAATATTTTTAAATTTGTAGTAACATTTTTTTTTTTTGGTCTTGGAATAACACATTTTAACTCTATAATAGCATAAATATTGTGTTACTACTAGGCAAAAAAAAATATGTTATTACAAAAGTCAAAACATATTTTATTACTATAAGATCAAAATATTGTCACTAAACTTTACAAAGCCAAAAGTATATGATTACAAGTCAAAAAATATTTTGGTGAATACGCTCAAAAAGGAAGTGTTGAAAATATTTATTAACTTGTAGTAACATTTTTTGATCTTATGTAACATATTTTTGGTATTATAATAAAATTTTAAAAAAAAAATCCTAAAATTTAGGGTTCCGTCTAGTGCTCATCTCGAGCTATGTCAAGAACGAGGAAGCGATGCAACAATTGTAATTTGAAATAATGTATCCTTCTTTTGGTAGTGTTTCTTAACTTGTAAACTTGTTATGTTATACATACTCGATCCATTTGTTTTAAAAAAAATTATAAAATTGTCGTTTTTGTTATTTTATATATAATTAAGAAGCATAATTTTTTATAAATTTATTTTTCATTATTATTAAAGATGAAGAGAAAATGGAAGAAAATTAAAAGCAATGAAAAAAAATAAAAGGATAGTTATCAAGAAAAAAAGAAGAAAAAATAAATTAAATAAAAAATTATAAAAATTTATATAGGTGTAATTTAGGGAGAAATATAATAAAAATAGCTTAAAAGATTACTTTTAAAGTAGAATTCAATATCAAAAGCAACAATTTAAAAAAAAACGGAAGAGTAATAAATTAATAATGAAGAGATGGGCTTAGCAGCCCGTCAATAGGGGTGGAAATAGGTCGGGCCACCCGACAGGGGTCTACGGCCTGGCCTATTAAGGGTCTGGCCTAGCCTATTTATAATATGAGTCGGGCTAAGACTTTTTAAAAAGTCTATTTACTTAAGTAGGCCGGGCTTAGGCCTTATATAAGGCCTTATAAGTCTATCAGGCCGGCCTATTTAAAATTATGTGTTATATATATATATATATATATATAATTAATTGTAATAAATATTTATATATATTTTATAATAAAATAATTCTTAATCTATAATACTAACATTAATAGTAAATTAATACAAATTAAATATGTTTTTGTAATGAAACTATTTTTTAGTTTTTATTTGAATGTATTATTGTATTGCACTTATTTTGATCGTTAATTTATTTGTAATTTTAAATATTAAATTGCGTTTTTAAATTTTTGTATTGAATAAATTTTAAATAGACTTCTAACAGGCTCGTAGGCCTGGCCTGTTTACTAAAAAGGCGGCTCAAACCCATAAAAAAAAAGTCTATTATAGATAATAGGTCAGACTTAGGCTAATCTTTTTTAAATAGGTCTAGGCCTTTTTATACAAAGCCTGGCCTGACCTAGCCTATTTCCACCCCTACCCGTCAAAGCCCAAATATTTCCAAAATAGGCTTGAAAATACTATGCTCCACCCGTCAGACATGTCTAATTTTGTCCATACATTGAAAGACTATATATTAATGAAAAGATTAATAAATTAATCAATAAATTAATAATTATTCATTTCTATATAAATTAATATTTTATTAATTTATAATGAAATATTTCATTTATAAACACCTTTCAAACTTCCACTTAATTATTATGAAGGACTTAATTATTATACTCCCTCCATTCATCAAATGTAGTCCCATGAGGGTGGGGCACAAGTTTTAAGTAAAAGGTAGATAAAGTAAATAAGGTAAGGGTATTATATGGTATCGTGGGGTCCATTGTGAATAAAGTGATTGTTTGTAAATAGAGTTGATGGCAAATTGAGTAATTAAGTGATGGTTGAAGGGTGATAGTTTCCAAAAAGTGTATGGGACTACATTTAGTGGACAATGAATATAAGACAAATGAGATTACATTTCATGGACGGAGGGAGTATATGTTTCTTGTGTTCAATGTATCACTTTTATGGACATTAAACAATAATGTTGAGCTATGAAAAAAAAAACACCAGAAGTTTTTACTATGATAAGGAAAATTAGAGATGAGAATTAAGATGAAATTAATTTCAATAAAAAACAAAAGACAATTTGAGTCATTTTTTTTAGAAACCTTCATAAATTATTAATGTAGTAATATGTAAGTATATAAGGAATTATTAATTTATTTTTCATATGAGATCTATAGAAAGTCAAGGTCTTGTATAGACTCGATTCCTTATAAGGAATCGAGTTGACCAAAAGTCAAATTTTTTTTTTTTTTTTTGAAAAAAGTGTATATTAAAAAGTGTAAGTCATTATAACTAAAAAGTGCAACACAATATTATTGAAAAGTGTAAGTTGCTATAATTGAAAAATGCAACACAGTTTTTAATGAAAAGTGTAAGTCATTATAACTAAAAAGTACAACACAATATTACTGAAAAATGCATGTCTATATAACTAAAATGTGCAGTATAACATTACTAAAAAGTGTACGTCAATATAACTTAAAATATTATTTTAAAAAGTATAAGTCATTATAATTAAAAAGTGTGACAAAAAACTCAATTTTGGACTCAATTCCATAAGAGACCTACCCCTATACAAATTATAAAAAAATGCATTATCTCACTACAAAAAAAGGGCGTTTTAGAGACGGATTTACCGACGGATTTTTCGTCGGCCGCCGATGTTACTGACGGATTTGCCGACGGAAAGTCGGCCGTCCGCTTTTTCGTCGTCAGTATTTTTTACCGACGGATTTTTGAATTCCGTCGGCATTTCTGACGGATTTGCTGACGGATATTCCGTCGGAATTGCCGACGGAATTACCGAGGGATATTCCGTCGGTATTTCGGACAACCCGTTTAACAAACCGGGTCAACATTCCGTCGGTAAATCCGTCGGAAAGAATGGATTAAAATAATTATAAAATAAATTAGACTGAATTAAAATAATTATAAAAGAAATTAATTTTTGAAAAAATATTGATTTCGAAATTCACATGCCGACGGATTTTCCGTCGGCATTTGACCGACGGAATATCCGTCGGCAATTTACCGAGGGCATATCCGTCAGTAAAACAAAAAAATGAATAAAAAAAATATGATTTCGAAATTCACATATCGACGGAATATCCGTCGGCATTTGACCGACGGAATATCCGTTGGCATTTTACCGACGGAATATCCGTCAGTAAAACAAAATATTTATAAAAAAAATATGGGTGGCCGGGGAGCCCCGACCAGAATTTCATTTTCCGACCAGAATTTCATTTTCCGACCACAATTAATTGGCATTGGTTTGTCGAAATACTTTTTAAAATTACATGTACAACTACTTCCGAATTAAAACTACAACAAAAGTATACATTATTTTGAAAGAAAAATCTACTTGGACATAATCATCATTCACTAATCAGAATCAAGACCACCAAAAACTAAACCTATACTGAAATATATCATTAACACAACTATAACAAATATTTCTCACAATGATGAATACATAAAACACCAATTTCAGTCCAACAATATCTTCTCCCTAATTCCCAATAAGTAGCAAGAATTAATCAATGTAACTTGAAATTGAAAACTGTGTTAATCTAATATGAATAGATATCATTAAAATAAGATATTATGGGAGCTGTGGAAAAATAAAAATAACCAAACTAAGAATGAAACGACCTTCACCATGGAAACATCGAATTAGATGGATGACATTCACTTGGAAAACAAACTCCAATTTGGCGGAAGAAGCACCACCACGAATCGTATTCCGCCTCGCCGTACGCGGCAATCGCGACTCCCACGGAAATCGCGAGCATATTGGACATGGTGGAGGTTTTGTAACCGTCCTTTTTTAGCAGAATTCCGATTGAGTAAACGGCGACGGGCATTAGGGCTTTGAGCATTTGGATGAAGGAGACGGAGAGGGAGAGGGAGAGGGAGTAGAGGGCGCCGATTGGGACGACGGAGGAGAGGTCAGGGCGGCGGGTCAGGGCGGCGGGCTCCACGAGTTTGAAGATGCGGACGGCGGCGAAGGCGAGGGAGGAGCAGAAGGCCAGTTGTGGAGGGAGGCGAGGTGGGAGAGAGGCGAGTTCGGGAGAGAGTAAAATTTCGGAAATAAAACCCTAGGTTGAGGTTTTATATAAGGGTAAATACCGACGGATTATCCGTCGGTATTTTTCAAAAAGTAAATACCGACGGAAGGTGAATTCCGTCAGCATTTTGACGATTTTTTTTTTTTTTTTTTTTAATAATTCAATTTTTTCTATATATACTTACTAAATTACCAAAATATTTTTTTAAAAAATCACGAAATTCATTTCTTCCACATATATTAATAAATATATTGGTTGTGGCTTATATTTATAGTAAATTTAATTTTTATAATTTGTACCTAAATGATAAATAATTAATTAACTTTTATAAAATAAGAAATAAATACATTACATTAATTGAATTAATTTTCATCTTCATCGTCTTCATCCTCCTCTTCGTCCTTATCCTCCTCCTCCTCATCATCATCTTCCTCATCCTCATCCTCCTCCTCATCCTCATCTTCTTCATTCTCCTCTTCATCCTCATCTTCATTCTCCTCTTCATCCTCTTCTTCATCCCCCTCCTCTTCACCTTCAATTTCGATTAATTGGGGATTTGCAGCCGTCAAGGGTACAGAAAGATTGAAATTTCCCGTAAAATCTCATCAAACGAGGAATGATAGGAATGATAGGAAGGTAGTACATCTTCTTATATGGCACTTTCTTCTTTGTCTTCTTCGATTGACCACCAGGTCCCTTTCGACGTGCCTCTTTGTACCGGGGATGGCCACACAATCTACACATGTTCAGACTGCTATCTTCGTCACCCCAATATAACATGCAACCCTTCACACAACAATCAATCTTCTCAACCGGCAAACCAACATTCTTCAACATTTGTTTGCTTTGATGAAACGTCGTAGGCACCTTATTATTTTGAGGACAAATTTCACTGCATAACTGTGTCACTTGCTCATATGCCCTGTTAGAAAGCTTGTTCTCGGTCTTAATGTTCATGAGTCGTGCATTAAATGACAACTGTGAGTGAGATTCACAACCCGGATATAAATCTTCTTCGACTAATTTGAGCATCTCATAAAACCGAAATGCCTCATTCGTCGGCTCCTCTTCCATGTTTGAAAAACCAGCTTCCCTGATCATTGTTTGATACATATTCGGTTCTTCGTCCCCAAACTATTGTTCTTCGTCCCCAAACTGTTGTTCTTCGTCCCCAAACTGTTGTTCTTCGTCCCCAAAATGTTGTTCTTCGTCCCCAAACTGTTGTTCTTCGTCCCCAAACCGTTGTTCTACCTCGTTACTAGTGCCAACATGATCGAAATTTGCTTCAAGTTGATAGATTCCAGTAGTGTAATAGTAAAACACTTCATCAAATCTATAAGGCCAACGTGTTTCGCCATGACTAGTCCAATTATAATAATTATCAACGAAACCATTCTTCACAATATGCACTAGGACCTCATCAATCTCTTTATATTGCTTATTCTGACATTTCTTAGCATTACACGGACACCTAATGCAATTTCCACTCATGTAATGTGGCTGGCTTTTTGCAAATTCAACAAATAACACGAGTTCATTATAAAATTCCACATTCACATTTCCTCTAATCATTCTAGGAGTACAATACATCCAACGACGATCAGGCAAATCCATCTGCTAAACATTTAAGTGGAGCAACACATTACTAAACTAAACTTATAATAAATTCAAACAAAACTTATTATATATATAACACATGTAATTACATTATATTGAATTTTATATATAGAGTAAATTAATAATGGTAGAAAATGTACCGTAATTTGATGTTTCTGAATACCCGAGCATGAGCATAAAAAAATTAGGCAGTAGAAAGTTTGAGTGTAAATTTGCAATACGAAAGTGAAGTGGAAAAAAAGAAAGTTTTAGGGAAACATTTCCCGACGGAAATGCCGACGGACTTAACTTTCCGTCGGCATTTCACCCGCCCAAATTTCCGTCGGTCAAGATAAATGCCGACGGATATTCCGTCGGCATTTATCAAATGGTGAATTCCGACGGAAACTTAATTCCGTCGGCATTTCACCGCCCAAAAATTTCGTCAGTTTAGATAAATGCCGACGGATTATCCGTCGGCATTTATCAAATGGTGAATTCCGACGGAATCTTAATTCCGTCGGCATTTGGCGTGTTATTATTTTTTTTTTTTATTAATTAATTCAATTTTTTGTATATATAGCAACAACACAAAGCTCACACACACCATATTCGATTTTTTCTATTTTGCAAAGAAATATCATGTCTTCTTCATCTTCTATTCGATTTCAGCAAGGCGTTGTTTGTTATTGTGGAAAGGCATGTCGTACATATGCTTCTAAACAACCTAGAAGTAAAGGGAGGATATTTCATAATTGTCCTGACTCCCTAAGTGATGGTTGTGGTGGTGGATGTGGTTTCTTTGTATGGGCTGATACTCTAGAAAACTGTGGTGTTGACAAGAATCAAGGATCTAATCAAAGTGACCAAGAAACTGAAGACATGAAGAAAATGACTCAAGAGATGAAGAAATTGGTTACAGAAATCAAGAATTTGGCTGAAGAAATCAAGGATTTAATCAAAGTGAACAAAATCATTTTGATTGTGCTAGTTCTCATGGTTGCATCTACCACCTTCAAGTGGTTTGGTTAAATATATGTATAATGCACTCTATATGAGGCTATTTTAATTTGTACTAAAATGCACTCTTCAAGTGGTTTAAATCTATATCTAGAATGCACTCTAAATGAGATTATTTTGTACTCAATGAAACAAATGAATGCACCCTATTTTCATCTATACACCAATAAACTACACAAATAAACTGCAATATATAGTTCAACATATTTTTCAACATAAACATAAATATATACATAAAGATAAATAAGTTCAACAGAAAATTAAATAAGTTCAACAGAAAATTAAATAAGTTCAACAGAAAAATAAATTAGTTCAACACAAAATTAAATTGTTCAAATTGTTCAACCATTATAGTTGCCAGGATAGTTGCCAGGATAGTTGCCAGTGCCCGGAAAGTTAAAATATTGTTCCACATCCTCATTCAAGTTGACGTTGCCACCGTCGGCCTGACCTGCATCTTGACCTGCAGCTTGATCTGGAGCTGGACCTGGAGCTGGAGCTGGCGGTGGTTGCCCCATCGTCTGTTGATAGATGGCCTCGATCTGCTCAGCAGACATCCCCAACGTCCGACCCGCATTGGTACTCCATGTGCGGAAGTAGTTCTCGAACGTTGCCATGAAGTTCGGATCCGGGACGGGAGTGGAGGATACGGACGGCTGCGATGCACTCCGGGCCGACCGACCACTTGGTGTCCTCACGGCGCTGCTCATCCCACCAAGGCCAAGGACCCTTCCCTTCCTGGTCGGGGCAACGTCAAGGTAACACTGGTCCACGTCAACAGCCGGAGGGGTACCACTGCTTCCGGATTCAGCAGTAGTCGTGGCGGTGGCTTGCGTCTCGGCCTCTTCAATCCTCTGTCGGACGCTCAACTACATAATTAAAAAATTAAAATTAATTTAATTATCTATATATATATATATATATATATAATGTAATTAATACATAAATTTAATTAAACTTACGTGGAGGTCAGTAGTGCGCCCGTAGGTGGACGTCTGTGTATCGGTATTAAACGGATGAAGAAGACTTATCCGATCCAAGTGGGTGTGTGGACGTCCAGTCTCCCGCTCCTATTACGTATCAAATAAACATATGCAAATTAATTTAGATAACTAATATAAAATAATTAACTATAATTATTTAATTTTTAAAAATTAATGAAAACTTACGATAGCAAGTGATTGCTCGAGGACGGACCGAGCTCCCCCCCGATGCACTGCCATCCCGCCTCCAACGTTGGTTCTGCGGTTGGCCCGAGCTTTGTCACACTTCTCTTGGTAAGCCTGGTCCATCCACTTCTCAACCAACGACTCCCACAGGTCAACACCGTCCTCGTCTTGCCCCAGAACACGATTCACGTCACGATCACGCCAGGCCGTTCTCCAGTCGTACATCATGTTCGTGTACCGAGTAGAACAAAGATTGTACCACTTCTCGTAAATAGCGGCGTCCGAGTAGATCGCCGTATCCCAACGGACCTTTTTCTATACAAATAAATATTCAACATATTTATCAAATAATATGAATAATTAGTTATTTAATAAACTTTAAATGTTGTAATTATATACCTGGAACTCGTCGAAATATTCATCCTTTTTAGATTGTGGCACCTTCGACCAAGTGATAGCACCCTTAGAAATCTTGCAATCCTTAAAGGATTTTGTGCACATCCTGGACACCTCATTACCGGGCACCAACCTGTAAAATTATTAACAAATTTATAAACTAACACATTATAAATAAATAAATAAAGTTAATCGTTATTGAATCTCATCAAACATTAGAATTATTGACTTACGCTCCTGAAACGATGTCAATCTCTTTCCTTTTGTCTCGAACAGGATGCTGACGAGAAGAGGATGACGAACCAACCGACATCGTAGTCGTCGGCGGCGGCGGCGGCGACGACACTGCCACAGGAGGAGGAGGAGGAGCCGTCACAGGAACTTCTTCATTCCGAGACCTCCTTGAACGTGACCAAAATGACGACCTACGACGTGAACCCGAACCCTGATTCGGTACTTGTTCACTCATCTGTTTCAATCAATAAAAAATACATAATTTTACTAATTATCAATTTAATGAACATATTGTTAATTTAAAATTTTTACTAATATAGCATATTCCTAATTTAATCAACATATTCCTAATTCAAATCAAAACAATATATATATAACCTAATTACAACGTGATACCACCGTCGAACCATCTAATTAACTAATAATTTAAACAATTGATTGAAACATGCATCACCTACATTAAAAATATTTCTAAATTAACATATTCCTAAATTAATAAATCTAAACATAATTAAAATAATACTTTTCTAATTGGAGTTTTCTAATTATCAATTTAATGAACATATTCCTAATTTAATTTTTTTACTAATATAGCATATTCCTAATTTAATTAATCAACATATTCCTAATTTAATCAACAATAACCTAATTTAATCATTATTTTTCTACCTAACTTAATCAATAATAAAAAATTGATCATATATATTCCTAAATTAACAAACCTAAAACTAATTAAAATAATAATTTTCTAATTGGGTCAATAATTATCAATTTAATGAACATATTCCTAATTTAAAATTTGTACTAATATAGCGTATTCCTAATTTAATCAACATATTCCTAATTACAACGTGATCCAACGGTCGAACCACTATATCTAAACTAATTTAAACAATTGATTCAAACATGCACTACCTACATTAAAAATATTCTATATCAAAATTACACAATTAAATTAAACTAGTAATTAACTATATAACAATTAATTAATGTATACATATAACAATTAATTAATTAATTAACCTTAAAAAACTACTCGATCTATCAAAATTATTCTTAATCAACAAATTAAATTAACTAACGTACGTACTAACATGATCATAATATTTTAACAACTAACTAAATCAATATAACATGCAAATCAACATTAAATTATTCATATTTACATATATCCATGCATAAACATATATAAGTATTAAAACTAAGTAATAGAACTAATTAAGAAAACGTACCGTATCAATGTAATCGAAGAAATTTGCTTCAATGGCCAAGTCCTCGTCTTCGTCTTCCCCACCGAATCCTCACGCACGCCCCTTTTTTTTTCTCTAAAACGAGAATCTGATTGATTTGAGGTTTGAGGCCCTTATATATTAAAAAAAAAAAAAGAAATACCGACGGATATTCCGTCGGTATTTCCCTCGGTAACCGCCGACTTTAAAGCCAACGGTTACCTTATTGGAAAACGAGGCGGTGCGAAATCAACATGCCATTTGCTGACGGATACAAATTTCAAAACATCCGTCAGCATTTTCCCTCGGTAAATGCTGACGGAACGGAAATTCATCAGCATTGATGTTGACTTTTCAATCCGTCAGCATTCCGTCAGCATATCCGTCGGAAATGCTGACGGACTAAAATCCGTCAGCATGTGTCCGTCCCAAAAGCGCGCGTTTTTTGTAGTGTCTTATAATTTGCTAGCGCCAAAAATATTAGTAATATTTTTAGAGAGCTTATTAAATAATCGGATATTAATTTATCAAATTTATTCGGTATTTATTGTAAATATTGTGTTATGCGTAAATGAGACGTGTTAGCTTATAATCTTCCCATTTTGCTATTTTGGTTCGTCCGTTTAAAAGTTTTTCATATTATTTTTAGTAAATGTCATTTAATTTTTAATTCTTACACCTCACTTTATATCTTACTTTTTCTCTTTATCCCCTCTCTCTCAATTCACATCACGTATATTATATCTATAATTTAATCACGTTTCTTAATCAATGTGATCAAAAGTAATCGATAAAAAACTTATAGATGGACGAAGAGAGTATTTATATGACTCAGAAACCCAACTCTACTCGTGGAGAAACCCTTTTTAATTTAGCAAATAATTAGTATGCTAATTAAGACTTAAGAGAAACTATAATTACTTATGATTTATAAGCTCGTGGACTTATAAAATCGGATAGTAAAAGTTTTAAAGCAATGTTTTCAACTGGGAATTCGGCCCGAAATTAGTCTGATACTTCTTAAAATTTTGTTTTATGGTCGAACAGGCCAAAATTGAAAAAAATCGAAAAAACCTGTCAAACCTCATTTTACTTAAAAATTATTAAATTATATATTCTTCTTCTACATTTTATATTTGACTTGAATTGTTTTGAGTTTTTTTTTACTATTGTGTTACTTTATGAATTTACTGTATTTATTTTAATATAAATTTTATAAATGCATATATTTTTTGAATGTAACATAAAAAAATAGATATGAATAATTTTAATGGTTGAAATTTTATAAGTGCCCACTCCAGCTTGGTCAGTCGATATAATAAATTAATTTGATTCAACATCAATTTTTTAGTAAATCTCTAGTTTACCAGGTTCACGTAAACTTTGTTATTCAAAAAATATTGTTAGATATTGAACTAATTATATTGTTAAGCATTTAAAAAAATGTCTGAGTTTAGGTGTTATCATAAAATCACTACAGTGATATTTTTTACATGTTTTTTTTTTAAGCGGCAAATATATTATTTACGAGTATCAAGAATATCCGAAAACAAGACGATCACAACTAAATAAAACAAAGCACCATAACTAGTAAACTATAGATTAGCTAATACATAAAATTGGTTTTGTCTCCCAATTTGTTAAAGAGCACCAGTCACTTAACATATTACTTGCCTTTAACCATTTAAATGCCTCCCAACAATATCTTCCTCTCCAACTTTTAACTCCTTTAAACGTTGTGTTGTTTCTATGTCTCAAATGATCCACATTGAACAGTGCCAGATTACCCTCCATATGTCCTTCCAATTTTACATGTTAAAAATGGTAATCCCTTTATATCATAATAATTTGTACACTTTTTTTATTTACACATTCCAAAATAATGTGTATATACTTAAAGATTGAATTTTTTTCATAAACTTCTTTCTTACAATATTCAAAATTTTACACAAAATGTCATTACTTTTGAGTCTACACCTATACACTATCCAACTCATTTATTTATTTTATACATAAAAATTTATAAAATCACCTCTAAAAATATAAAAATCATACACACTTTTTTACAATATTCTTATTTGTGTGCTCAAAAGTTGATACTCCAAATTAAGGTGAAACGGATGAAGTATTACTTTATACCCCGGTATTATCATATTAATCGTAAAACTTTTAATTAAACTATGTTTATTAAAGTAATTTTTTTTTTAATATGCACGAATAGCTCTCCAACCAACTCGATGAATTAACTTAGAAAAGGAAACAATGTCAAATCAACCAACCAACCAACCAAAAGTTATGCATAATAATATATAAATGTACATTCCATGCGATAAAATGCCTTCGTAAAGTGTTTAGGGCTCATAATTAAACTCTAGCTGCTACTCTTTCTTTTCTTAAAAAATTATTCATTTTGTTATTTTTTTATTCGATCGAAAGTTACAGTTTTCCTTTTTTAAACAAAACTCAGTATTTATCCCTCTACTTTTTTCTTCTTTTTTTTCTTTCTTAATCTTTTCTATTTCATACTTCTACTGTTAAATTTGTGTATATTCAACTCAATTTGCAATGTGTAGTATGTACAATATATATAGAGGGAGACTCACATTCTAGAGTCTTCCATCTAACTAACTAACAACTATTAGTTAGTGAAAACTACTCTTCTTCTAGAACCTACATTAGTAAGGTATGTGTGTGTGTTGCTGCATTCCATGCTGTAACATTATCTGCAACATTATACTTCAACATGCCCCGGAAGAATTTGGACAACCCTTGTTAAGAAAGGGCAAACCAGCTGCAGAGATGAGAGAATCGAGCTGGGGCAAGTGGTTTTGTTAGGAGATCAGCTGGTTGATCATCAGAAGAAATGAAGCGAATGTCAAGAAAACCAGCCTGCACCTTTTCCCTTAGAAAGTGAACATCAACTTCGATATGCTTTGTACGAGAGTGAAATGCTGGGCTGAATGCAAGAGTGATAGCCCCTTGGTTGTCACACCACAACAAGCCAGGAGTGGAGATGGGAATGTGTAGCTCTTTGCATAGGCTAGCAATCCACATAATGTCCGTAGTAGCAAGAGCTAGAGCTCGATATTCAGCCTCAGTGCTGCTGCGTGCAACCACAGATTGTTTTCTAGAACTCCAAGAGATCAAGTTCTTGCCAAGTGTGATGCAGAATCCTGAAGTACTCCGTCGATCATCAATGCTAGAAGCATAATCCGCATCCACGAACCCCTGCAACCTGTAATCTAAAACTGGAAAAAAAGAGATACCATGAGTAAGGGAGCCTTTAAAATATCTAAGAACTCTCTTACAGGCTTTCCATTGATTTTGTGTGGGGTTTTGCAAAAACTGAGACAACTTGTTCACACTAAAGGATATATCAGGTCTGGTGAGGGTTAGATACTGAAGTGCTCCAACAATACTTCTGTAGAGTGTTGGATTTTCAAAAAGAGGGCTATCTGATCTCCTCAATCAAATCAGATTCGATCCTTTTCTTCCGCTACTCTCTGATCTATCCAGCCTATTTCACATGGCAAATCAATCTAATTCAGCTCGATTCTCTCATCTCTGCAGCTGGTTTGCCCTTTCTTAACAAGGGTGGTCCAAATTCTTCCGGGGCATGTTGAAGTATAATGTTGCAGATAATGTTACAGGTATGAAGATGTGAAGAAGATATGAAGATGTGAAGAAGATATGAAGATGAATGAAGAACACAGCAGTTATGCTATGAACAAGACGGTTACGGGTATGAAGATGTGAAGAATGTATGAGGAACTCGATGAAGATGAAGTGGAGAACAGAAAGTGTGAGAAGAAGAGTAGGATTTGTAAAACCGAAAACAAAATCATGGAGTAGGCCTCATGATACCATGTTAAATTTGTGTATATTCAACTCAATTTGCAATGTGTAGTATGTACAATATATATAGAGGGAGACTCACATTCTAGAGTCTTTCATCTAACTAACTAACAACTATTAGTTAGTGAAAACTACTCTTCTTCTAGAACCTACATTAGTAAGGTATGTGTGTGTGTGTTGCTGCATTCCATGCTGTAACATTATCTGCAACATTATACTTCAACTTCTATTTATTTAATTTTTCTCCTATCTTTTTTTACTTCAATAACTAACTCATTACAAATATATTTTTAATCAATGTCCAAAAATATTACTGTGCTGGGCTCGAAAAAAAAGAAATATATATATATATATATATATATATATATATATATATATTACTGTGTTTGTAATATAGAAATAAGACTTGACAATCATTCTTTAGTATTTAATTAATTTGGTAGCAGCCACCCTAACTACTCCTTTTTCTTGAGCGGAGACTTTGCACGACTAAATTTATACTTATATAAACATGTGAAATTCTTAATTAGACCGTGTTTGACATGACTTTCATGCATTCCTAATTTTTGTTACAATACATGGAAAATTATGTGCGTAATTAACTTCTGATTTTTATGTTGAACAAGCTTAAATAAAATATTATTGTACATTTGTACTACAAGACTAGTATTTTCATTTATCTTTTTATAGATGATTAAATGATCTTGAATATATTTGTCTGAAAATTGATGAAATAATGTGATTTGAAAACTAACAATTACTCCGTATAAGATAAATATTGTCGATATATTATATATAGTGTTCGATTAGAATTATATTGATAATTGTCACGAGAGTGATACGTATAAGATCAGCGATTCTTCTAACAAAATAGTGAAAAATGTTTCTTAAATTTTGAAAATATGATTGAATCAGCCTAAAATTACAAATGTTACTTTCTTCTTCCTTCCAACTGCCCCTTTTTTGCAACATCCATGGTCTATTTTTTCTCAATGTTTCCAGATTCTTTTTAGCTAACAAAATTAGGCTCATAATTTTTTTATTTTTTTTTTTGCAATTTTAGGTCAAATTAGCCCAATCAACCCAATTTCGAGCTGATTTTGCACGTGGGCCCATTTTTTCGGGCCAAACTTTGGGAGATAGTAAAAACCGACAAAAGAGGACTATAACTTTTTTTTTTTTGCAATTTCAGATCCAATATAAATATATAATTTTTAAATCTACTCTAGCCCATATTCTCTTCCTCAATTAGATTCATATTGTCTCATGTTCTATATTATTTTAAACTAGTGTAACACCCGCATTTTACGCGGGGTTGAAATAAATTTATAATATATTAATTAATTGAGAAAGTAACATTTAATATTGATTTATAAATTTGTTATTCTAATAAAAGATAAAAAATATTTTAACAAAATAGATTACATCATGTGTATATTTATATATATTATATAAATAAAATAATAATAAAATAGAGTATTCAAATTTTATTTATAATATAAATTAATATAAGAAATTAAATATAAGGAAAGTATGAAAGGGAAGAAATGTATATGAGTTAACGTTTATGAGATTCCTATCTTAATTGCATAAATTATGAAACAGTTAATTTAAAAATATGTGATTAAAATACTTATGATAATAAATTAAAGAAAATGTAGATGAGTTAATGATTAGTGCATGGTATTAGAAAACTATGTACATATTTAACTAAGCATTACTGATTAAGTAATACATGAAGTTAGCAATTTATTTTTTTTCTAATAATTACTTATAAATATCTAAATTACTTAAAATAGATAAACATGAAAAAATTAAAAAAATACCCGTAAACTTTTAAAAATTAAATTAAAAAATTGTAGATGTAATAATTTATTATGAATTAGATAACATTATTTATGTTTAAAGAAATAAATATATACTACATATGAATTATAGTGAATTGAAAAGAACAAAATATTATAATTTGATATGATAAATTTTCAATTCTTGATTAAAAAGATTCTCACAATTTTTAAATATAAAGATATATAGTTTAACTTAGTACTCCGTACATTTTAAATTGTATTTACATAAATAATGCTTATAAATTTAATTGAAGGAAAAAAATTCATAGATTTATTATTGAGAGGATTATATTAAACATTAATTACAAAAATTCGATCAAACATTTTTCAGTATTCGTATATAAACTATTCGATTTAAAATTTTATGGAAAAAATTTGTATAATATTTTAAAATAATATGGGACATGAGGCAATATGGATCTAATTGAAGAAGTGAATATGAGTTAGCGTAGATTTTAAAAATTATGGAGTATATATTTATATTGGGCTTAAAATTGTAGAAAAAAAAAGTTACAGTCCTCTTTTTGCCATAAATAAAGTTGTGTTCCTTGTTTTGTTACTTTCCAAAGTGACCCGAAAAAATGGGATTCAATAATCCCGAAAGGAAAAATCTTATATGCACCGTGTGCACAGATCCCTTTTCTGTGCACACGCTTTTTTGACCGTTTTTTCTACAAATTCTTCCCCCCTTCTTCTCTCTTCTCCTCTCTTCTCCTCTTCTCTCTTCTCCTCCGCAACCGCAGATCTGATGGTGGTGCTTTCCTTGCTGCGATTGCCGCTCCTACTGCCGTCGCACCGGAGAGCGTCGCCGAAGCATCGAAGGAGGTGAGTGCTCCTTCCGCCGCCGCTCCTACTGCCGTCGCACCGGAGATCGTCGCCGAAGCATCGAAGGAGGTGAGTGCTCCTTCCGCCGCCGCTCCTACTGCCGTCGCACCGGAGAGCGTCGTCGAAGCATCGAAGGAGGTGAGTGCTCCTTCCGCCGCCGCTCCTACTGCCGTCGCACCGGAGAGCGTCGCCGAAGCATCGAAGGAGGTGAGTGTTTTTGCTTTTTTTTTTATGTAGTTTCTTTCATTCTGTTTTTTTATTTCTTTTTGTACAAAACGATTTTGTTTAGGGCATTTATGATGCTCCATTCATTGTATATTTTGTTGTTTGTTTCCAACACATCATCACTTTTCAAGGCAGACTTTTCAAGGAGCTTTTGAGTGGAAGAAAAGAGGGAATATGAATTATTTATTTATTTTTTAAAAGTGGAAATTTTATTATTGAAAAGTGAGAATTTTTGTTATTGAAAAGTGGTAAATTTATTATTGAAAAGTGGTAGATATTTTAACTGAAAAGTGGTAGATATTTTAACTGAAAAATGTAATTTTTATTATTGAAAAGTGGTAGATATTATTAGTGAAAAGTGGAAATTTTGTTACTGAAAAGTGGTAAATATTATTAGTGAAAAGTGAAAATTTTGTTACTGAAAAGTGGTAAATATTATTAGTGAAAAGTGGAAATTTTGTTAATGAAAAGTGGTAAATATTATTAGTGAAAAGTGGAAATTTTGTTAGTGAAAAGTTATTTAAAAGAAAAAAATAGTAAAAAAACCGAGAAACCAGTCATAAGAGTCGAACCCATGACCTTATATTTATACTCTAGTAATAAGTATCTATGACCGCTTGGAGAATGTTTACTTTGTTATACAATTCTGTTTTTATTGGTACATAGAGGGTCTCCATGTGCATTAGTGTGCACATGCACCCTATGCACAGGAGACCAACTCATCCCGAAATTGGATTGATTTGGCTAATTTGACCTGAAATTGCAAAAAAAAAAAAAAAAGTTACGAGCCTAATTTTACTAGCCCGTAAAGTTGCGGTCCTCTTTTTACAAACTTTCTAAATTGGGTCCTGAGAAAATAATTTTTCCATTCATATGTAACACATGTTTTGTGTGCCTTTTATATACTATCTTCCTTTAGTTTTGCGCCATATTTTTTTTTAAAGATCAAATCGATTCGTAAAACCTATGAATTTTCTAACACTTAAATCTGCTAATATTACATGGGAAATATGTGAAATATTAATATTTCCTGGTTTTGAAAATTCTGCTTTAGGGAGCACGCCCTATATTAAGAAACAATTTAAAATTACTACAGTAATTATTATTTTATTATCAAACGCAAATCGTCTACTCGTTCAACCCAAGATAATTCCACGATCCAATAGTATTAATTAAGATTAATTAACTTGTTTCCCAATTCTCATGTATGTACACTATAATATTAATTAATCTGGATCTGTCTATTTATATAGCACACCTACCCTTCTAATTAAGCACACACAAACTTCATTTGCAGATTCATTAAATTAATAACTAATTAATTAGGTGCAATATGAAGAACAGAAATAATCTCTCCATCACTCCGGCAACTACGACAGGGTACGTAATAATTAATCCTTACACACACTTTCATTTGCATGGATTCCGATCTTCTACTATGCACGCTGTACGTGCATATTAGAATATCCAAATCCCGTTTCACCCATCTGAAAGATTCAGATGGATGATTCTTAGGTTAGGGGAGAATTGCAATTCTCCCCTAATTTCAACATGTTGACTTATACTGAATATTGTTTTAACATATGTTTTATAGGTTGGAATTGCAATCAGACACCTCATTGGACATCTCACAAAGCACAACTACTGCTGCAGATGCAGTTGCAGTTGCAGTTGCGGTCGCAGTGAGCCCTCCGACCACTGCAGCTGCAGTGATCCCTCCGACCACCATGGTGGGCGGAGTAAAGACGAGCGTCCACGTGACAGCCCTAGACGGAATAGTCAACGTAAACTCCCTCTTCACTATGGCCACCTTCATCGGCTTCTCCCTCACAATCCCGGAAAACGCAACGGCAGTTTCTCGGGCGGAATGCACGACGGGCAGGCGAACAATACGACAGCTGATCGTATTCGAAGTGATTTCGTTTAGTTTCTTCCTCTTCTCATCCCTCATAGCTCAGAGCCTGAAGCTGACCATCAACCTGCTCAACAATATGGATCCGGGTGACCCACACAAAGCGGATATCAACCCGAATCTCATACGATACGGACTGTTCGGGTCGGCCATCGGGTCGGTTATGGGGTGCACGTTCTTGATGCTTTCGATAGTGGATTTTCTTCGGGTCAAGTTGGGGGATTATAAATGTGGGGGCGAACCGGTTTATGCGCTGGTGACGCTGGTGTTATTTGTTGGACCGGGGCTTTTGATTTATATGGCTACTGCTGTATACGCTTCTTTCTTTATTGAAGTTACTAGTAAAAGTAGCACGCAGCAGCAGAAGCAAAGCTAATTTGCAATTGTTTTTTATTTATCTATTCCACTTTTCGTTTTCGTGTTTCACTTTACTGAATCTTTAATACGTGTCGTTTGACTTCATTATTATAAGACATTGATTAATTTTTGGCATGACACGTGTCAACAAACCAGTGAAACACTAAAACTAATCACATGTATTATTTCAAACATAAACCCCTCTTATTATCATGTTTTGGAAAATGTTTTATTTTCAGTGATTATTCCTCTTAAATTCGATCGCGGACTATAAAAATAGAAACTTGTTCCTAACTAGTACTCTCTCCATTTCATAATAACTTTCTCACCATTAAATAAATTTTTTTTTATAAATTTTACTTTTACAATATCTTTAATTTTATAAAAATGTCGTTACTTTTGAGTCCACACACATACTACAAAAGTAAACTACTAATTTATTTACTTTATACATAAATATTTATAAAATTGTCCCTTTAAACTTTACTCATTATTACAATTTATTAATATATGTGTTCATCTGTCTATAAAACTTATTATGGAACGGAAGACGGGGAGTAGTAAAAAATTATTAAAGGATTGAAATTCAATTAGAAAGAGTAGTAAAAAATTATTAAAGGATTGAAATTCAATTAGAAAGTCCCAATACATTAGGTAAGAATTTAGGGTGGTCCAATGTGATTTACTAGTTGCAAGTTGCATTAACACTATATTAAGTGTATCATCTTAACGTTTAGTGTCGGCTCGAGTACAATATATAATTAATAGCCATCGTCCCTTCATATATTACTACTATTTATATTCTCTTTTTGGAAACATAAAATTAAAGAATATATGTATCAAGGAGATCGACTGTAGGGTTAATTAATTACTTTCCTTCAATTGATTCTGTTTTATTATGTTGTTTTTGCTAGCTGATTGTCACTATGCTATATGACATGTTGGAATAATTAAAAATGATCAACTAAATTGTGATAAATACATCCTTTTTATCTTAATTAATCTTCCAATCATCCAGAATTCATTTGGTTGATCATGCTGGGTTTATAAAAGAAGTGTCTCTATTTCAAATTGGTTTGAAATTTAAGAAGTCTTAAACAAGTACGTACGCTTTAATCTTGAATTTGATTAAATCTTTTTTCATATTCTTTTTTAAAAGAGTTATGAGAAGGATGAGATCAATACTTGTAATAGTGTGGTGATGTCGAACTCACTACAAAGAATATGCCGGCGGTAAAGACTAAAGTAAAGGGCTAATAAATTGGAAATGACAAAGGTTAAATTACCCTCACCAATGACGAGGGCCTGCGGATAAATTTTAAAAAGGTAAAGTCTAGTATGCACTCGAGTGCATGTTATGCACCCTAGTGCATGTTGCACTTTTCACTTTTACTGACTTACACTTTTTGGTAAATGGTGTTGCACTTTTCAATTATTACTAAAAATATTATTATACAGTTTAATAATAATTGAAAAGTGCAACACCATTACCAAAGTGTAAGTCAGTAAAACTGAGAAGTGCAACATGGATTAGGGTGCATAACATGCACTCGAGTCCATAACAGACCAACCCTTTTAAAAAAGGCAATGGCTTGTGCTGGTTCGATTACCCTAATTCGCTTTTCGTGTTTCACTGATATTTCACTCTACTGAATTTTTAACACGTGTCGTCATCAATATTAATTATAGGACGTTGATTATTTTTTAATATGACACACGTCAATTATCATATAATGAAAAATTGAAATAGGTGACCTCATTCGTACTTGTATACTCTCATCAAAAAAACTAAAAAAATCATTCGTTGATTATCCAATTCACATGTCGGAAATTTGAGCTACACATATCAAGGAACATTCCTAATTTTCTACACGATTTTTTTATTTTTCACCGAATATTTTTATTGTTTTGACACTTTTACATTATATATATATATATATGTATATTTTTTTTGGATAGTTGTTAGATTTGTTTTTATATATATATATATTAGACCATGTATAGTTTTAATATAGTATATATATGTAGTTGTTATATATATATAGGGGGTGAGTCTTGCATGTGCACTCAATTTGACCGTTGGTTTTTATTTAATTTTTCTTTTCTTTTTTATAGTAAAAAAAATAAAAATTGATAGTTGCATTTTTTAATTTTAGTAACTTACATCTTTACATGGATATTTTCATTAAAAATTGTGATACTAACTTGTACTCCCTCCGTCCCACAATATCTTTCACACTTTCCTTTTTTGGACGTTTCACAATAACTTTCACACTCTTAAAATGAATTTTTTTTTTATAAACTCCACCCTCACAATATTCTCAATTTTACACAAATGTCATTACTTTTTCTCCACACATACACAAAAGTCAACTCATTTCTTTACTTTATACATAAAAGTTTACAAAATTACCCCGCAAAACTCCACTCATTATTACACTTTCTTAATATATGTGCCCATCTACATATGCAAATTAATATGGGACGGAGGGAGTATTTTTTAATAATATTGTGTTGCATTTTTCAGTTATAATAATTTACATTTTTTTATTAATATTTTGTTGCATTTTTCAGTTATACTGACTTACACTTTTCATTAAATTAAAAAATTGACTTGTACTTTTTAATAAATATTGTATTGCACTTTTCAGTTATAATAACTTATATTTTTCATTAATATTGTATTGCACTTTTTAGTTATATTGACTTGTACTTTTTAATAAATATTGTGTTGCACTTTTTAGTTATACTGACTTGTACTTTTTTTATTATAATAACTTACACTTTTCATAATATTTTTTAAAAAAAATTACCAAAAAATAAATAAATTAAAAGTTGACCACCGTCAAAGGTCAACTCGAGTGTATTTAAGTTCAACCCATATAGAAGTTCTATATAGAAGTTCTAAAAGAAATAAGCGAGGGTTAAAAGTTTAGAGGGCATGAATGAATAGACTTTTAAACCCAAAATAATTTTGCATGCAATAGCGAGATGTTGGGAAAATTATTTTTTTAGGACCGCAACTTAGGGGTGTTTGCAAAAAGAGGACCGTAACTTTGCGGGCTAGCAAAATTAGGCTCGTAACTTCTTTTTTTCGCAATTTCAGGTCAAATTAGTCCAATCAACCCAATTTCGGGCTGATTGAGGTCCATTGTTCGGGCCAAACTTATTTATGGCAAAAAGAGGACCGCAACTTTTTTTAATGCAATTTTAGGATCAATTAATATCCCAATTATAATAATTTGGAATTTTTTTTTCTTTGTGTCCCAACACAAATTCAATATTCATATTTTATAATTTTCTCATAATTTTACTTTTTTTTTCCTTTTAAAACAATTTTTTTAAGAGGTTTAAAATTGTCTCTAACCACTTCTTATACCACTCATCTTCCTCAATTTTTAACAATTTAAATTCTAAAAATCGTGTTTGTATTTTAATGCATTTTTTATAATCTTAAAAAAATAAAAAATAAAACTCTTTTTCATTCTTTTGGAGCTAAACTGGGTCTCACGAGGAATTTTTTTTAAAGTAAAATCAAATATAACTTTTATAATAAAATAAACTTTAAAATCTTAATTTTTAATTTTACTTTAAAAAAATGAATATCTTGTGTGAAATTGACTTTAATGAATGGGATTGAACTTTACTCTAGAGTTTGTATTTTACTTTATATATAGTCTTTATTTTAAAATACGATTTAAATAAGGTTATAATACTTTATAAAATTTATAAGTGTTAAAAATATGTATGAGTCCGTCTTATAATTTTTTTTGTCAAAATATTAATATAATAAATTATCTTCAATCTCGCGTGTTACGCGGGTCTTCCACTAGTAAATATATAATTTTTAAAATATACTCTAGTTTATATTCCCTTCATCAATTAGATTCATTCTCATGTCTTATATTATTTTAAAATATTATACAAATTTCTTCCATAAAATTTCGAATCGAATAGTTTAAATAAAAATACTGGAAAATGTTTGATAGAAATTTTGTAATTAATGTTTACTATAATCCTCTCAATAATAAATCTATGAATTTTTTTCCTTCAATAAAATTTATAAGCATTATTTATGTAAATAAAATCTAAAATGTACTAATTAAACATTTAAAAATTATATTTATATTTAAAAATTGTGACAATCTTTTTAATTAACAATTAAAAATTTATCATCCCAAATTATAATATTTTGTTCTTTTCAATTCACTATAATTTATATGTAGTATATATTTGTTTCTTTAAACATAAATAATGTTGTCTAATTCATAAAAAAATATTACATCTACAACTTTCAAATTTAATTTTTAAAAGTTTACGAATATTTTTTATTTATTTTGTCATGTTTCTTAAAATTGCATTAAAAAGTTACAGTCCTCTTTTTGCCATAAATAAGTTTGGCTCGAAAATGGGCTTCAATTAGCCCAAAATTGGGTTGATTGGGCTAATTTGTCCTGAAATTGAGAAAGAAAAAGTTACGGGCCTAATTTTGCCAGCCCGTAAAGTTACGGTCCTCTTTTTGCGAACTCCCCTAAGTTGCGGTCCTGAAAAAATAATTTTCCCGCGAGATGTTAGACTTAAGTAATAAGTCAATTGACAGATAAAGTTGTTAAGGGTGCGAGTGTAAACATGTGTACCATTAATAACCAACCCACTTACTGCTCAAAGACCTGGTAATTAGTTGGAAATCTATTAAATTGAGATGTGCGTTACATAAAGTGTGTAGAACCTTTAAGACAGATTTGACATAAAGTGTGTAGAACCTTTAAGACAGATTTGACGGTCTAAAACTCATTTTAATTTGATTACTTATAAAAACTCTTGATTAATTTTGATACAACAGAAACTGATTCAGCTGGTTTGATGCACAGCAATTTTGTAAAAATGACAGGTATAGAATGGATAACAGTTAATATCAAAGTTGTGAAAGTACAAAGATTTATAATGGTTTATAGACTCGACTCCAAGGTCCACTCTATACTCGAGTGTGAGTTAATTTCTTATATTTAATTAAGGACTTGTATTTTAAGTTCTAATAATAAAACTTGGATTAATCATTTCTCGAAAGTTTGATCCTTGATTAATGAACTAGTACACTTACAAAGTGTTTTTATACAACAACTACAAACTTAAAAGAATGAAGGTTGAAGTATGTTCCAACTAAAATTTCTTCAAACAAAAGCTTGAGCGAATTCTATCTATGCTAGGATATATATGAATTTATATGCTTAGACCATCTCCGACTGAACTCTATTTTAGAGTTAAAATTTAAAAATGGAGTTCCGTCTTCTTTCAACCGTACTCTATTTTTAAGATTTAAAATAGAGTTTTAAATAGTAAACATGAAGTTCACTATTCAAAACTCTATATTTTATATCTATTATTTTATTAATATTTACAATTATGTATTAAAATTTTATAAATAATTAGAGTTCTTTTATTAAATATAATTACAATTCTATTGTTATACTAATTTATAATATAATATAATTTTAGTTGTTTAAATTATTTTTTTTTGTGTATTATTATTACCAACAAAAAAATAACTTAAAATACATTAAAAGTATAAAACATACATTATATATTATACAACAACTACAAACTTAAAAGAATGAAGGTTGAAGTATGTTCCAACTAAAATTTCTTCAAACAAAAGCTTGAGCGAATTCTATCTATGCTAGGATATATATGAATTTATATGCTTAGATCATCTCCGACTGAACTCTATTTTAGAGTTAAAATTTAAAAATGGAGTTCCGTCTTCTTTCAACCGTACTCTATTTTTAAGATTTAAAATAGAGTTTTAAATAGTAAACATGAAGTTCACTATTCAAAACTCTATATTTTATATCTATTATTTTATTAATATTTACAATTATGTATTAAAATTTTATAAATAATTAGAGTTCTTTTATTAAATATAATTACAATTCTATTGTTATACTAATTTATAATATAATATAATTTTAGTTGTTTAAATTATTTTTTTTGTGTATTATTATTACCAACAAAAAAATAACTTAAAATACATTAAAAGTATAAAACATACATTATATATTAAATATGAAATACATTACATATTAAAACGGACATACATGCATTGTCTAGCTACGTACATATAACACCGACATATTAAAATAAGTGAATACAAACTGAAAAAAAAATACTCAGTCTATTTTAAACGTAGTGAGTGTAATTGTGTTGTACTCACATGTATCGTTTTAGGTCATTATGAGTTTCGTAATTTTATATTAATTTAAATAAAATTAATATTTGAAAATTACAAATTTATTTACATATTATGATTTTGATAATATGGTTGGAGAAGGTTTTTAAAATAGAGTATTAAAAAGTGTATTTTAGAGTTTAGAGACCTTCATTTTAGAGTTTGTGGTTGGAAATGGCCTTAGAGTATAAGTCTGAAACTGAGAGCTCGAAGGATTTGAAAGATAATTTGGGCTCTTGAAAATTCTTGAAAACTTATTGCGAACGTGCGTGTTAATCAGCTTTAGTGTATCTCGACTTGTAGAATTTTTGTGTTCTTCACAATGAAGTCTTTCTTGCATTTATAGAGAGATTTAAAACATATTCGTTGGAGAGCTATATTAAAATCTTAGTATTTTTATCTATGTATCTGTTGGGGAATTTGTATGGACCTACAATATATTTCTTGGGAGATGTACCTCAAATTTTCTCTATCTTTTAGGGTAAGACATTCTAACATTCTCAATATTTTGAAATCGTTTTCTTTGTTCATCTCAGATTTAAGTCAAGTCAATGACAGTTGTCATCATTCTATTAGTCCACATTATAAGATGTGTTCCAAAGAATATAAGATGACTTCTGAGCTTAGTTACTTTTCGTAATAATTTTAAGCTCAGGCTCCTTTGACATTTGTTGAGTTGACATCTAGTCTAAACATTCTTTTTTTCTTACTAAAAATTAAGCATAAGTTTTATCGGAATTTATCCACTTAACTTAGCTTAGTTAGCACAACTGCAGTTAACTAAACGGATGAGCTACTATGCATCAGTCAAATGCGACCCAATAAAAACTTTTAGGATTCATCCCAAATTCTAGTCAAGAAGAATCTTGTCCAGTCAATATCTACTCATTTTACGATGGCAGCCATCACTCTTATAGTTTTGGGGTAGAAACAACATCGTGGCTGAAAATTTGGGCCATCAAAAGTCTGTACTTTCTCCTAAAGACGAGTTTGGTAGGGTTCTTCAAGTCCTTATCAAGAACAACTGTATCTTCCAACTTCCTAAGAAAGAAGGTTTTTTTATTAATGGCAAAGTCATCCATCTTCACTTTGTGTGTTCGAAATTTGTAAATTTTCCTTATGGCTAAAGGCAGAATCTCGAACACGGTACCTCCGACCCTGCTAATCAGTTTTATGTCCTCATGAATCTAGTTGGTGTAGAAATCCAGCACATATTCCTCTATCAGATATAGAGGAAACATCAAGCATTAATGCTCGAGACCTGCAATCTCAAGAAGCTCGAGACCTGCAATCGGTTTCTTCATCATTAGTTTTGTTGACATAAAGGGTTATTTCGCAAACCAACTTTGACAACATCGTTGAAGGTAAAAAATAACTTTGGATGAAGACATAGTTAGTGCCAGGTATGGAATCGAAAGAGTGTACGAAAGTTTGAGAGTTAAAAATAAAAAATATGTAAGCGTAAAGAGGGAAAATATTACATTTCGTACAACTAGTATCACTTTTTAATAGAGAATGTTATATCACTTCTAAAAAAAATGTCATATAAAATGAATCATTTTTAAGATAATATGTACTCCTTCCTTCCCTAAATAAGTTTCCCACTTCTTTTTGTTGTTTTGTTTAAAAAATTAGTTTCTTTATTAATATAGAGTGGGGCCAGTCAGCTTACTTTTGCTGAAAAGTAAAGGGCAGTTTTGGAATTTTAGTAGAAGAAAAAATGTGTTTTACTTTTTGGCTAACTTTAATTAATCTGCAGCATTAATTTCAACCTGCACCCGAAAGAAATTAGTTGAAAACTTTTCCACCAATTCTGTCTACCCCAAAAAATTAAATTTCAGATTACATTAAATACACAATTCCCATCAAAAGCAAATTAGTATTCAAAAAGGAATTTAATGCAACATTGAATTCACTTTACTTATCTACAAACAAAATGGTAGGAATAAAAAGCCTAATTTAACAAAAGTGGAAATGAACAACACAGTTCAATTTCTATTTGCAAATAGCACCAATGGTAAACCAAAATGATGGAAGATTTAAGAGGCAGACAGAAGCTTTGGTGTCACAAGGAGAACAGTGGGCTCCTTCTGGGCTGCAGCAAAACGACAAATACAAGAAGGATTGTCAATATTTTTATGTTCAAAGAACAAGGTTGTATAAAATCCACCAGAATAATTCAAGTACCAACTCAAATGATCTTGGCAACTTCCATTTTTCAAAGGTCAACCATCAGGAGGTTAGCCAAACAAATCAAGGTTAGTAAAAGCACAGTTGGGAGATGGGTTTTACTAGGTCTAATCAAAACTCATTTCAATGTAATTAAGCCACACTTAAAAACACCCAACAAGTTACTTAGGTTGAAGTTCAGTTTGAGTTATTTGCACAATATTATACACATAGATGAGAATGGTTCAATCTCACAACTACACCAACTAAGGTATATTTGGCTAAAGGAAAGAAAGTCCACATAGAACAATTAAGTTAAAAAAGCACATTCCAAAAGCTATGTTTATGTGTGTTGTTGGAAGACCTTACTTTTCAAATGATGGGGAAGTTATTTTTTTATGAAAAAATTGGCATGTTCCGATTTACCAAGCAAGAAGGAGCAAAAAGAAACAGTAAGAATAAGTAAAAAGACACAATGGAGACAAAACTTATTGACTCAATAACCAAAGATATCATAAAGCACTGCCTGATTCACAAGGTAAACTCCCAAATACATATTTTTTTTATATACAATAAGTACATAAGCATGCATGTTCATCATTGAGTTTTAGTAAGTCTCCTAAAGTATTTATTACTTTGTGACATTACTATGTTCTCTATAACAATCTAGGGTTGTTTTGTAAGTCTCCTCACTGAATTTACAATTTTTTAATATCTAGTGGTGACTATAGCAAAATTTGTCACAGATTATACCTGTTATTAAGGGAAAATGGCCTTATAGACATTAATTATAATTCAACAAGATAATGTAAGACCCCACATAAGTAATGAGGATCCAAATTTTAGAACATCAGGAAGTTTGATGGTTTTAACATAGTTCTAATGCAACAACCAACTAACTCACCAACCACCAATTTTAATTGACCCGGGTTGGTTTAGAGCACTACAATCATTGTAGATGGAGACTGGTGCATACAATATTCAACAACTTGTTGAGTTGTTGCTGAATCATTTGACCGCATAGAACCTAGGAAGCTTAATAAAGTATTCTTAAGTCTACAACAATGTATGATTGAGATTATGAAGGTAAAATGACATAATAACTACAAAGTTCCACATATGGGAAATGATAGACTTGAGAGACAAGGGTTACTTCTAAAGGTTTTGGAAATGGATGAGATATTAGTTATAGAATGCATTGAATACTTGGTACAGGCTGGACTTGGTGGTGGTTCTACTTCTACATGTGGTCTGGGGGTCTTAATGGCAGACTTGTGCTACTAAGCACTAGTATGACAAACTATTTTTGCTCATTTTGGCAGTATGATGTGTTGGTCCTGAAAGGAGTATATAACAAGTGTATGGGGGGGGAGGAATACACTTGTATGCAAATCTTTTTCAAACTTTAATCAAATCAGGCTTCAGCAAGGTTGTCTTGGACAACTCTTCTGATATGAATGACTTTTAGAAGATACTCAAACTACTAAGTACTATTGAGTACTTAGTTGAATAACTATCTAAGTAAGTTATATGTGCGGAATTGTGGTTGGCCCTTTAGTTTAAACTCCTTTTAATTCTGAAATCTTTCTTAACACTTAATCTGTTTTCAGGGAACTTGTCCCAAAACAGTTTTGCACAGTCTTGAATGTATGTCTTTTAAGATCAGTTTGTGTGCTTGTGTATGTATGTGTTGTTTGTATGAAAGTACTTGAAAGTAAATCAACACAAGAGTTATAGTGGTTCAGAGACTCAAGCTCCTACACCCACTATCCCTGATTTAACAAGATAATTCCTTCACTCTTGGAATTAGCTTGTTTTATAGTGCCAAGGTACACTTGATCAACCACACCACTCCTTGGTGCCTTGATCCCTAGGAATTCAGAGTCATAGTACTCTCTCTCAACTCAGAACTGACTGTTCTTCTCTCAACAGTGAGTTTCTTACACTTCTACTACAACAACCTTCTATCTCTCTTTAGAAAGGTATAAGGGTTGATGTTGGTTCCAACAAGGTTGAGATATCCTATATAGTGAGATCAGTGTATAGGATAGGATATCTCTCTAAGCTTTGATTGATGTACAATGGAGTTCAGCTTAGGTTGAAGTGTTTCTGGAAACTAAGAATGTTTCTTAGAAAGCTTGAAGGCTTGGTGTTTCCTCTAGAATGCAGGATAGTTGGATCACTAGTTGGTTGCCTTCAATGGTTTCCACACTTCACGTATTTATAGAACAATTTGAGGTTATGTCCGTTGGAGAGACAGCCTCAAAGTGTCTATATTTGTCTTCCTTGAACTTTGCAACTGGAAGACAGTTTCTTGAAAGTGACATGTCCTTAATTTGGGAAGTAAACGGTTGTTAGCACTTTGTCTTGACTTTGAAGCACTCTTCTCAATGTCTGACTTGAAGATTCACTTGATCAAACATGGACATCACTTCTGATCATTGGTCCTGTGATAAGGACAACTTTCCTTATCAATTGGGCAACACTGCTTATTAGAATCAGCATACTTGGCTTATCAACAGTGTTGGCATATCTCGTTCAGATGACTTGGCTCTTTCCCTTTCATAGCATATCTCTTGATGTTCTTTGATCATTCATGGTTTCAGATCAGTAGCTTTGATCTAATCAGCACAGTTGGCCTTTAATTGGAATTGTTCTGGTTCAAGTGTGCTGAGACATCTCTGCTGGTTAAATCTTTTGAACATTGATATATATATATCAGTAGACTTGGTCTTGTTGATGCATTCCATTCAATTGTCCTTCAAAGAGGTTGATCTACTACTGAGCTGACTTGATCGGCACAGTTGTCCATTTAGGTACTTCAGCAGATTTGAGATCAATTTGATTCTGAGCTTTGAGGGGACTTGATTCTTGTAATCTTCTAAGCATGTGTTCCCTCTCAACTTGTGCATCTAAATATACTAAGAGCTGTCTAACATTCCAACTTCTCAACTAGCCTTAACTACATGTTTCAACATTCTTGAAACATGTTCATTTACATTTGACTTGTCTATTTGGCATGTCTAAATGGGTTTTGGTATCTTAATCAAAATTCTCATTTTGTTCCCAACATGATGTGTATGCTTACGACATAAACATAAGTTACTTTTGTTAAGTTGTAAACATTATATATTTTGTAATACACTGCAATTAATGTTGAAATATTTTGATCAAAACTGAATGTTATGATCTGAGAGATTGTTACTAATAAAAATAATAGCTACAAACTGAACTTTCCACAATATCCAAAAACAAGCCGTCAAAAACATCAAAATGCAGCACATAATTGTTCATTAAATTTTGAAACACCATCAAACAACTAAATACACAAAAATGGTCTACACAATAACAAATTAAATAGAGTAGATACAACAAAAGCAATACCTTTGTATTTAATTTCATTTATTTGTCTCAAATTCCAGTTTCTATGCCCAAAGAATCATTCACGCTTCAGACCACACAATAAATCATTTTAGAAAACACAAATAGAAAAAATGAAATGGAATGAACCTCTCATTTATTGGTTAAAAGGAACTGTGAGAGGCAAAAAAATTCAAGCATCACCAAGAAGGTCGTCTTCATATAAATTTCTTCAAGTCCGTCAATTGGTGGTTAGGTCACCAAATCACCATTCGGCCCAACCATCACAGATTCCTCCACCGTTTCATCTGCCTCCTCAAACCTGATATCAGAGAATACAGATTCAGGAACGAAGCTTTCAAAAGTGGGTACGTAGTCGGCCATGGAATCACCCAAGCATGAATCTTCGCCTGACATAACACAAATACAATAAGGCGAAAGAGTAGGATCATATGTCCCATCTGGAAACAAGACGAGAGTAAATGGAAAAAATGACTCGGTGAAAGTTTTTGAGAAGGGAGAGTTGATCGGTGAAGAAGGAGTGGACGACATAGGACCAGGGTTAGGGTTTGAGAGGTGGGCGGAGAAGACAATGGATCGAATTTGGTTGCTAGGGTTTCAAGAATTTTTATTGGTGTTTGGATTTTAACCAATAAGAAATGAATTGGATCTTAGGGCTTGCGATTTGGATTGTGGGTTGTGTGTTTGTTGGGTTTAGCACAATTTGTGGAGGGAGTGGTTATTATTAATTGGGTTGAGTTAGGGAGTAATTGGTGCACATTAATAAAATGGCCACAATTTAAGTGGAGTAATGAGTGAAATGTTTTGTAATTTTATGTGAATATGGAGGTTAAAGATTATGTGTAGTGGAGTGTTGTTTTTGCTATTTATGGAATGAGAAACTTATAGTGGAATGTTCATAAAAGGAAAGTGGAAAAACTTATAGTGGGACGGAGGGAGTATCATTTTAAGGTAAAACAATAATTAGTGATATGTTTTATCTTCAAAATGATACTCCTTACTTCTCGAAAAAAACTTTCACACTTTTTTTTTCGAACGTCTCGTAATAACTTTCGAATATCCACAAAAAAAATTTACCAAAAATTTCATTACTTTTAGTTTACACATATATACAATATTTCAACTAATTTATTTACTTTATATATAAAGATTTATATAATTATCCCAAAATTTTAATCATTTATTTTCTTATTTTGTGTCCTCCTTCCTATGAAAGCTTTTTTGAAAAGGTATATTGAAAAGTTTATAATGGTCGTATGGAACGGGATTCGTGAGAAGATTACAATTTTTTGGAATTAAAAACTGAATTTGTTTGTTTATTTTGAGAGAACAAATTAAATAGTCCCAAAATAGGCACTAATTCCAAATCATTAGCCTCCACCCACCAAATAATTTTATTTCATAGCAAATAAGTTAATCAAACGTAGAAACATTTATGCGAAAATGTTAAATAAAACAATTCAATTAATTTATCCATTTTGTAAGATAAAAAATGCTAAGGAAGCATGATATTTAACTACTTTATGTAATTCTTTAATCATATTTACTAGTGTATATTTACCTAATACTTAATACTCCAACAAAGAGTCTCTCCAAGTAATTAGTTGTTTAACAATTTTAGTCTAGTTGTCAGAAAATTCAAAATTTGGTCGGAGATTTTTTTTTTTTTTAAATCTTTGTATTCGGACCAATGACCTACTAATTAGGGGGACCAATTCCATTATTACATCATTCACATATGATTTTATATAAAATTACATTATGTCCTATCAAAACCTCAAAATAAATTCACACAATCACTATTCATCAGAATTTTGAAATTCAGGATTTTCCATCCTACATAATCTCAAATCAAACACCATAAATTTTAAGTTTTGAAAACACCTCCCCGTGAATCGTGATTTTAAAATTGTAAATTTCGTTTATTTCGGTCAATAATTTAAAGTGATTTACGACGAGACGTATACCATATATTCTCTTCATGTCGTTGAGCATGTCAATTTGGTTCATTTTTTGTGCCATTATGTATGATACAACAAATGTTCGACCATAATTAAATTTTCTCACTAAAAGTACCAAAATTGATTAAAGAAAGAGTAAAAATTTATTAACTGATCTTTAATGAGAAAAAATCACTTTTGGTCTCAAATTCGGAAAAGTTTACACATTTGGTCCCACCCACGTTAAATGTTGACGGAAAGACACACATGTGTGTCACGTGGTCGTTAGTGGTTAACTTTTGCTAAAAAACGAACGTATACCCTAACAAAACATCAAATCATGTCCAAAACCCTAAAACTCCCCCAAATAGAAAAAATCCCACATCTCACAAAATCCCCAAATCCGAAACACCACATTTCTGATTAATCGACGGCGAAATGTTGCGACAAAGGCATAAGATAAAGCTGGGAGTACCCCCATATTGTAAGTTTGTTTATTTCATTTTTATTTTATGTATTTTGTGAATGAATTTGTTTGCTCTTTCTTACAAACAACGCATTTGGTTCTATTTAGTTTTAAACGAACGCACTAAGTTGTATTTGCTTATAAATTCACTAAATGGGTGTTCATTTAGCTCGTACTTAGTCAATTTAGAAGGATTTTAGGTGGTTTTCGCCTATTTCTCATTAATTGTTAATGGGTGTTAATGGGTTTAGGGGTTTAGTTGAGTTCTTCAATTTTTCTTACAAGTATCCATATTTCTATTGTTTACTTCTTCTGCTCTTCTTTAATTGGAATTTTTTTTTCTCTACAGTTGATAATTATTATTATTTTTGTAAAATGTTTTTAGTTGCCATTGGAAAAAGACAATATTACACATTGTCATTGCAACATGGAGGAACAATCAGTCAAAATCTTCATGAAGATTTAGTGTATAATGGAGGAATAGTGGGTGTTTTTAATTTTGTAGATAGAAGAAAGTGTAGATTTGGGCTATATGGATAGGTTGTGTGAGTATCTAGGTTACATTTGGGATAAACAATATTATGGATTGAACAAAGAGGGGAAATTAAAGAAGGTTGAAGGTTTATTTGACATAGAGAGGTGTATTAATCTTGGTATTGAAACTAGGTTGTTCAAAATGTGTTTGGTTGGCAAAAAAACAGACACACTGGATGAAATTGAGGATTATTTAGGGGAGGCAGAGTTCTTCAGTGTGGTTCAGAAGGAGCCAGAGGTGTTCAGTGTGTTTGGGAAAGAACTAGAGGTGATTCTTGTGGTTGAGAATGAACCAGAAGTATTCAATTTGATTGAGAATGAGCCAGAGGTGTTCCATGTGGTACAGAAAGAGGCAGAAGAATTCAATTTGGTTGATATTGAGGTGCAAAATGAACAAGATAATATCAATGATGATGATGCACAAATTCGACACATATTGGAGGTAAAGAAAGAGCTAATGGATAATGAGCATACAATCAAAAAAGGAAAACAAAAATTGGATTATGATGGTGAGGATTTAGATTTGTCTTACTTTGATGAGAATTCAAATTTCATTGGTTAAGAGGACAGTGAGGATTATGAAGATATAATACATGATAAAAATGTTGATAATGAAGTTGAGTGGGTTGGTATTGATGAAGAGCAGTTTGATTCATCTAATGAGGGGGATGAAATTTACCAAGATAATGAATCTGATTTTGACAGTCTAGTGGAGTCTGATGATGAAGATAGACTGTTGGGATATTCATCCAGCCCCTAATCTAATTGCATTTTATAGTTTAAGTTTTGATGGCCAAAATCAGATCAGTAGAGTACAGGTTAGAAGAATAATTTGTAATCTAGAACTAAGTTTCCTAAGTTGTGTTATAAAGCTTAGAAGTATTGAAATATGTCTAAGTCTAGTCTGAGGAATCAGCTGTATAGATATCAGTTGATTACTCATCTGATTGATAACGCGCACTATACTCAAGACTTAAAGAGAAGAAGACTAGAAGATATTAGTGAAATCAGATCTAAAAGTTGTTGTATACCTTATAGACTGAAAGATCTATATGATAATCTGCATTCAAGTTTCAGAAGACAATTCAACAGATATGAGCTCGCCTGATCTTGTCTTAAGAAGCCTCAATAAACATTCAAGTCAAGCTCATCTGAAGAGTCAGATGACAGTTAGCATTTATGAATGAAACACCTTCACAAGTGTTAGTTCATTTATGATTAACTAAGTCAAAGGAAGAAGAGGCAACAATAACAGAAGACAAAGAGAATGTCGGACTAGCTCTAAATTGCTCAATCAGAAGACAAGACAGTTGTTCAACTACCAAGCTGATGTGGACCAATGACATATCAACACGAAGCTATGGAGTTGACTAAATATTAGGTCATACAGAGATATGCTAGATGAAGTACGGAGCATTTAATGCTCATTGCCTTTTGAGGAAATGTCGTACCAGGATATCTACAAGCAACTCTAACATGAAGATATCGACCATACTCAGAAGATTTGGTGCAACAGCTAGTTCTCACCAACGACTAGTTTTTGGAGCTCAAATCTCTCTATAAATACAACACTTGTTCTTTGGAACAAGGTACCGGAAACCATACAAACAAGAACTCTCTTTACGCATTCAACTGATATCAAGAACAGTCAGTTCCAGAAATATCTTAAGTGTTCGAGTTCGTTAGAGCCAGCAAAGTTTTCTAACCTTAGTGCTCTAAGTTTCCGATCCTAAGTCTACATAAAGAATCCAATCTTTAGTGCTTAAAACCAGTTGGTTATACACATACTTTTATATTTTGTATAAGACCCTTTAAAGGTTACTTGTTACCTAACCAACAAGTAGACCTGTAGCCTCAAATTGTAATTGAGGTTCTTGATCGAAAGTCTTATCTTGGGACTATAAAGTAGCAAGATAGTTAATTTCTCTATCTGATTAGAGAGAGTGGACGTAGGATATTGAGATTCGAACCACTATAAATACTTGTGTCTTTATTGCTTACTATACTATTCTGTATTCATATTCACACTGCTCATATTTGTTAAAGGCATAGATTTATCAAAGAGTCAAATACATCTAGTGTTTGTTTTCATAATCATTAGATATCAAATCAGTTGATAAACTTGCATTGTTTTAAAAAGTCATTCTTTAAAGAGGTTTTCATAAAATACACACGAGTCTAAACACGTAAGGCCTACACATTTCCGCACCTATAGCTTTTGAGATAGCTCTCAAACTGACCAGTTAAATTCAGTCGTCAGTAAGGTTGTTATATATCTTAATCTGCTATAATACACTTTCACACTCTACAGATCAGATCATCTTATTTGCATTCAGGCGATTCAGGCGATTGAGTATATAACTCATCTAATCGTCTCACACGAAAAAGTTTTGAACTTCTAGACAGTCTATTCACCCCCCTAGACTGTCACTATACTTGTTTTGGGATCAACATAAACCTTGTAGGCCAGATCTTATTTTCAGGAAATCTCATGTTGTCAAGCCATTTTTCTTCCTTGAGCAAATATGTGCCACCAAAAAGCTATTCAAAGATGCAATTACCTACCACAGTGTGCAAACAGGTAGGAGCTTGGCAATAACAAAGAATGATGGGAGGAGAATTTATGCAAGATGTAAGGTAGAAGGGTGTGATTGGCACATTAATGCACTGAATATTGCAGGTGAAGAAGCATTCCAAATTAGAAAATTCAATGCAGATCACACATAGGCTAGGAATTATCGTGTTCAGAATGTGAAATCTGGATGGTTGGCAACAAAGAAGTGGTTGAAATATCAAGCTATGAAGAAACTTGGGTGTTACATCTCTCACCACCAAGCATAGAGAGCTAAACAGAAAGTAGTGAAGGCAATTGAGGGTCAGATCACTGATCAATACACAAAATTGTGGGACTATTTGGCCACCTTAAAGGAAAAGAATCCTGGTTCAACAATCATAATGAAGATGGACCAAACACCTACTGGTAACAGATTCTCAAAGTTATATGTGTGTTTGAATGCACTGAAGGAGGATTTCAAAGCTGGATGCAAGCCATGGATTGGTGTTGATGGTTGTCACCTAAATGGGCTGCTCAAGGTGTGATGCTTACTGCATTTGGAATTGATCCAAATAATAACCCTTTTCCATTAGCATATGCAGTAGTTGGATCAGAAACTAAGGAGAACTAAGAATGGTTCTTAAGCTTGGTGAAGGAAGACCTAATTGTAGAAAGGGAAGATGGATACACCTTCATGTCAGATAAGCAAAAGGGTCTGATCCCAATTGATGCAGGGAAGCGTCTAATAAAATGTGAAGACCGTTGATTTCAATAACGAAATATCTGGATAAACACAATATCAATTAAGGATAAAACCTTAAGATTTCTTAATATATTTCTCAATGTTTGAAAATGCATTATACATCCTCTTTTTATAGGATTTTACAATAGAATAGTCAAAATTCTTAATGACAATAAAATAAATGGTCTTGAAACTTGACTTAATTAAATAGATTGCAGAAAATTAGAAAGAACTCTTCGTTTGCAGCTTCATTCTCCATCATTCTCACCCGGTTGAAAATGATTCGACCTCGAATCGCTACTAGCTTCATTCTCATTGTAATTGTACGAAGATAAGTTGGAACATCTTTGTACTCTTTTGGCCACAAAATAATAACAATTTGACATTCCGTCGCAAAAGCAGTGTGGTTTCCATCACCATAAGTAAATAACACAAAATAAATTTTTTCAACCCCTATCGTTGAGTCATGGATATTGGGATCAACATCCTCAATTGTAAAAATAATTTCATTCTCCTCGACAAAAATTGGGGGACCACTATAGCCTACGTCAATATCATCAACCAAAATATTGACAAACTCATTGAAAATGGGTGGTACATCATAACCACAAATGTCATCGGAATATTCATAAAAAATTGGTGGTCCATCCTAACCACCATCTTCATCAAAATATTCATCGAAAATTGGTGGTCCATCATAACCACAATCTTCAAAATATTCATCGAAAATTGGTGGTCCATCATAACCACAATTTTCATCAAAATGTTCATAAAAAATTGGAACCATCATTAAGAATCGTACCTGATCTCTGATTACCAACTGATACAGGGAAGCGTCTAATAAATCCACTGCAAATCTTGAACCATCAAAGACTATAATCTCATACTTGAAGTAATATGCCTTCACGGGGATACAATCCTTTGCAACATCCATTTCTTTATAAATAAGAGAAGTTATCACTACAACATAAAAGGGTCTAATATAATATATAAATGTAACATTTTTATGAATGTTACCTAGTGTAACACATTTTTTTATCACTTTTATAATGTTATTATTTATGTAACACGTTTGTAACACTTTCGTAATATGTAACACTTAAATGCAACACTTTTAATTAAGTAACATTTTTTATTTAACCCTTTGTTTGTATTAAGATCTGTAACACAAATTGGTAACATTTTTATTAAATAAGATTTTTAGATAACACTTTATATAATTAATATGTAACAAAAAAAAAAGTAGAATACTTGGTAACATCATAATTCATGAAAATCACTACTTGCATAAGTAATAAAAGCAAGTAAGGCCTAAAAACTAATAAAACTGTGTTTTTTCTTTTAAAAAAAAAAATTAAATCCCTCAAACATCATTATTGTTCCTAATTTAAAATTATTAGTAACAAACATCACCACTGAGAGTCTCCATGATGGGTGCGAATCCAATCTTATACTGCGGTGTCGTTCAGTGAAAATTTGTGTCGTTTTGTTCCTTTTTTTTTTCTAATTTGTTATTATGTAGTTTAATATAATATTTAAATTTAATTATTATTTTTTTCTTTATTATGTAATTTAATTTAGTTTTCTTTTCATTTTTTATTTAAATTTAATTTTTATTTGTTAATTATTAAAATACTACTCCACCAAGGCGAATGAGATATTTTATATAGGACATTGTGGTATTTTTGTTCACCAACTATCTTTGAGCAATTTCAGGAATTTCTCCACCAAGGCGAAAGAGATAATTGTGTTTCGTTTCTAAATTGACGGTTGTTTGCAGTATGAAAAAAAAAACTTCTAGGTAAGTCAAAATTGTAGATGAATTGAAAATTTGTACCGATCTTTTCATTTTTTTATTTAAATATAATTTTTATTTGTTAATTTAACACGCTTTGATGCTTTAAAAAAAACGGTTTTGATCCTTTCTCATCTCATTCTTGAAAAACAGTACTCTCCTTTACGCGGCTTGTCACTCTTTTTCGTCGATCGCCAGTCGTCACTCTTGTTCGCCGCTCCCAGTCGTTCACCGCCATCCATCAAGGTAAGCCCTAATCCCTAATTTTGTATTACAACCATAATTCATAATTTTGTATTCCAGACCTTATTCCTAATTTCACATCTCTTCAATTTTGTTGTGCTTGTCTTGTTCGTTGTTTCAATTTATGGGAAATTTGTTTTTAATTATTGTCGGGCCTAATTATGTGATGGTCAATTGTTTAAAATGTACACCTATTAATTGTTTGTGAAAATGGCGCTTAGAAATGATCTCGTACTTGAGTCAATTAATATATTATGTCAGTATTGTGTTCATCTGTGTTGTGGTACAGATGAAATAGCTGGAATTTTTTTATTTTTAATAATAATAATTCTCTGTTTGTTTATTTTCAAATTCCCACAAGTTTTTTTACCTTCCCAAATTCTCTCACATTTATCTTTATTCTTTTGAATTCTTGTCATCATATATTCTCTAATCCATTCTAACATAGTCAGTATAGGCTTGCTTCTTTCTTCTAAGATGGAAGAGTTGAAAATTTCACACATGTTGTTCACCAAAGTATCACATCTTGCAAATGTAGTGAAATGTGACCTTGACCACTGAGAATCTGGTTTCTCTTGAAGCCATTGAAAGCATCTAAAATCTATATCTCTTGATTTCCTCATAAATCTGTCAAAAGTTGAGATTGTTGTTGTTGTGGCTGCAAACCATAAAGCCTTCTTGAATGCATCACATTTGAATCCAGCCTTCTTCATATTCCCATGCAAGTGCCTAACACATAATCTATTCTCTACACCAGGTAACACCTTCTCAAAAGTTGGTGATGGAGAATGAATTGCTGCAAACGAAGAGTTCTTTCTAATTTTCTGCAATCTATTTAATTAAGTCAAGATTAATTTCAAGACCATTTATTTTATTATCATTAAGAATTTTGACTACTCTATTGTAAAATCCTATAAAAAGAGGATGTATAATGCATTTTCAAACATTGAGAAATATATTAAGAAATCTTAAGGTTTTATCCTTAATTGATATTGTGTTTATCCGGATATTTCGTTATTGAAATCAACGGTCTTCACATTCTTGATGGCCCACACTTGTGATTGCAGAAGATGAGAATTGTATGTGATATCTTGCAAGCATGTTGCAAGTGCAATCCTATCTCAGAACCATGATGTTGAGGATTATGTGAACCAATGATATTATGTTGCTACATACCAAGTTGTGTATCAACATTCAATTAGTCCCATGAATGGAGATGAGTTATGGTAAGAAAACAGGGTACATACCACCATTGCCTCCAAACTTTGGTAAAAAAAAAAAGAGGTAGGTCTTGCATGAATAGAAGAAAGAGGGCAGATGAAGGTGGAAATGGGACAAAGATGAAAGGTGTCCAAATAATGCCAAAGCAGAAGAGACAGAAGAGAGAGAGAGAGAGAGAGAGAGAGAGAGAGAGAGAGAGAGAGAGTAAAGGTGGACAGAGCAGTCCAAAGTAGAAAAGAAAGATTTGTTGCAAGTTTTGTAAGCAAGAAGACCACACAACAAAAACATATGAGTGGAAGCAATTTGCTGAAGATTTTTTGAAAGATGTTGAGGCAGAAGAAATGGCAAGGGGTGCTACAACAAGCATGGAAGAGAGGGTAATTCCTGAAGTACCTAGAGAAGGGACATCTCTTGAAGTGCCTAAAGAGATGACACAGACACAAAATATGTCTCCAATTGACACACAAGAAGACCATGAAGATAATGTAAGTATTTATTTCTATAATATTTTTTGTATTTATTTCAAAACTATTTTGGTATTTGAATAACTTTGTCATTGATTATTTATTAGGCACTGGTGCCAGAAGAGTGTGGTGATTTGATAAGGAATATTAGGTCAAGCACTAGGAAAGGGAGAAAGATGATGATAAGAGAAAAATTGATGTTTGGTTTTATGAGACTGTATATCATTTAATCTGTTTTATACTGTTTATTTAGGGAAAGAGAAAGATTGTATCCTCTTCTTCAAAGGGAAGACTTGGCAAGGTATGATCTCTATTAAGTACACATATTACATATATGAATAATTATTTAATTTAATCATGTGTGGTTTTAACATTATGCATAATAGTTGCAGAAGAAAGGGAATGGTGAAGATGTTGAAATCTCAAGCAATTCAAGTAGGATTAATGTCTTTTGATGGAGACACAAGTAGAACATCGCCACCATCTAACAGAATGGCTTTTAGTCCAAACACATTCATTGGATGTAATGTGAATGTGGGAGGCAGTGGTGGTTTAACAACTACTGAGGATGGAATGAGGGTGACAATTTCAGGAGGTAAGAAATATGTCACAATGTCTAGTTTAGTGGATGTTGCTAAAGAGAAAAGGATTAAAAGAAAGGGGAAGAAGAAAAATTAGTGTTTAAGAAATTGATATTTGGTATTAGTGTTTGGTTTTATTATGTTTTATGAGACTTTGTTTATTTTGTTTCTGTTATTTGGATTGATGTTTTGGTTTTATGAGACTATGTTGTTGTTTGGTATTTTTATGTTTAAAATTGGTGTATTGAACCATGTTTTGAGATACTCTGTTTTGGATTGTTATTCTGGATGTTATCTGGATTGGATCTTCATTTATGTTTTAAGATACTATGTTTTGTTATTTGAATTGTTGTTTGAATGCTTCTTCTTGTTTATGTGTATGGGATAACTCTATTTGATAGATAAACAACATTTCATTGAAAATTGCCTTGAAATAAGGTTGTTGTTGTGGTTACATTACATTACATGTATATAAGCAGAAACTTAGGAATAAATATTAGAAGCATAAACTTAGGATTACATTCACCCAATGAACTTGAACATCATGGGTAGAACATTGAATATTAGGGCAATGATAATAAAAAAAAGTCTCCTTCTTTAGTTGTTCAATTTGTTCAGCTTGAAAGGCTATATTTGATTCATGTTGGACAGATGTATCCTACAGCTTGTTTTGCTTGATTCAACTTTTTCATAAGGTCTTGGTTTTCAACCAAGAGTGAGTCGATTCTCCTGACCATGCCCGAAACATTTCTAGTGGATACATTCCTTGTCCGACAATTTCATGTTCATCAGCTCAAACAAAAAAGAGCATCCAACACCACTCATTGAATCTGAACAGGTATAAAAAAGTCTACCTCTACTTTTTCTTGCTTCGAAATGCGCATACGAGCTTCTTTTCCACAATGGCATACCACATTTTTCATCATGGATGTGGAGGATGAAGATATGAGTTTCTGTGTTTTTTGGTGTTTGTGGAAATGAATTGAAAAATTAGGGTTGGAGTGTGTATATTTAGAGGTAGTCGATTTTCCCTTCAACAGGTAAGAAATTTCCCTCAAACAGGGCAGATTATGTTTTAGGCGCCAATTTCCGCGCCAAGATGGGAAAATAATTATTGGGACTAATATCGCTAACCTTTGGGACCAAAATTTATTAAGTTTTTCCCCTTCGGGACCAAAATTCAGAGTGTTGGGACCAAAACCATGGGGGGTCGTGGATGGTGGGACCAAAAGTGAATTTTCCTCAATCTTTAATAATTTTATATTCATTCGCAACATAACCGGTGCGACAGATCCAATGACAACAACGATCATTGCAGGTGGGACGAAGACGAGCATCCACATGTTGGCCTTGGACAACATAGTGAACGTAAACTCCCTCTTCACAATGGTCATCTTCATCGGGTTCTCTTTGACAGTGGCAAAATACGTCACGGGCAGAGTGCACGAGCAGTTGTGAAATGGTGAGAAGGTTGATCGTATTCGAAGTAGTTTCCTTCAATTTCTTCCTTTTTTCAGCCCTTATAGCTAAAGCTAGTTGTTATTCAAGTCGAGTACTTGAAGTTTAGCTAGAGCTAGTTGTTATTCAAGTCGAGCACTTGAAGTTCATGAAGCTTGACTCGAGCAAAAAATATGAGTTTGGTTTGACTTGTTAATGAGCCTATCGAGCCGATCTGAGTTGAATCTAAGAACCTAATGAAATTAAAAGAAAAAATATAGCTATCGAGCCTAACGAGTTAATGGCATTAGTTAGCGTGATATTTGATAGAGATAATATTAAATTAAATATTAAAAAGATTTTATAATTTTGATATGGATAAAATCAAATTAAATATTGATATGAGATAATTATAATTTTGAATTTTTGATATGGATAAAATCAAATTAAATATTAATATGAGATAAAGTTCAAATTAATTTAATTTATAAAAAATTATTGATATGGCATACATGTAGGGCGTGATATAGAGCACAGCAGTTGGCACTATTTCTGTGTCCACCGCCTATAGGTGGCTTACATTTAATTGAATATTATGTCTATCAAATAAAGCGCGCCATTAATCTTTTCTCGTATCTTTTCATCACCATTAATCTTTTCTTAAAATCTCTTCTCCACAAAATAAAAATTAATCTCAGGACCATAACAACATTTTTAGAATATTTTAGAAAAATTTGATATATCATAGATTAAGAAATTCACATTTTTAGAATATTTTAAAAAAATTTGATATATCATAGATTAAGAAATTCACTTATATATATATATATATAGGTGTTCAAGACCCACATCCTGAAAGTAGTAGATAAGTAGGGATCTACCTCTAAATATATATATATTTTTTAACGGTACGTAAGGAACGGATGAACAAATTTTACGGATAAACAAATTTTGTCTTTTGAATGTTGTTAGAGTTTTAGTTGATTTATTGAAATTCAAATTAAATATAAATAAGAAAAAATTTAATGACGTGAGCATGCCATTAGACGGTGGCACTCTATATCATTTTTACTATAAATATATATTTTTCATAATTTATTTATATTTAAATAATACTTTATGTATTTTTAATAACCTAGTCGATTGAAATTTGTTACAAACGAAGATGTGAAAGAAGAAAAAAAATAGAAAATGACCAAATGTAAAGTATTGTGTTAAATTAATTAAACTATTATTAATAATAATTTTTATTGGTGAGATTATATGTTATTATTATTATTAGCTATTGTTATTATTAAATATTACAACATTATATAATAACATATATTGTATTAATTAGTATATGGAAATTATCATTATTGAATGTTTAATTATTTTTATTAATAAATATTTTCATAATTATTTTACTGTTTGTATTATTAATACTTTTATAATTTTTTTTAATTATATACTATTACTATATATTTTTATAATTATTGATTTTTCAAAATTTAATATTTTTATTATTGAATTTTAATTTTTTATTGATGATATATTATTACTTATTTAATTAATTAATACTTATTTATTTTAAATTAATTAACTTTTAAATTATTAATTTTATAATGTTAAAAGTGAAAAATAATATTGTAAAAATAAAAAATAAGTAATAACATTTGGTATAATAATAATTAATTAAAAAAAACATTCTTAAGGACATAGAATACAAAAAAATCACAGATTAGAAATAATCATTCATAATAAAATAGCCTCTCATATTTTAAATGAATTATCATATTTTGAATGAATTAAAGGAGACAAAGTCACAAATGATCATGTAACTTTGTCCGAATCTACAAAAGGTCATGAAATTTTTTTACTTTATCAATTTTTGTCATTTTAGTCTCAAATTTGGTCCTATAATTCTTAAAAATTTGGTACACTGAGTTCAATTTCAGTCCAATTTTGGTCTTTTTAATTCAATTTCAATCATTTTTCCTGACTTAAATTGTATTGAAAGGACTAGAATTTGATTGAAACGACTGAAATTGAACTGAAATGGCTAAATTGGGCTCAAATGATTAAAATTGAGACTAAAATGACATAAATTGAGATTAAATGACTAAAATTGATAAAATAAAAAGTTACATGACATTTTACGAAATTTGATAAAGTTACATGACTATTTGTAAATTTGTCTCTTAAATGACCAATTTTGCTTACTCATTCCAACGTAACAATCATGTTGGTTAAACATCATAATCTAGGCTAATACACTACTACTATATATAATTTATATAAGGAAAATTCTCCCTTAAATTGTTTGAATTTTTAATTTTATTCTCTATGTTTTTCGACTATAAAAGTATTCTCATATTTTTACAAATTTTAAAATTTTAGTTCTTACTACTGTTACTACCTGCAATCAAAGGTAAACATCAGATAATTAGTAACAAAATCTTATTTCTCA